>VYZW01036986.1:21486-39585 GCA_013401315.1 Balaeniceps rex | reverse complement strand
GGGGGGGGGGGGGGGAGGGCCTGCAGAGGTGACTTCTACGAGAAGACACTGGAAGCTGATGCAGGTTGTCCCTCTGCAGCCCACAGTGGAGCAGGTATCCACCTGCAGCCCATAGAGTACCCCACACTTGAGCAGGTCTATGTGCCCAAAGGAGGCTGTGACCCCATGCAGAGCCCACACTGGAGCAGGCTCCTGGCAGGACCTGTGGCCCCACGGAGAGGAGCCCACACTGGAGCAGGTTTGCTGGCAGGACTTGTGACCCTGTGGAGAGGAGCCCATGCTGGAGCAGTCTGTTCCTCAAAGACTGCACCCCGTGGAAGGGACCCACACTGGAGCAGTTTGTGAAGAACTGCAGCCTGTTGGAAGGACCCATGCTGGAGAAGTTCATGGAGGACTGTCTCCCATGGGAGGGACCCCATGCTGGAGCAGGGGAAGAGTGTGAGGAGGAACGAGTAGCAGAGACAATGTGTTATGAACTGACCACAACCCCCATTCCTCATCCCGCTGTGCCACTCAGAGGTGAGGAGGTGGAGAAATCAGAATTGAAGTTGAGCCTGGGGAAGAAGGCAGCGGTGGGGCGAAGGTGGTTTTAGATTTCTTCTTATTTCTCATTATCTTTCTTGGATTAATTGGCAATAAATTAAATTAATTTCTTTAAGTTGAGTCTGATTTGCTTGTGACAGTAATGTATGTGACCTCTGTCCTTATCTTGATCCACAAGCTTTTCATCATATTTTCTCCCCCTGTCCTATTGAGAAAGGGCAGTGATAGAGCAGCTTTGTGGGCACCTGGAGGCCAGCCAAAGTCAACCCACCACTGAACAGTTTTGTTCTTGCTATTATTACTGCATTCTACCTCTTTTTTGTACTTTTTAATAATATTTGTTATAACAAATTCATTCAGAAAATGTTTACTCACAAACTAATCTGCTCAGCTCAGATTACAACAGAACTGTGGGCCTCAGTTACTACAAAAGAATGTTGTGCATATAAGAACAGATAGATCATAATACAATCTTCAGTTTGGCCAAGAAGTAAGCTAAGAAAGGCTAAGAAACTGAACAATCTAAATGCACTCTTATCTTTTTTTTCTCTCTTACATTTATAGTTCACATTTCTTTAGCTTAATCTGATTTGACTAAAAAAACAAGGGTGAGAATATCTATGTATCTAAGAGAACTACAGAATGGAGGTAATTTTAAGCATTGTTTTGCACATGGATGACAAATAACACAGAACTGTGTTTTCAAGAGTTTAGAATCCACAAAACGGGTATCTTTTAAAACTATTTCTTAGAATTACCATTTAGGTAACTGAGATATGAATGATGTACAAAACTGCCTAGCACTTAAGAGATCTCATTTTGTCATTTTGTCCATGTTCCACAACCCCTTTCAAAAATCAGGAAAAGCAATAATGGCATTTTGAGCCCAACTGATCTGTGCAGCCACAGATTCTATGGGCTCTGCTTTATACTTGTTCCTGAAAATAAGGCAGATATGTCTGGAGCCAATAAAGTATTGTTTCTAAAGATTTGCAGTGGTTATATCTCTTGCCTCAGGAATTGTTCTGAAAAGCAGAGGACCACAACCATGTGGAAAGCCCAAGGCAAACAGTTCTGGCTCCCCTTGAAATAACATTAAAACACTGAAGGAGTTAAGGCAGTGGCAGTGGACAACATATTTTAAATAAGACCTTAGGTGCAGTGCTGCTGGCAAGGAATAAATCAAGTAGTGCACAAGGTTAGGAATACTCTGTGCTAAAGTGTTTATTCTATTTTTAAAGAAGTCACACATCATTAAAAAAATGCAATATCCCCTTAAAACCAATCAAAATGATTACACTGTAAACCAGTACTAAATTCTAGTATACTAAGTATAAAAAAAGTACTAAAAGGGCATAGAAGTCTGGAATAGCACAAATTAAACCTAGCCACAATATTCAGCACAAAACAGTTGTGGTTTCTTTTTCCTAGTCCCAACACATTTCTCTTGTCAAAGACTTTTAAATATGCTATCTTTCTATCACTATTCTATGAGATTCTTGTCCATTACTTGCAGATTCTATACAGCCCCATAATGGTCTTAGGAACATTGTGTCATACACCTCATAAAAAAGCACCACCTAAATATCTGAACTCATTTATTTTTTCAAAGTCAGAACATGAATCTGTACATGGTGCATCCCTTTTCAGACTTATTCCTTTTCAGAAAAATTCTGAGCCAATTATTATGCAAGACGTAATTACTTTTCCTTGGGCATGCCACTTATAAAGCAATTCATCTCACTTCATTTTAGCCATGCCTAAATGATAGGCATCTGGCTTGTGATAGCTGTCTAGGATCTTTCTTTCCAGAGACATCTGTCTCTCTGCACTAATTATGATGGATTCCTGGATGGCTAGTTTAGATGAGATGCCTAATTTTTGAAAGCTGAAGACAGAGAGAGTATCATCCCTCTTGCTACCCTAAGGGTGCTTTACGTAAGACTGGACCATAGTGATTTACAAGAGCATAAAAAAACTGACAACTTTGCCTACCTTTGAACCAGAGATGTAATTACATGAAAAGTTTGTTAATGTGACACCAAATCTAAGCAAGTATATCCTGAATTTCAGAAGGGCTTATGACCAAGAGTCACACCTGTGTCAGCCACACTCTTTTACCTTCTTATCATCTCTAGTTGTAAGAGATTTTTCTTGCAGGTATCACAGAATCATAGAAAAGTCTAGGTTGGAAGGCACATCTGGAAATCATCTGGTCCAACCTTTGTCTGAAAGCAAAGCCTTGCATTAGGTTATCCAGGGTCCTGTCAAACTAAGTCTGGAATATTTCCAGGGAGGAAGATTTCACCAGTTCTCTGGGTGACCTAATCCAATGTTTAATTGTTCTCATGATAATCTCTCTCTCTCAATCTTTTGTCATATGTCAAATTTTCCAACCTCGGTTGCCCTCCCTGGGATCCTCTCCAATTTTTCAGTGTCTCTCTTGGACTGGGGAGACTGAAACTGGTGTGGCCTAGTAAGTGCCAAGCAGAGCTGATTAACCACCTTCCTTGATCTGTCCCCTGTACTCTTGCTGATGCAGTCCGGGATATGGTTTGCCTTCTTTACTGCCAGGGCACACACTGCCGGCTCATGTCCAGGTTGCTCACCTCCATGATCCACAGGGCCTTTCCAGCAGAGCCTGCTTGTCATACCCCAACCTGTGCTGATATTTGGAATTTTTTCTTTCCCAGTTGCAGGACATTATATTTATCCTTGCTGAACTTCATGGAATTCTTGTTGGGTCGATCTTCCATCCTGTCAAGGTTTCTCTGTATGGTGACTCTTCCTTCTGATGTATCTACCTCTCCTCCCCGTTTGGTGTCATCCGCAAAGTTGATGAGGGTGCATTCAGTCCCATCATCCCGACCATTTATAAAGATACTGAATACTAACAGATGCAGTATCAACCTCTGAGCAACTTCACTCATGAACAGGTGCTAGTTTGAACCATTAACTACCACTCTTTGAGCCCAGCAATTTAGCTCATTTTCCACCTATCCTGTGGTCTGCCTGTCCAATCCATATCTTAACCAGCTTGTCAACAAGAATGTTGTGGGACATTGTGTCAAATGCTTTGCTAAAATCAAGATACACAACATCCACAGCTCTGCCTTCATCCACTGACCAAATAGTTTCATCACTGGAGACAATCAGGTTGTTCAAGCACAATTTACCTTTGGTAAATCTGTGTTGCCTTTTCCATCACTGTTTGCTCTTTGCTTTGTCCTTCATGTTCTGGGAAATATCTTCTGTGAGGACCTATTCCTTAATTTTCCAAGTGACTGAAGTGAGGCTTACTGGCCTGCAGTTTCCTGGATCTTCCTTTTTGCCCTGTGTATAGATGGACATATTATTTTCCCTTTCACAATCATTCAGGACTCCCCTTGGTCTCCATGACCCTTTCAAAGATGACAGAGAATGATTTTTCGAGGATGTCAGACAACTCTCTTAGCACTCTGCCATGTATCCTGTCAGGCCCCACAGGTGCATATATGTCCAATTTCTTCAGATGTTCTCTTACTTGATCATTCCTTGCTGTTTGCTTCATCATTGCCTCTTGGCAGAGAGACTTTGGGACTGACCTTATCCATGAAGACTGAGGCAAAGAGGGCATTAAGTATCTCAGCCTTTTTATGCTATCTGTGAGTAACTTGCCAGTCCCATTCAGAAGTGGACCTACATATTCCTTGTATGCCTGTCTGCTTAGTACTAACATAGGTACAGAACCCTTTATAACATAAAATAACAAATTTTACAAGTCTCTTGCCAATTTGACCTCCAGCTGAGATTTTTGCCTCCTAATGTCATCTCTGAATGCTCAAGCAATATTTCTATATACCTCTTTTGGAGCCTTTCCATTCCTTTCTGATATGTTTTTTTATGTTTTGTTTTGGTTTATTTTAGTGGGATTTTTAGTTGCTTTATTTTTAGGGGTTTTTTTGTTTGGTTTGGGTTTTTGGTTTTGGTTTTTTGGTTGTTTTGTGTTTGTTTTGGGTTTTGTTTTTTTTTTTTTTTTTAAAGTTTTTTACTAACTCTAACCAGGCTGGGGTTTATGTTATGTTTGTTCCTTTTCTGGCTGAGTGCGTGGACTAATCCTTTAAGAAAGCTGTTTCTGAAAATCTCCCAGTATTCCTTAGCTCTTTTGCCCTCCAAGGCAGCCTCCTAGGGATCACTCCCTGAACAAGTTCAAATCTGCCATTCTGAAATCCAGGTCTTCATTCTACTTGTTTGCCTCATGCTCTTTAAGATCTTAAAACTCCGTGATCTCATGGTCAGTGCAGCCAAGGCTGCCATTGATGGTCATTTTTCGAAACAACTCTTCCTTACATGTAGGTCCAGAAGAGCACCACTCCTAGTTGACATATTCAACAGCTGTGTAAGGAAATGGTCCTTGACATATTCCAGAAATCTCCTGGATTGCTTATGCACTGCTGTGTTGCTTTGCCAGCAAATATCAGTGTAACTGAAGTCCTTCATGAAAAAGAGTGTGCAGACCTAAGGCTTCTTTGAATTTTTTGAGAAAGATTTTACCCACCACTTCTTCCTCACTGGGCGGCCTGTAGCAGACCACAACCACAAGGTGCCCCTTGACAGTGATTCCTGATTTTGACATAAAGGCACTCAACAGACTCGTTCTCTTTTTCATAGCTAACCTCTATGTGCTCACACTGATCTTTTACACAGAAAACAAGCCTTTCTCCTCTTCTACCCTCTGTCTTCCCTGAGTAGCTTGTCTATTGCAGTGTACCAGTCATGAACTATATTACTGAGTTTCTGTAATTCCAATCGCATTGGGACTCTGTGACTGCACATGGAGTTCTATTTCTTCTTGTTTCCCTGATTAGGAGCATTGGAGGACAGGTATTTGAGATCTGTCATCTTACCCTAGTCTTTGAGGGGAATGTGGGCACCTTCTCCATTGTTCTGTTACATGCACATTTTCAGTTGGTCACTTGGGTCCTTACTTGTCTCCAGACTTTGGATTCCACTTCCCACTGCACCTAGTTTGAAGCCCACTTCATTAAGTTAGCCAACCTATTGGCACAGATGTCCTTGTCCCTTTTTGGTATGTGTATCCCGTCTCTCTGCTATAGCCCACAGTCTTTGAAGAGCAACCCATGATCATGCTTCAGTCTCCAAAGGATGAGCCACTCTCTACTTCAGAGGTCTATGTTCACTTGTTTGGAAGTGCATAGTTCTTGTTTCTGAATGCAGAAGATTATGGGACTAGCTCAGTCAAAGCACCTAACTTTCACGTAGGTACATTTAGCTGAGGAGAATCACACCTTCTCTTTCCAGTCTGTAAAATAAGCATGGTGATTCTGATCTACTAAGACAGAAATTGAAGACATCCAATTTTTGAAAAGACTTCAAGTATGTTTAGCTGCTTTCACCTATTCGGTGGAATAAAGGAGCTAGGCCATAGATGTATTTAGACCCTAGATACTGGTGTATTTTATTGATACAAAGATGACAAAGTATGTTGCTGTGTTATCATAGTTACTTCAGTTTTATCTAGCTGTTTCTTAACAGGTTTATCATGAAAAGGTCATGAACAGGTTCAGATAATGAATAAGTCTGAGTGTCATTATATGTGGAAAGGTATTATATCTCTTCAGTGACTACATGTCCAGTGTTACTGATTGTCTCATACAACATTCTCACTTCAGTTTAGCTTAATTAAAAAGTGTTATTGCCACCACTCTGATGAAAATTTCCATTTTCAAGCTGAATATGCTAGAATGATAGAAGCTGATAAGAGAAAAAATAAGCAAACAAAGCAGCTTAGTCTTTTTCTTGCAAATTGAACAGTTTGGTCTTGGAAATTAGTAAGTGACACCAAATGAATCTTTCTCCACCTTCCCTGTTACTGTACTGAGTGATAGCCATTTGCTTTACACCTACCTCAGAAAATATTGCTTTTCTATAGAATTGCTTTGAGTTAAAACTTTTCTTAAAACATACTGTAATACCTTCTCCTATGATAGCAAAAAATAAAGTTACATATTTATCCAAAAAAAATTAGGAGTGAAAATAAAACCGCCATTTTTTGTAACAGCCGCCATTTAAGTAGACCTTTTGACAGTATAGAAGCTTCTTTAGATTTCCCATGTTCCTTCAAATATGATTTTGCTCAAAGTATTATCCTTATGTGCTTGATAATAATTTGAAATCATGGTAATCTCTGACACAGCAGGTTTTTGATAGCTCTGTAAAAACCTTAATATCATTGCTTCAGGCAAGGTGACAAGTGTAATCACCTTCTATAATTCACGTTTAATACCTGAGTGACAGAGAGGAACCATCATGTCCTTGATCCAAAATCCTCAACTATGCTATATCACCCTCCCTCTAGAAAATACTTGTGAAAATTGCTAAACCTAGTCCAAATTTAATAGTGCTAAGACGACTTTTTATCAGCATAAAAATTGATGTAATTCAAAGGCATAACTCTTAATGCCAAATATGTATTTCACAGGATTTTTTACACTCTTCTAAACTCTCTTCTGCAGTCTAAACATCCAAAAGAGATTTCTATTACTCACATTTCACCTGTCAAGAATATTGGTAACAAATGGGAAGTAGCTTGCCACATGAAAGAAAATATCTTCATGCTCTAGTTTTCATAATCTGTTTGCCTTTTGAAGAGTATGTGCAAACACTAACCTTAAGGAAAGTTGTGTTGGTTGGGTTTTTTTTAAAAAAAAACCTCAGTCATTGTGAAGAGACAGCCATCCTTTAACAGTGTTATTGCAATTACATGTGCAAAGAAACTCACACAATCTCAATTTTATATTTGCAACGAATGCATGAGATATTTAAGGAAGGACAAAATAGTGCATGTGTCTGAAGGAGCTATATAAATAGAAAACGTTTCTATATAGGAACATGAAGACAGTCCTGTGTTCTGCCCAGATTCTGAAATGGTTAGATATGACTCCTGTCTGTGCATCAGCTTGCAGAGCTGTGCCTGGAAAAACTAAGCTCACAAAGTATATGAGTTTCTGTATCATCTGTGTAATCAGACAGACTTTGGTTTCCTTTAGAGTTTACTAAATGATCAGCTCCATTAGGCACTCAGACATACCCTAATCTTTTGAAACAATGCCATACTGCTATTATCTTAAGAAAGAAATGCAGCAAGTATAATTTCTGTGTCAGTGCAAATGTTCTGTCACTTATTCCATAGCAGTTAAGCTTGATTTTAAATTATGTGATTACTACATTGCTGTTGCTGTAGGTCACCAGAAATATGGAGATGGTAGGACTAATAGAATTACTCTAAGTGGAGAGTGGAAAGTATTATCTGTCAGAAGAACACCTATGTCTCAAACAGTGCCTGAAATATAGATTCATTGATCTTATCTTGGAAGAATAGTCATAGGAAGTATAACTATCTGCTTGCCTTATTCTTGTGTGTTGCCTGTTATTGGCACCAGAATACATAGTTCAACAGACCTTTTAGGTGACCTATTTTAAGGCCCTGAGTAACCAAACGTACGTTTAAAATTTGAGCAGCAGGGCGGACCAGATAGTCTCCAGAATCATAGAATCATTTGGTTGGAAAAGACCTTTAAGATCATCGAGTCCAACCGTACCCCTCCACTACTAAACCATGTCCCTCAGCACCTCGTCTACCCATCTTTTAAATACCTCCAGGGATGGGGACTCGACCACTTCCCTGGGCAGCCTGTTCCAAAATTTGACAACCCTTTCCGTGAAGAAGTTTTTCCTAATATCTAATCTAAACCTCCCCTGGCGCAACTTGAGGCCGTTCCCTCTCGTCCTATCACTTGCTACTTGGGAGAAGAGACCGACACCCACCTTGCTACAACCTCCTTTCAGGTAGTTGTAGAGAACAATGAGGTCTCCCCTCAGCCCCCTCTTCTCCAGGCTAAACAACCCCAGATCCCTCAGCCGCTCCTCATAAGACTTGTGCTTCAGACCCTTCACCAGCTTCGCTGCCCTTCTCTGGACACGCTAAAGCAACTCCATATCCTTCTCACACTGAAGGGCCTAAAAATGAACACAGTACTCGAGGTGCAGCCTCACCAGTGCCGAGTACAGGGGATGGATGACTTCCCTGGTCCTACTGGTCACACTATTTCTGATACAAGCCAGGAGGCCGCTGGCCTTCTTGGCCACCTGGGCACACTGCTGGCTCACATTCAGTCGGCTGTCGACCAACACCCCCAGATCTCTCTCCGCCAAGCAGCTTTCCAGCCACTCATCCCCAAGCCTGTAGTGCTGCATGGGGTTGTTGTGGCCCAAGTGCAGGACCCGGCACTTGGCCTTGTTGAATCTCATACAGTTGGTCACAGCCCATTGGTCCAGCCTGTCCAGGTCCCTCTGTAGAGCCTTCCTCCCCTCAAGCAGATCAACACTTCCTCCCAGCTTAGTGTCATCTGCAAACTTGCTGAGGGTACACTCAATCCCCTCATCCAGGTCATTGATAAAGATGTTAAACAGAACTGGCCCCAACACTGAGCCCTGGGGAACACCACTTGTGACTGGCCTCCAAATGGATTTAACTCCATTCACCATCACCCTTTGGGCTCAGACGCCCCTTCCCAAACAGTTTAGTCTACGATTCTATGACTCTGTTCTTAACTAGGTATGGTGGTGTATAAAAACCTTCTATTTCAACACCCTAATAGTATTAGTGTAAGAAAAAAATAATACCTGACAATTATTTACTTTCATATAATCAGAACAAGAAACCATGATTAAGTATTTTGCTCTCAAACCACACAAAACATTTCTAAATAATCTGCTGTAAAAGAAGGTGACCAGCTGAACCAGTCTTTAAAAATAATTGTAGGTAAGAAAAAGGTTAAATGAAGAAGCAAACAAATGTATTCCAAGCAAGGCTTAGTACAGAATTTAGCCACCTTTATTAGATTTCCCTTTAAAAAATAGTGCAGCTTGTATATAGTGCAGCTGTTAAATAGATACATACTGCTTTGTGATCATTACTACCACGCTATCTGTAGAATAAAGGTACTTCTGACCTCAGGTTTAAGGACAAAAGGAAGCCAGGCTAGTGATAAGATACCAGGATATGTTAATGTGGAAATGCAGACAGAAACAGTAACATATGCCTTCACTCAAACATGGGTGTGTCAGGATTTGTATTTAGATTAGAGATCTGCTCCATAGAAAAAAATGTTATTTTTTCCAGTACTTGTTGCAGGTAAAACTTCAGAAGTTTCAGAGAGAAATGCCTGCTTACTTTTGTGTAAAAAATGCATTTTTCAATCAATTAAATTTAGTTTGTTTTTGTTTAAAGAGAAAAAACTGAATTTGAAAACCAGTTTAAGATTTTTGTGGCAACACCGAAATAGCCATGAATTTTGGCTGTTAGGTAGAAGTATGAATAAGAATCTTTATGTTTTTTATACAGACCTAATGCTAAATCATGCTAAAGGTTTATTTGTCTGGTGGGGTTTGGGATTTTCTTAATTCTTTCTATGGCAATGGTGTTTAATCTTGTTAATGACAATCATGATAGTTTTTCTTGGTTTTATTTTCTTTTCTCCAAAAGATAAGTTATCAAATAAATATTCATAAGCAAAAGCATGCTATGATTATGTGGCAGGCTTGGTCAGATCTCATACCTGTATTACTATTTAATGCAAATCCACTAAGGACAGATCAATATAATTACAATTACTTTCTTTGATATGTTATTTGTCAAAGGTAACAGCAGAAGGAAGCTTAGTGATTCCCATTAGAGACCAAAGTATTATGCATTCCTCTGCTTTGTAGATCTAAGATGGTTGGCTTTACAAGGGAAGAAACATTAACTATTGACTACAAATAGCAGCAATTACAGGGTAAAACAAAGTGCTTTGATCATAAAAATAGGGACAGAACTTAAAGATGAACATTCTCATTATTGTCTTCTATTTCTTCTATCTTCTTTGCCACATGAACTGTGTTGTAAGACAGAATTTTATAATTACCATAAGAAAATACACACTGTTTTGCAGATTGAGGTGGAAAGAGATATGTAAAGTAGGTATTGGCCTTCCCATAAAGGAAATATCACTTTCTCTAATCTTCCTGAACTCACTCATCTCATTCATCAGAGAAAGGCTTGTTGTTTTGTTTTTTTTTTTAAATAGTTTTCATTT
Organism: Balaeniceps rex; assembly: GCA_013401315.1. NCBI lineage: Eukaryota > Metazoa > Chordata > Aves > Pelecaniformes > Balaenicipitidae > Balaeniceps > Balaeniceps rex. The sequence continues at coordinate 28,903 of VYZW01036986.1, read as the reverse complement.
TAAGTTGAAAACTAGGATGATCTGAGGCATTATGTTACTCTCATCATCTACACCAATGGTAAACAACTTGTGACTCTTGAACCATATGTGTTTGTTAGGTAATGTAAGTGAGGCTTTCTGTTCGGGAGGATGACACACATCTAGCAGGGGTGTCTTTGATATGTGGTAGTTTTGTGCGTCTTGCTGCCATATGACTATTTTGTGCATAGTTCAGAAGGTTGAAAATAGTAGTTATTTCATACTTTTGCAATTCAACATTATTCTGTGGAATTTCTTTACACACAGGAAAAAAAGAAGCTGTCTATCCTAAGAATCCTATCACAGAAAGATATATGGTAATGATTCCTTCAGAATTTTAGGAATACAAATAATTTATAAACTGAACTCTAACTTCGTTTATATTTAAAAAATCAGCATAGAATTTTTAGGATCTAGAATTACTTGCATAGAAAGAAAAATCTGAGCAATAGTTGCTTGTTCAAAGCTTCTTCAGAGAAGAAGTGCTGGTCCTGTTCACATCTGAAAACGTGGTGAAATTATAGGTAAAGACAGTAAGATAAAAAGTATACAAGTAGATTTTGTAATTAAACCTTAGATACTTTAATGTATGAATCATGATGTAATTAGGTCCTTAATAGCACCTGTATAAAAGCTTGTGAAGACATTCTTTATGGGCCCAAATTGCCATTTTAGTATTTAGTATTAAAAAGTATCTACTTAGTGACAAAATTTATGTTCATTTGCTTGGTGAGGAGAGATTTTAGCTTCGAGTATTTAGTGACAGGATAAATCAAAAAGGTTGGTATTATATGCAAAAAGGTCATGTAACTTAAAAACAAAATATTCTGCAGGAAATGTCAACTGAGTTGTAAAATCACAGAGAAATTTATGAGATCTAATATTTTTCCTTTATTTTTAACTTCGCCAGACTTCTATGGCTTTCAGAATCTTTTCAAAAGTCCAGGTGCTTCACATATCAGCATACATGACTGATACATTCTTATCATTTCAGTATTTTAGTGTTTTTACTTCTGTTTGAGACAGTAATCCTCAATTACTCTGTCTGAGTTTTTTTTAAATTTATTCTGCTGTATGCTTGTTCTCTGGAAGAAGCAAGAATTTTTTTAACACACACCCCCCCCCCCCGCATTTAAACTAATTTACATTTTCTTTCTTATCAGAACTGGATAACATACTTCAGTCTTCAAAACATATAAAATGCTTTAGAGACTTTCATGTATATTTAATAGAAGTGATAGCCTGCTGTTTACTGCCTGAGTACTTTTTAATACTGTGAAAAGACTAAAATGTCTCATTAATTGCTTTTAAAAAATAGTGATCTATTGGGTAACGTTTTGCCAGTCTGTCCTCCTTTTAAAGGGGTACCAAGATGATGAATGAACATTTAAACTAACATAAAGCTGTGCATTTAAAGAATAAATGTTAATGCCTGTAAGATACATTTAAGAAATATACGTGTTTATAAAATTTTTACATATCCAAGTATTGCAAGTGATCTTCATGTTTCCACGTTTAATTTGAAGTATAGCAACACTTTTTTACCATACTTTATTAGGTCAGTTTCATTTTTGTGCACAACAGCCTTCTTGATGAAGCTCCTTTTACCCAGAAAAATTAAAAAATCTTGGACAAAAAATTAATTGCAATATATTTTTAACTCTTTAGTCTCACATAGAGTAAGTTTATCATATGGAAAACATAGCAGTCAGATTGTTAAGTTTTGCCAGTATGAATTTTTGCCAGAAAAGGCATTATTCTTCTGGGCACTAAATATTCAGGAATTTCTAAAAATAATTCACAGTTATAAATTTCAAAATTCTTAGTATTTGCCTTACTATATCTTCCTTCGCCAGGAACATGATATGGTCCTACAATTTAAAAACTAAACCAAAAGTTTCTCTACACAAGATGTAAGAGTAGAATACTTCATGTCATTGCTACAGAGAAATACATATTTGCATATAACAAGCATAATTTATCAGGCATGGTTTCATAACATGAACAGTTGAAAGCAGGCATATACTTGCACTAGAAATATTTAATCGAACAAAACCATGGACCCTCGCAATGCATTAGAGCCTTTTTGAAAATCGATCTATCCTGGGTTTTGTTGGCAATTGATTTTACAACTGATTTATACTGGTTTTAACAAGGTATCTGAAAACTACATCAAAAAACCACTATTTTAATATTTTATGGCAAGATATAGACAGACAGGTGATATCTGCAGTAACCATGATTTACTTAACTCAATTAATTGGAAACAGTAACCAGGTATTTTCACTTTCACTCAAATTCACTTACCGGAGACATTTCTAGTCAACAGTTGTATCTCAGAAAGGTAAGTGGTATTGTAACATGTAACTGAGAAAATTTGAGTTTGAGGCTAAAAACACAGAATCATAGCATAATTCCAGTTGGAAGGGACCTCAGGAGGTCTCATTCCTACTCCTTATCCTAAAACAGATACTAGAAATTAAAACAAACAAACAACAACAAGCAACAACTGAGCGCTCTGAAAACCATTTACTGCACTGTGTCCGTTAGCATGATGGACTGCCAACTCTTGAGCTCTGCATATAGAGAACTCAATACACATTGCATCAACTCCAGAAAAAACCACAACCAACCAACCAAGGAAATTCAAAGACAAAAACTTCATTAGCACATTAAATATTTGCAGATGGCATGTCAAACCATTTCACAAGGGATAGGCAACAGAGACATTTTGAAAACTAGGGAAAAAGACCTTTTCTTTCTCTGAGTCCAGCATTCACATAAAAGACATTCTCTTGCTTTCAATTTTAGTAGTAAATGTACTGAGCTGCCCACATCTGCCTTACAACCAACTACTGGTTTAAAATCTTAAATTTTCTAAAAGTCATACAGATAGTATGAACTAGTTGTCCAGTCACCTTCTGTAGTCAATACAGAAAGAACTTAATCTTAACTGTATTAGATGCTTATCCTATGTAGAAGTGCCCCTTTTTCTCCACTGTTTAAATTAGCTTCAACTACATACCTAACTTTCAGATTGATAGCTTAGTGCAGCAAAACCACCTTAACCTAGCCAATGTAGCTATAGCAGTTTACCTCCCATCCCCCAAATCAAAAACAAGAAAAAGAACTTGCAGGAGTTGCTAAAATGCCACTGTAAATTGCAGAGGAAATCTTGAATGCTGATGGGTTTTGATTGCAGTTTTTGGTTTTGTTTTTTTCTTTTAAACTCTCACAATGAAAATTTTCAAGTTTCATTGAATTCAGTATTTGGTTCAGTTGTTTGTTTAAAAAATACATTGTACAGAGCTTCATCAAATTGCCTCAGTGCCTATGCAATGTGTATGTTGAAGTTTGAATAACAGGCACAAGTGAAATGTAGCTGTACTATTCATACTGTCTTAAACAGCATCATACCTCAGAAAAAATGTATAACACTGTGTGTTTGATATGCAGAACACTTCCCTATGGCCCTTGATATTGTCATTTAGAAAGCTCAGAAACTCCTGGGTAAAGAAGATTTAAAATATTCATCAATGTAGACCTTTCTGGTTTCTCGTAAGACAGTCAATTGCAAAACTGATGTAAATGTAACATCCTTTATTGTTACTGTTCCCATAAATCAATTGTAGTCGACAGGTCTCAGTCTTAAAGCCATTGTGGCATTGGTATTCCATGTGAAGCAGAATGACAATAATTATTGTTTGGGATAGAACTATTGCTTTCCTGTAGAACATAATCAACAGTTTTAGGCTGGATTTTTAATTTTTCTCATAAAATATTCCTTAAAAACCTCAGTGCTGTGGTTGTACTGTTGTATTGTTGTGTATGATCTTATTCATTCCCCAAGGCTACTGTATTTTGTTAGACTGAGATATAAAAAGTTAAATGATCTCACCCACAGCAAGCGAAAACATTGATCTATACACTTCAATTTAATTTGTCTATTGGCATGTGTTGTCACTTCATGATTGAATTCTTACATCTGGGGTTCATCTGTGTTCTGAAGATGATAATAAAAATTCCTATTGTATATTCTATTGCTAACATTATGCTCAGAATTTAGAAAAAGATTATTATCAAGAGTAGTAGATCATTTTTAAGATGCCATGCTGTTTAAAAACTGTGTTTATGTTGAAGGTAGCATCATGCCACTCCTGTACTTTTTGGAAATTATCTGTCATCTAGAAAGCACCAGATTGTGAGTGAAATCTATATAGGCAACCATATTAGATACTTACTCATACTTACAGAGCTACTCCTAGGACTGCTTGCCTTGGTGCTGTGGTGAGACATTTTGTGTCAGTAAAGAACAAAGTGTATTACAGGAGGTATAACTTTTATGGTTCTTATTGTGCTAGACTTGTTGGGGAGGAAGCCTGTCTATTCCACCCTAGAAAATAGATTCATCTAACACAGCAGCAGCCAGGGACGTAACATTTATGGATAACACTTTTTTATAACTTACATCTCTGACAATCAGCTGACATTTTTGAGACTATGTCCACAACAAAGAGGGTTGGTAACGTTCTCTGGTTCAAAATGTATGAAAGTTGAGATTAGCATTGACATTTAGAAAGCTTGCTGAATCAATGGAAAAGTCATGACCCTAGTTTTATGGACCCTAAAATTTAACTTTGCTTGCTAGTGGTCTTATTTTGTATTTCCAGACAAAAGTCAGGTTCTAAATTTTGTTAGCATTATTAAAACTANTTTTGTTAGACTGAGATATAAAAAGTTAAATGATCTCACCCACAGCAAGCGAAAACATTGATCTATACACTTCAATTTAATTTGTCTATTGGCATGTGTTGTCACTTCATGATTGAATTCTTACATCTGGGGTTCATCTGTGTTCTGAAGATGATAATAAAAATTCCTATTGTATATTCTATTGCTAACATTATGCTCAGAATTTAGAAAAAGATTATTATCAAGAGTAGTAGATCATTTTTAAGATGCCATGCTGTTTAAAAACTGTGTTTATGTTGAAGGTAGCATCATGCCACTCCTGTACTTTTTGGAAATTATCTGTCATCTAGAAAGCACCAGATTGTGAGTGAAATCTATATAGGCAACCATATTAGATACTTACTCATACTTACAGAGCTACTCCTAGGACTGCTTGCCTTGGTGCTGTGGTGAGACATTTTGTGTCAGTAAAGAACAAAGTGTATTACAGGAGGTATAACTTTTATGGTTCTTATTGTGCTAGACTTGTTGGGGAGGAAGCCTGTCTATTCCACCCTAGAAAATAGATTCATCTAACACAGCAGCAGCCAGGGACGTAACATTTATGGATAACACTTTTTTATAACTTACATCTCTGACAATCAGCTGACATTTTTGAGACTATGTCCACAACAAAGAGGGTTGGTAACGTTCTCTGGTTCAAAATGTATGAAAGTTGAGATTAGCATTGACATTTAGAAAGCTTGCTGAATCAATGGAAAAGTCATGACCCTAGTTTTATGGACCCTAAAATTTAACTTTGCTTGCTAGTGGTCTTATTTTGTATTTCCAGACAAAAGTCAGGTTCTAAATTTTGTTAGCATTATTAAAACTAAGAAAAAATATCCTATGATAAAGAATCATTATAATTATTTTTGGTTGTTTGGGCTGAAAATATTTTTTTACAGAAAAAAAACCTATATCCATTCTTGTCTTTTCCACTTTTGTCACTGTATAAAAGGAGAAAGTAATGAATCAGAAAATCAGTAAATTAAGTATTCCTTGGAAATGATGGGAACAAATGGAATAGAACTGTTGTATCTTTATTGAAATAGAACACCATTTCCCTTAATTTTATTAAAGAATCAAATGTGTTCCTGTTTTTGCTTTAGCAACAGACAGGCTGCACCTCCAAGAGTAACATCATCACGTGTGAGGACTATACTACGGGTTTATCTCTCTGTCATCCAGATTTCTAAGAGTTCAAATAGGTGTTTCCTTTGTTCTCAGTAAAGATTGCTCTGAACGTTTTTCAGAAGGTCTCTTATCTGTCATCTTTACTTATGGCCCTATTCATGTCAACAGTATTTTTCTAGTAAAACAACTACTTAATAAAATTTTTCCTGTAACCCCTTGTTTCTGCTTCTTTCTTATCCTGTCAAGTGCTAAATTCTGTAGTGAACATACTCTTAGTGCTTTATTGATGATGCCATCATTCATATACTCTGTGATTGAATGAAATATAGGTAAGCCTCTGTAACGTGCATTGGTTCCATTTTCTCCAAAAAGGAGAGATATGAATGCACTCAATATCTTCTTAGAAGATATTCTTATGTGGTACATAATATTCCTCACTATCTGCAGGAAATATAATAATCCTTTCTACAAAACAAGTAATCATGTCTGTTCAACCCTGTTGCTTGATGCTTCCAAGGGGCAAATTCAAATATCTTCAGATTATTTTAAAACTTAATGACAATCACCAGACAACTCCCCAAAATATTTTTTGTGGGTGCTTGTCATGAACATCCCTGTAAACACCAGATCAGTATATAAAACACTTCACTGAGAAGGAGAGAAAACATTAGATCATGGAAATCGGTAATAAACCAACAGAGTATTTATAAAAATTTTGGACACAACTAGTATTTCTAAAGTACCTTTGTTATGTCTCAGCCTCTCCATTAGTTAACATAGGTGTGCAGGTGAACAATATCCTTATTCTCTCTGTTCACTGCCTTGTTATTCACAGTTGGACAAATCCCTGTGTTGGCCAATTTTACATGCTAATTATTTCTACCCAGATCAGGTATTGCATAGGATTGTTGGCTTCCTAAAGTGTAAAATGATTTTCTACTCTTTTCTGCACTGAGATATGCAGGAAACCTGAGCATGTGTGGAGAAAGTAAAAATTAGTCTGTGGGTTTAAAATTTTTGCTTATAGCAACATTTTAGCCCTCTGAAAAGCAACATGCTCATCTTAAAAGGAAATGTTAATGTAGTATTTCCATTTTCTGAACATATCGTTCAATATTGCACTTTGCCTAAAAATATCAAGCAGCAGAAGCATGGAGAAAGGGAAAACAGAAGAACAGGAAAGAAGTAATTTTAGACTACTCATATAGGGCTGAGTTGACTGTAAAANGTTGGAAAAAACTGTGGGCTGCTACTGTAAGCAAAAATGGATGATGAAGATATTGTCAGGAATTTAAAACCCTGATTTGCCTCAAACATAATTAGGAATTGAGCTTTAGAATGTAGAAGTATTTTAGGTCAGTGTGAAATACTACTGAAATAAGTAAGACAAATGTTATGTATAAAAGACAAGAAGAGAGAAAACCAGAAATGTTTTAAAACCTCAGATTTAAAGGGCATCTCATTGGTCCTTTTCAAGCTCTTACTGGTTCTTTATTATGGACTTAGGTTTTAAAACACTTAAGAAGGTGGG
>VYZW01036986.1:6787-17715 GCA_013401315.1 Balaeniceps rex | reverse complement strand
CATGGTGGGGATGACTTCATTTTAGCATTGTCATGCTAAAATGAAGTCATCCCCACCATGGTAGCTGTAAGTGTGCATAACTCAGTGCTATTTCCTCACCATTTCTGTACACTTACAGCTACCATGGTGGGGATGACTTCATTTTAGCATGACAATGCTAATTCCTGAGCACAGGAAGCAGCCAGATTCCCAGCAGCCAGGGGGGAAGACGCAGCTTCCTTTTGGCAACACTAACTAGTGCATANACTGAGCTGAAGGGAAGAATTCATCTCCACTAAGGACATGAGACAGAAGAGTACTTTGAAAGCAGGTACTTCCACCAAAGGCAGACCATCCCTTTCTCAGGGGAAGGTGGTCTCACCAAAGCCCACTACTACTCAGAGAACTTATCTAAGATCTGGGTGAATCAGGAAACCAAGTCCCAGCTCTCAGAAGAGTGATAACCTCACTGGCTTGCCCTCTCCAGTGTAAAGAAGAATCTTTAAGTGGCTCCTAGAAAAACTAATCCATTTCATAAAAGTAATTGATTGCTTCCTGGAACCAAAACCAGAATTTAAATCTACCCCATGAAACAAGACATGAGGACAAAGGACATGGCACTGCCAAACAGTGTGATCATTGTGTCTTCAGCACCAATTCTTTTATTTTACTGATCTGCTGCTACTGACCTGCACTTCTTGTTAATGCAGATGCAACCAATATAGGCAATTGTTTGCTAGCACTTGATTCTGTGCCTCAGTGCTGTTTGCTGGCATAGATGTAGTGTGAAAAATTCATTACTCTTTCTCACAGCAAGACCAGTAAGAGAGACTGGGAAAATCCAACAGAGAATATCCCAGTTCCAAATAGCAGGATACATCCTGTTCCCATTCCCCATTTTCAATCAAGCAAAAAGAGAGATTTAAAGCAGAGCTCCCACATTTAGATACAGTTTCTAAGCAGCAACATCCTCCTCTGCCATCCTTTTAGAAGTTAGGGAAGAACACAGGCAACATGCCTACTGAAAGCACTCAGTTTAGACACAAAACATACAACAAGCAGTTCTGCATATGCTCAATAGCAGAAATTGAGGTGTTCACTTTACTGTAGAGAACTGAGGAATCTCTAGGGCTAGGAATGAGTTTTGAGGATTTAGACAGCTGAATTGCAGTTGCATGCCAGAGGTGCTCCTGTGTTAATCGAAGTCTTAATTTGCAATGTTGCCAAATGCTGAATACTTTCAGAAACATTGTTTGATAACAGGTACCTTCATAGACCTAGAAAAGTCACATAATAATACTAAAATATTTGTACTTAAATGATGCATGCTATTGTTTCAATGAGGTTTTTAAAAATTTATGAAGATTTTATCAACAAGATGGTCTCAGCTTGTCTTGCTACCAGGGAACATATTTTAATGAGGGATAAAATATTTTTAGAACCAAACTTTACAAGTGTCAGATCATGACTGGAGATGAGCCTGGCCTATAAATAAGTCAAGCAAATTATAAATTGACTTTAAGAGCTGAAACTGTACATTATTAACTAAAAGTAGTTGTATTATGGCAAAAGAACAAGGCTCAGCACATCTATGTACATGTTACCAGTTAGGGAGCATAACCTTCAATGCAAATTGCTTCAAATTAACATTTTTCAATGGCACAACTTCATGCTATTCAGTAAGACAAGCATAACTTCCTTTGGCTCTCTGGAAGTATGAAAGATCTGAGAAAAAAATACATCCTTCCTTAGCATCTTTCTTTGACCAAAACTATAAATGAAGAATTCAGGTATCAAGAAGTTATATTCCTACTGTGATTTTTCTTTTTAAGGGAGAAGAAGTTGGATCTTAAAAATTAGTAAGATTCCAGGCACTACTGAACTATCCTTGCTGAAATTTGCACAAATATAATGGGGCCAGTGCTATTCTCATTTATTTCCCATGTAATTCCATTATAGTAAATGGATTGATACTGAGTAAGACCTTGAAGAATTAAGCTCATTGATTCAGAACTAAAGGTCTAAATGACAGTATTCTTCCTTTTTATCATAGATTACCTCAGATTCCTTCTACAGTTTATGAGTGAAACAAATTACTTTGAGTATTTTTGAGTATTGGCATAAAAAATATAAATTGTGTGTGCCTGAGGTAAAGAAACAGTAGCAAAAGAAAATTAATTACTTTGCAAATATACAAGAAAAATTTTTACTTATTACCTAACTGTAATCTAGAGCCTAATACTCAATAATAAGAATGGCAGCCCAATCATAGGCCACAAGAAGGAAACAACTGTTAGATACCCTTTGTGATTATGACTATTGTACAAAGTATTCTAAAAAATTTAAGCTGTAATGGACAGCCATTGTGTCTGCATCTGAAAATATCCGTATCTCCTTCCACTTTGAATTCCCAGTTTTAAATCTCTCCTGACGTTAAACAACTATACTCTTTTTTTTTAAGCACATCAAATGGTAATTGTTACTTCTGAAACAAAACAGGATCAACCTTCTCTCCTGCTATACTATGTTGAACAGTTCTGTAGTTAAAGCATTCACCCATGATGTGAAACAGACGGTTTCTATTGCCCTTCCAACCTGATGGGGCTCAAGTTCACACACATCACGTCTCATAGCGTGCCTGAGCAGTCCAAGTTGTTTATTATTCAGTGGTTGCTTACTGTATGCACCTTACAGTAAACAGCCTGTATGAGAAGGTACCCTGATCCCCAGATTAGACAGACATTTATATTTACACTTTTGCTGGTATAGTTTCTTTTTTGCCAGTTAAAATAGCTTCAAGAGGAAGTCTACTGACCATATTCCAAAACTTTCCAAGCTAGCATATCAACTTGTGGCTAAAGTATTTATTTGGAAGAGAGAATATAAGACTTTAAGTCTTCCCCAGACAGAAGGATTTAAACCAAATTCATCCATTTCTTAAGTCATTTAATCTTCAGTAGTAAAGTCAGTACACTACAGGTTTCCTTAGTTAACATCTTTCTTCCTTTTTTAAGTCAGTCTTGCCAACATATCTGGCTTCCACTATTTGATATCCTCTTAAAAATGTAATGGTACAATCTCCTTTGGTAAAAGAATGCCTTGATTCCAAAGCACCATTAAACTTTCAATACTGCCAAGAACAGGAACCTTTGATCATAAACAAAAGCTGAACTTTATGTATCTGGAGAAGTTACTTGTGGCATCTTAAACATTTAGGCATTTCTTCTGATAATTTTTGAGGAGTGGGGTCAAAATTGAAATTTTTAAGTTTCACTTTGGGTTCCTAAATTATGTTTTTAGAGCTGGTCCTTCAAAAGTTTCAGTGTTTGCAATTCAATGAAAACTCAAAATTTTCATTATCTTGCAGGGTTTCTTGCGGAATCAAATCTTGTGCAACAAAGTAGCCAAATTTTAATTATGTGTCAGTTGAGATCAGTGTAGCAAGCTGTTCCTCATTAACTACTGCTTTAGCTGATGCAGGGCTCCACTGAAGTTACTGGGGACCGACTTAGGAGAAGAGACTACTTTTACTGGCCATTATGCAAGTTTAGGGACTTTATATGACAACTCAAATTTAAATTACATTAAGTAATGAGACCAAAAGAAAATCTGATTTATTTACATTAAAGTCAGAAACGACGACAGATCTGAGTCATGTGGAATTATTCTGGATACACTGGGTAGGATTCAGATTGCAATATAATCCCTAAAAGCCAGAGGCATACCACACCCATCTCTGAGGGAATAAAATGATATTAAGGACAGCCAGCAAGGTTGCACAGATAAGTGCATACGTGAAGGAGATTAAGAACCAAGATTTGGAGACTTAAAAAGACTATCTCAAATGGAAATGTCATGGACATCTGGTGAGAGGTTATTCATTCAGCAGTACCCTATTTTGGATACGAAACTCAAAATTTTGTTTTCTTCAGCTAACAATGGAAATATTACGTTACAGAAATATGAGATTGTTTTTCACTTGGAGAAGGAAACAACATTACCAGTTCTAAATTGTTGTCAGTACCAAAAGCAGAAACATCAAAGCATAATAGATTATTCTGAATAGCTGACTACAGACTGAGTGATGCAAGACATTTAGAAGGTTGCATCTTTCCCAGTAATACAGATCTTCAGTAAGTGAAGATCAAGTTGGATTAGAAACAAGCCATAATTGAGAAGAAGGAGCTGACATGTTCTATCATTTCATTTAAAAAGTAGCCTATAGATAGATTTTTCCTGATTTCTCTATCACTACTGACTTTTCTAATGAATGACGTATTTATGAACAGTCTAAACCATTTGGCCAAAACAGACACAATTAGGCCAGCCATAGCACTTCATGGTACATTAAATGCAAGTGTCATGAGTAACTGGAGGAGACAGTGTATACATTAGAGTTACAAGCACACACAATTTTTGGATTCAGCTGTTAAACTAAAAAACTCCCCCAAAACCCAAACAAAACCAAACCAAACCAAACACCACCAAAAGGAAATCCCAGAAATGAACAGGTTTTTTGGGGAGGTTGTTTTCCCCCTTCTCATCAAAATGAAAAAGCAAAGTATATTTCTATTTCAGCATGAAACTCCAAATTTGACCAAAAAAATAATGTTGTTCTTTGGATAATTTGCACGAGAAATGAAAAGAATGATTTTAGGTGTACCTGTCTTTCATCTTACTGTAAAAGGCTCATCACGGTAATCCAAATTCTATGCCTTCATAGAATCACAGAATGCTTTGGGTTGGAAGGGACCTTTAGAGGTCATCTAGTCCAACCCCTTGCAGTGAGCAGGGACATCATCAACTAGATCAGGTTGCTCAGAGCCCTGTCCAACCTGACCTTGAATGATTCCAGGGGTGGCCCCTCCACTACCTCTCTGGGCAACCTGTTCCAGTGCTTCACCACCCTCATCGTAAAAAATTTCTTATCTCTCGCCTAAATCTACCCTCCTGTAGTTTAAAACCATTACCCCTTGTCCTGTCACAACAGGCCTTGCTAAAAAGATTGTCCCCGTCTTTCCTATAGGCCCCCTTTAAGTACTGAAAGGCTGCAATAAGGTGTCCATGGAGCCTTCTCTTCTCCAGGCTGAACAACCCCAATTCTCTCAGCCTGTCCTCGTAGGAGAGCTGCTCCAGCCCTCGGATCATTTTTGTGGCCCTCTTCTGGACCTGCTCCAACAGCTCCATGTCCTTCTTGTGCTGAGGGCTCCAGAGCTGGACGCAGTACTCCAGGTGAGGTCTCACCAGAGCAGAGTAGAGGGGCAGAATCCCCTCCCTCGACCTGCTGGCCACGCTTCTTTTGATGCAGCCCAGGATTCGTTTGGCCTTCTGGGCTGCAAGTGCACACTCCTGGCTCATGTCCAGCTTTTCTTCCACCACTACCCCCAAGTCCTTCTCCACAGGGCTGCTCTCAATCCCTTCATCCCCCAGCCTGTATTGATATCGGGGGTTGCCCTAACCCAGGACCTTGTTGAACCTCATGAGGTTTGCACAGGCCCACCTCTCCAGCCTGGCCAGGTCCCTTTGGATAACATCCCGTCCCTCAGGCATGTCAACTGCACCACTCAGCTCGGTGTCATCTGCAAACTTGCTGAGGGTGCACTTGATCTCGTTGTCTACGTCACTGATGAAAATATTAAACAGCACTGGTCCCAGTACGGACCCCTGAGGAACACCACTTGTTACCAGTCTCCATTTGGACATCGAGCCGTTGACCACCACCCTCTGGATGTGACCATCCAACCAGTTCCTTATCCATCGAACAGTCCACCCATCAAATCCGTATCTCCCCAATTTAGAGAGAAGGATGTTGTGGGGGACAATGTCAAAGGCTTTCATCTACCTGAAATTATTGAAATACATTTCTTACGTGCCTGTGAAAGCTGCAAGCAGTATGAGCTTACTCTTTCTTGTTGACAATGTTCTATTTTGTATAACCAATTAAAAATTAAGCAACAAAAGAACCAGAATCCACATGCCCTGTCTACTTGTCAAAAGTCCTAATCACAGTAAGAAATCTCTGTTTCTCTCAGTGTTTTGTTAAATGTTTTGTGAGTATTTCTAGTATAAAGATTTGAGAATTTTTTTGAGTCCCCTGTATCTGGCTGTACAGGGAAGAGGAGACCCAAATTTAAATCCCTACAACAATCCAAAGCGATATTTGAACCTCCTTTCGCAAATGATTATTGTAAAATTTAGAACATGTGCTGGAGTGTGACAAATATCTCTCTCTGCCTCTACAGAAGCTGTTTTATTTTGTATATAATATTTTAAAAGTCATTGTCAAAAGTATCAAGAGGATGATTCACTACACTACAGGTTCAGTCATTCACCTTCTGTGATATCAGAGAGTTCACTGAATATCTGTGTATTTATTTAAAGTAAATAGTATCAACAAGACAGATTGATAGCATCCTTATGTAGTAGTTTGGTGGTTTATGCACGTTCCTGGGAGGAAGAAAATGCAAGTTTGATTCCCAAACAAGCAGAAAAAGAAACTGAACCCAAATCTTCCTGTTATACATGAGTATTCCATTATTTGAGTTGCTCAGTAGATGTTTATCATCACTTTCAGTATTTTATATGAAAAGAACAGCAGGGTCAAAAGATTTGCCAGATATACATCTCTCTCTTCTACAGCCATATTCAGACTGTGGAGGAACTGATTTATCTGCTTATGCTTCAGCTTTTGATGCTTTAAAATACATACTATGTATTTGTATGTCATTAGGAAATAACTAAAACAAGGCCATGCCTTTACTTGACTACTGTGCTAAAGAATGCTCAGCGTCGGCATTCCCCAAACTATCTCATCTCTTTCCCTTCTTTTCCCTTATGGTAATGGTAGCTCAGGCATTAAAACTGTTTCAGTGAAAAAATGATGTGAAAATCAGTACAGTTGCAATTCCTAGAACTGTGGTGCACTGAAGTCACAAAGAGGGCAGCTCAGCAACATCCATTAGCTACACTCTCATGCTATGGATAACTGGCATTGGCCTGGTAACTTCATCTGGTACTGCAGCTGGCCCACCTGCCTGAGATTATCAAAAAGAGCTGGCAGATGCTTAAAACAGCCATAATCTTGAAGGGGATCATGAAGCACATGGTTTTGTTACTTTACTGGGTCTGGCTGGGATGGAGTTTACTTTCTCCATAGCAGCCTATATGGTGCTGCGTTCTGGATTTGTGATTAAAACAAATTTGATAACATACAAATATTTTGGTTCTTGCTTAGCATCAAGGATTCCTCTTTTTCTCCCTTGCCTCCCCACCCTACCCCCCTAAAGAGTACACTGGGAGTGCACAAGAAGTTGGGAGGGGACACAGCTGGGACAGTTGACCCCAAATGGCCAAAGGGATATCCCATACCAGATGTCCTCACACTCAGCAATAAAATTGGGGGCATTTGTTTTTCCTAGGTAGTCATTTCTTGCAGAATGGCCGAGCATTAGTTCTGCCTGTGGGAGGTGGTGGATGACTGCCTTTGCATCACTTTTTTGTTTCCCTACCTTTCTTCATTTATTAAACTGTCGTTCTCTCAACCTATGAGTCTTTTTGCTTTTGCTCTTCCTATTCTTTCCCCCATCCAGCTGGGAGGGAGAGTGAGCGAATGGCTATATGGCTGCTTAGTTGCTGGCCAGGGTTAGCCCACAGCAGGTACATAAGACCAGCCAGTGTTTCAAACAATTGATTCATCTAACACAGTTTTCTGCCTTCATCAGTGACTAAGCAGGCTGCAGGAAAAACAAGAGCAGGACAGACTGGACTGGACTGGTATGGTATGTCCCTCCTAAGACTCTCTCAGACTTTTTTCAGCTCAGTGAATTTTCTGAGGCAGATGAGGTTTTTTTCTGTGAAGTGAGACCTGATGGGGCTCACTTTGTCCCCTAGTCCAGTCTGCCCTCAGACCTGTGTAAACTCCTTGGATGCACAACCTACACCTGGAAGGAGTTCTGCAGGTACATTACCTTACTCATTACATTACTCATCTTTTGCTCAATCTAGACGCAGCTCCTAGCAGATTTATTTGATACTCTTCATGTATTTGGAGAGACGGTAACTCCTAGACAGCTCTTTATCACATCATGATTTTGCTCACCTCTGACCCAGGTTCCACCCCACACCTCAATTTGTCTCTTTTCCACAAACCTTCCTTATTAAATAATTAATTAATCATACATAATAATAATTAATACTTCATAAGAGTCACAGAATCATAGAACAGCCCAGGTTGGAAGGGACCTCAGAAGATCATCTGGTCCAACCTTTCATGGGAAAGGGAGCCTAGGTGATATTATCTAACACCCTGTCCAATTACATTTTGAAAGCCTCCACCAATGGGGACCCTACCATGCCCTGGGGAGCCTGTTCCTGTGAATGATGTTCTCACTGTAAAAAATTTTTCTTCTTTCAATATGAGTGCACATGCACAACGAGTGCAACTCGTACCCATTGCCCCTTGTCTTCTCCATGTGGCTCCTTGTGAAGAGAGAGCCTCCATCCTCTTTGTAGCTGCCCTCTAAGTACTAGCGTACTGTGATGAGGTCGCCCCCTGAGCCTTCTCTTCTTCAGGAAGAAAAGACCTAACTCCTTCAGTCTTCCCTCACAGGGCAGGTCCTCCAGACCTTTGACCATCTTTGTGTCCTTCCTTTGGACCCTCTCCAGTCTGTCCACATCTTTACTGAATTGTGGGGATGAGAACTGGACACAATACCCCAGGTGCAGCCTGACTAACGCTGAGGAGAGTGGGATGATCACATCTCTATCTCTGCTAGTAGTGCCCCTGTGGATGCAGCCCAGGATCTGATTTGCCTTTGTTGCTGCAGTGCTGCACTGCTGACTCATGTTCAGCTTGTTGTCCACCAGGACCCCCACGTTCCTTTCAGCAAGGCTGCTCCCCAGTCACACAGATCCTAGGCTGTACTGGGGATCTTTGGTTATGTCATGCCAGGTGCAAGGACTTTATACTTGTCTGTCTTAAACTTCACACAGTTCTTGCTAGCCCACTCTTCCAGCCTGTCCAGGTCTCTCTGCAAGATGGCTTGCCCTTCTGATGTTTCAACCTCTCCACCCAGTTTAGTGTCATCAGCAGACATGGTGATGGTACTTTCAATCCCATCATCCAGATCATTTATGAAGATGTTGAACAGCATGGGGACCTGTACCAATCCCTGGGAGACTCCACTTGTGACAGGGTGCCAGCCTGAGTAAAAACCATTGGTCACCACCCTCTCCTACCCATCTCACAGACCACCCATCCAGTCTGTATCTTGCCACATACAGCCAGGAGGAAGCTGTAGGAAACAGTGTTGAATGCTTTGGGTCCAGGCAAACAACATCGACTGCTCTCCATATCAACAGAAGATGTTATTTTGTTGTAGAGGGTGATCAGGTTAGTTTGCCGCAATTTGCCTTTGTTAAATCCATGTTGGCTTTTCCCAGTCACCTGCTTAATTTGGTTAGTAACTATTTCTAGGAGGACTTGTTCCATTACTTCTCTAGGGACTGAAGTAAGACTAACAGACCTGTAGTTTTCTGGGTCCTCTTTTGGGCCCTTCTTGCAGATGGGTATGACATTTGCCCTCTTCCCATTATCAGGAGTATCCCCTGATCTCCATGACTTCTCAAAGATTATAGACAGCGGCCTAGCAACAATGTCAGCCACTTCTCTTAACACCCTGACACGGATTCTATCCAGCACCATAGATTTATGTGGCTTGAGCCCTTGCAAGAGGCCACAGACCAGCCTTTCCTCCACTGCTGGTGGGTCAACACATGCACTGTTGTAGATACCTGATCCTGTGATCTGGGGCCTAGCTACTCTGGCAAAGAAAGTATTGAAAACCTCTGCCTTGTCAGCATTATTAGCAACTAGTTTCCCTACCTTGTTTAGCAATTGATGCACATCTTCCCTGTGCTTCTTACTGTTCATGTATCTGAAGAACCCTTTCTTGTTGTTCTTGACATCTTTGGCCAATTTCAGTTCTAGCTGAGCCTTATCCTTCTTGACTGCATTCCTCATGCCTTAGCAAGGTTACTGTAGTCCTCAATGGGTATTTGGCTGCCTTTTCTTAGCCAGTATGCTGCTTTTTTGCTTTTAAGCACACCCAACAGCTCATTGTTAAGCCAGGGTGACATCTTGTTCTGCCTTCTTCCTTTCCCTTTGTAGGGGTTGGACTGTTCTTGTGCCACTAGGAGGCTGCTCTTGAATAACTCCCAGCACTCACAAGCTCCTTTGCCCTTCATGGATCCTTCCCATAGAATCCCTTGCAGCTGGACTCCAAGCTTATCAAGAGCTCAAATCATAGACTTATAGAATCATGGAATGGTTTAGGCTGGAAGGGACCTTTAAAGATCTTCTAGTCCAACACCCCCCCACCCTGCCATGGGCAGGGACATCTTTTGCTAGACCAGATTGTTCAAAGCCCCATCCAACCTGACCTTCAACACTTCCAATGATGGGACATCCAACATTAGTGTATCAACTGCACCACTCAGCTTGGCATCATCTGCAAAACTGCAGATGATGTACTCCATCCCACTGTCTATGTCATTGATGAGGATATTAAATAGTATTGGTCCCAGTACAGACCCTTGAGGGACACCACTCACTACTGATTTCCACTTGGACATTAAGCCATTGACTGCAACCCTCTGAACATGGCCATCCAGCTAGTTTCCTTATCCATCTAACAGTCCACCCATCAAATCCATATCTCTCCAATTTAGTGGACAGAATGTTGTGGGGGACCTTATCAAAGGCCTTACAGAAGTCTAGATAGATAACATCCATAGCTCTTCCCTTATCTACTGATGCAGTTACTCCATCGTAGAAAGCCACTAGATTAGTCAGATCCAGGGTCTTTGTTTTACTACTGGTCTTCAGTGTGCTCAGCAGGATCTTAAACTCCACAGTGTTATCATCTCTGTATCCAAGGCCACCATTGGTA
>VYZW01036985.1:55744-67157 GCA_013401315.1 Balaeniceps rex | reverse complement strand
TAAGCAAAGGTGAATTTAATTTCTCCTCTGAATTCCAGACACGCAAACCTGCACAGTCAGATGTCACCCAGTGTTCGTGTGCTGTGTATACCATTGTTAGTTATTTTTGAGATTTATAGAGAATGAAGGAATGGTGAGAAATGGTAATAGATAGTTAAAAAAAGCTATCAGTTCAGTAATTTTCTGAGGCTAAAAGATTTCTTATTTTAGTAATTATTATAATTTTTTTTAGTTTTAATAATAAATCCTATTGAAAGAATTTGGGGAGGATGAAAACATATTCATAAAATATTTCTGGATATTTCTGACCTAACCTCACTTTGGTTAATATTTCTCCTTGTAAATAATTGTAGACTTCAATCCAGCAAGTGAGGGAGAGGCAAAATGTGTATATGAAAAAGGTGATTCATGCTAACAGGCTGTTTAAGAGGTATAAACCACCTGTTTCTTGTTATATCAGGTGTATTTTTATCTCATAACTTTAGAGCTCATTTCTTGTTGCATTAAGATCAGTTTAACATAAACCGTGGCCCTACTGAAGCCAATATTTCATTAACTTCAGTCTGAGACAGCTAAATATTCTGCTAGGATTTTGCCTTTTTGTGTCTTATTAAATAATACCAGGTGTGGTGATCACTTGCCAAAAAAATGTGTTTTATGGTAGCTATGCTCCATTTTTTACAAGATAAAATTGCCATGTTGTCCGTAGCAGGAAGTGCTGTATGTTTCTAGTCTCTGCCTATTGCTGAACGTGCAAATTGTTGCAAATAAAAATCCATTTTTGTAATCACAAACTGAAATTTATTGTTTATCCAATGTACTTAGCTGCAGGAAGCTTTTGTTTAAAATAATCTACTCCCTATAACTGCTAGAAATGCTTTTTTCATCTCCATTAAACTTCTGGTTTAGTGCATTAACATATTGTTAATTGTGTCATTTAGTTTAGTTCCACATGAGTGGCATTTGTAAAGCAGAAATTTTTTTTTTATATTTATCTTTTGTTTGGAAAGAAAATCTTCTAAAGTGACTGGGAAAGGGAGGGGAATGTAGAATACTTGCATCATAGCTGTATCTCTAAATAATTTTGAAGTTTACTGTTTAAAAATAAATAAAGAAGAAACAAGTAGATACAAGATTGTGCTTACAGACAAACAGAGAAATGAAGAATCCGATAAAATCAATTTCATAAATAGCATTCACTCAGAAAGAAGTGAACTTTAAAGGACATCTAGAATGTGCACATTTGAGGGAGGAGAAAGAGCTTTAATTTAAACTCAGCCACATTTCTCTGAAAATTCTGAAGTCCTGGAGGTTTTGTACAACATCAGGTTTAACTCTCTGTTGCTTTGTGAAGTACTCCCTGATAATCCAATTGGGACTGAGAGCTGAATGCAGATATTTAATGGTAACTGCTTCCAATCAACATAATTTTATCCAGAAAGACAAATAATGCCCCCCCCCCAATGCACAAAAAATCCTGGATGATACAGGAAAAATGTGAAAACCACAGCTGGAAACATCTTTCTCAGAATGTCTTACTGCTTGAACTGCAGCGTCTGAAAGCTATTTAAGTCTTTCACAGCAAACCAACAAAGTGCTGGTTCAAAAGATACGAGCCAACACTCTGTTCTACTCTCTCTGTTTTGACTCAGTCTAAAGCCTCTGAGAATTGGTTTTGGTTAAATTCAAAGTCGATTTTCGTACTTTAAAATGGAGGCTCTATAGAAATCTATCTATCTATGTATATATACATGTATGTACACACAGTTTTATATACATACACTTTCTTTTTAGGGGAACATCAAGATACATCCAAAATAAATACACTCAGAGCTGATTTGTATTGCAGTAGTATTTTTCTGCCCTGGGTTGTGATTTAGTCAAGTGTTAATATTATTTAAATAAAATGATGACCAGGAACCACATAAAATTACCTAACTGCTGGAGAACAGATTGCCTCATTGTTTTAAAACTGTGAGAAATTAATCTGTGTATATCTGGAATAGACATCTTAAATAAGGCTGATCTGGAAATGTCATAATAAAATATTCCTCTATGTTTGGAGGAGGAGATAGGGAATGATTCTAGGCTATTCTGAAAATTAATATGAAAATAAATTAAGGTGAAAATAAATAAAATAAATATTTTCATAGTTCTGCATGACAGGAAGACCTTAAGTATCTAATTCAGAAATTTTCTTTCAAAATTCCTTTTATTTTATTTTTTTAGCAATGTGTTTTGAGAGGCTTTTCATATTTTTATTAGTTATGTGATAAGTAACATTGATGTGACTACTGGAGAGGAACAAAACATAATAAAATCAAAGTGGAATGACAAAAAAAGAATTAGCAAGGTAAAGTTATAGGACTTTAAATTACAAAATTTCTTTTTTTTTTTGGCAACACTAACTGTCAAATTGAAAAATCACCTTTTCCATTTCAATGAAGGGAGTATTTTTTAATTGTAAAAGCTTCCATTTGAAACTACTCAGTTAGCTTTTCTTTCCCACTGAAACACTCAGCAGGGTAGGGTTCCTCACATATTGTTCCATATTCCTCACAAGTCTTTTTAAGAAGGAAAGTTTTCTAGTCTTTTAGCAAGTTTTGGGAAACATTGTCATGAATACCTAGAGCTTAACAATATGTATGTTTCCTGTTAAGGTTTCACGTTTTGAAAATAAAATTTGTGGTTTTCCAAATTCTGATGAACCTCTCAGTACTGTATTGCACTGATCTTCCTGTTTGCTGCTTTGCCATCACTGTTTCTGCCAGCTCTCAAAACGAATATCTGCCTTTTTAGAAAAGATGCTTTTGTGGCTGATACCAGGTCTGAGATAAGAGGTGGAGCTTGGACGTAACTCTTTTATAATCCTTAAAAGAGTTTATTGTTGTTGGTGGGGTTTGGTGTTTTTTTTTTTTTTTTTTATTATTTTTCCCCTTAAAGTTAAGAGTAGTGAATTTTTGTCTTTTTCTGAAAAAATTCTACAAATATTGTTAATTTACCGTTGTTTAACAGGAGGCT
The DNA here is from genome assembly GCA_013401315.1 of Balaeniceps rex. Classification (NCBI taxonomy): domain Eukaryota; kingdom Metazoa; phylum Chordata; class Aves; order Pelecaniformes; family Balaenicipitidae; genus Balaeniceps; species Balaeniceps rex. The sequence continues at coordinate 64,136 of VYZW01036985.1, read as the reverse complement.
GGAAAACTTTGCCATATCCTTATGAAGAGGCCTATCTAGTTCTATTTATGCCCTGAACTCTGGGTTTCATGTCCAGTGTACCTTGGCTGCCTACGTTTGTGTCAGGGTCTCACTGGGACTCCTTAAAATGTAAACTGGTTTTAGTGCATTTTTTGTGTTGGTTGGTTGTTTTCTCTTTTTCATTCCTTGGTGAGGAGCAATATAAACTGCTGATAGGATCCCAGTGTAAATGAATCAAAAAAGTTTGTCACTGTGAAAGGAGTCCACTTCTGTGCTTAGAAAGTAAGAACAGATTATATGAAGAGAAGCTTGGAAAGATTTGTTATCTGTTGTGTGTAAGAGCTGTTTAAAAAAATACAAGGGAAACAGGTTCTGAGCATGCTGCTCATTTGCTCCTTATATACAGCCCAGCCCCATAACACTGTCCCTGTGGGCCCACCAAGGGCTTTCAACCTGCCTAACCTGGTGTTTAAGGGCCCTTGAAAACTGCTACCAGTTGCAAACAGATGAGAACAGAGAAAACAAGCCTCTCTGTCAATGCCTCTTTCCTTTGCTGGGTTCAAGGAGAAGCTACAATGTACTTTTCCTGTTTCCATGTAGAAAATACTCACCTGCTGTTTTGCAAAAGAGTGGTTCAGCTGATACTGAGAATACATTTGAAACATGCTTCCAATATAGGAACTGAACTAAGGGGTTAGCTTTCTGGGAACGTGTTTGCCAAATTACATTGCCCTGAGATCATATGAAAAATTGCCTAACCCTTGTTTTTAAGAAGAAAATGCTTTCCTTAGTTCTCTCTTTTCCAGTTCCTTGGAAGTTGTGAATCAAGGGTTAGATGCTTGGGTGCTGTACCAAAACCATGGATCAGAAATACAGAGGGTACATGGTGTCTTATTAGCAGGAATTTTATTCTGTGTTGTGATTAATGAGAAAAAAATTAAATGCTGTTTCTATCAGAGTCAATCTAGTACCACTAATGAAGTACAATTTTATGGACTCTGCTCTTCCTTGGATGAATAAGAAGAGACAAGTCACTTGTGGATCCAATCAAATTTACAATTTATACAGTTAACTTAAGTCAAAATGGTCACAAATTAATGTGAAGAGGCAAGCGTCTATGTTGATGTAAAATTTAAGGCAATATTACTTTGCTGTTAAATTACTTCATTTCCATTTTGTGTTTCCAGCACAGGAGACAGTTTTGGGGTAGTGGTTTTACCAAACCAGAGCAGTTGGCAGGACTGATGGAGAAAGGGGTGTACATTTTTTCTCAATGTCATGTAAGAGCCAAATGCTTAAATCTAGAGTAAAAAATATTTACATACTGCTGCTTAAAACTCTTGAGGTGTTTTGCACTGGAAGAAGTAATTATTTCCTCGGTATGTGTTTTATGAGGAGATTGCTGTGTGGTCTTTTGATTACGATGATAAACATAGATTTGCTTTTGCTTGATGCCAGCTTGGCATTTGTACATGAAGTGAATCTGAAAATCTTTTGAACTGTTAGCATGCACTTATCGTATTGCATCTAGAGACAGTTCCCCGTACTAGTCCCAGCTGCAACTGTCTCAATAGCAGCTTTATAGTGTTTCTATAGGAATGCAGTCTTGGGAAAAGATTCAGTCCTGCTTTAGCTTTTTTCAGTGGGATTTGAGAGATGGAAACAATGAGGATGAGTCATCCCCATTTGGTCAGTAGGTCTGTTGATCCAAAGAGCTGGTTGGTTCTCCTTGGATCATTCTCAGGTCCTAGCCATAATTTTGACCCTGATGGTTTCTTGTATAACATTACAGATTTTTCCATGTTTCTCTGGCTTTCTGTCAGTAACACAAATTATGGATTAAACACAATAAATAGACATTTGTTAAAATATAATAGGAAAATACACTTGCAAATATGGAAAATCTGTTGTTGTTGTGTTTTTTTTTTTTTTTTAATATGGTAAACCCTTAGGCCCTATGTTATTTGATGTAATTTCTTGGAGGCTCTTAGCTTAGTTGTACCTAGGAAACACACATCAAATTCATGCCTTAGCCTGTTAGTGGTCTTCGTATTGAACAAAGTATGTGGAGTACAGGGAAGGAGCAGATGAAAGAGAAAGAAGTATTAAGAAACTTAGATGAAGAAATGTAATTTACTTAGGCCTTTGAAATAACCAGACATCGGAAAACATGACAGTAGAAAGACACATTTTTGCAAAAACGTGGTTTCATGTTTGAAGCTAGGGGGGAAAAAGATCCCATTCAAGCAACTTAGATGAATGGATTTACAAAAAGCAAATAATGCACAATCTAAGAGGGCCTGAAATATCATTCTAGTATTAAAACACAACTAGTAGTCAGAAGTCACAACATTTTCCTTTTTTTTTTTTTTCCCATGCACGATTTTTTCACACTTTTGCAAACAAAGCCATGAGCATGCTACTGGAAGGTAGCTTGTGCTCAGAACGTATCTTCAGAGCCTCATGTGCAGGAATGCTTGCTGGCTGGGGCCCTTTGGGAACTGGTGAGGCTGAGGTGCCTGCCCCCGTTCCTGCTCACTGCTCCTGCACATACTGTCTTTGCTGTGTGGTAGAAGTTGTTCTGCCACAGCCTGGCTGCAGCCAACCTCACTGCTGCAGCTGCATTTGCCTCTGATTGAACTGACTTTATTTATAAAGAAAAGTATTTTTTAAAGCCTGTTTTATTTCCAGCAGTAGAGTGACTTATAAGGCACACAGTCCTGTCATTCTTTTCATTTTATGGCAAGACTGACAGATCAAAGGAGCCTAGTCTTTCTCACTAGGCCTTTCAATGACTAGTTCAGCAATTCTGCCTGCTTGCTGCTTCTGTTTGTGAAGATCTCCCTCCATCTCTGACTTGGGAAAGGACATCTCCTATAGTGCTAGAGCATATGCTTACATTTAAGCAGATACCTATGGTGTTCTCTTTAAAGACTTGGTTGTTTTGTAGAAGGGAAGAACCTCAGAAAAGAGATTATTATGGCCAAATACAGACTCTAAGTGCATATTAATGAAGCTAAATAAAGATAACTGTGGTCTTAATGGGTATGATAAGGAATTAATTTATTTTGGTGAGTTTTGGAGCAGGCATCAGATCGGGGGCCCCAGAGATGGCAGGTTGTGTGGTAGAACGTCACTTTCTGGCTGCTGCTTCACAAGAAGCCTAGGAGGTTTCTGACCCTCTGCTGTCTATGCTTACTTGTTCCTGTCCTCCCTTTTGTAGGCCTCTTTAAACTAAGAGAAATCTTCTGATCCAGATTTTTATACAGTTTTACAAACAGCAGCACTGGCATTGTTGAGTGGGTGATGAATGAGTGAGCAGGCAGAGGGGGAGGCTCAGCACCTCTTAGGCTGGCTGTGTTGCTGGAGAAAATATAACAAGAAGCTGTGCTCTGTCGGTGAGTGGTATTAGCTGCTGGGGTGATGTTTAATGTAGCCTGATCCTCCAAAGTGCTGGCATTTGTTTCATCTAGAGGATTCTGAATAAAAATGAGCCAGCCAGAAATATGAGCAACTTGCCAAGAAACCTAAAATCTGCACTACTTTCTGGGGATGCTCACTTAGAATTTACCTACAAGGGAAACAATTCCAGAATATCTGCTTGCTCATCTCAGTATGAAGCATTTTCATTTCAGTATATGAGTATTCGCATAAGAAGTCTATTAAGGATAGCCATCTCCCTTTACATTTATGTCTTTCAAGCTGGTTCCCTGTGTAAACATGTCCTTAGAACATCACTTACAAGTGAATACCATTACTTTTTTTTGCAAGGTACCCAAAGTCTTTGATACTCTGTTTATAAGATTATTTGGATTTAAAACTATTTCAGCTGATCTTTAGCTCTGGCTCTAGTTAATGCAGGAAGGTATCCTGGAAGTAGATTTTTGCTGAACAGATACATATAAAAGTATGAAGTATATCTAGACCAAGTCGTAAATGGGATAAATTAAGTAGAAGGTATATCTGGAGAAGAAAAATGTGACAGCTAGTAAAAAGAAAGAGTGAAATCAGAGTTGCTCTTCAACATAGCAGTAAAATTGTGGAGTGATGGCTGAAGAATGGATTTTAGTAATATATGAATATACGAATGAGGTTGGGTGACTTCAGTGCAGAGATGCTGTATGAAGTAGGAGAAGACACATGGACTGAGCAGGTATATTTTGTCTTTTAAGTGTTAAATCTCAGAGAATGGAGGTCTGACTTAAAAAAAAATCCATGATTATCAAACAATGAAAGTAAATTAATATTTCATACAATTAGGATTATATTTAAAGATAGTTTATAAAGTTTTAAACACATGCTTTAACTACAAAGCTACTACAATTTTTTTTAACTACAAAGTTTTAACTCAGAAGTTACCTGTTAACTGCTTGGGCCTAGTAAGGTACTTGTGTACAGTACTTTGTACAGATATATCTGAAAATACTTGCTAATGACATGCTGTTGCACATTGTACTGACATCTGTAAAAAAATATGTAATGCTTCTCTCTCAACTTTATTAACTACTTGTAAACTGTGCGTGAATGTATCTTTGATGGAAAGCAAGACTAAGCTACTGCCTTCACTGATCTTAACGTAAAGAGAGTCAATATTTACATGTTGTAGCTAGGGTTTTAGAAAGGCTTGAAGGTTGATAACAGAGATTGTGTTGCTCCAAAGAGACAGGAGTGAGAATAGGTACAGTAATACTGGTAAATAATGCAGGGATAGTATGGAAGAAGAATCCTGAGGGTACATAGAGTGCTGAAGAGCCAGGAAATGCTAGAATTCTCCTGTGAATGCAGAGACTTATGTGCTGCTGAGGAGCCAGAGAATGATGTAAGGCACAAATAAATTTAGCAAATGCAAGAATGTTTATTACCTTCACATGCAAATGAAACATCATTTATTTAATCAGTTTTTGATGTCTGTAGTGATATGTGTACTGTGTTTTATATGGTTCCTATGTGGCCATAAATAAATTTTATTTACAACATTGGAGGGAGCTGTTATTAACAGTTACTCACAGCCAACATCAATTATCTCTGGTATTCTGCAAATACTTATTTATGGTTACAATAAAATATTCTTGTGGAAGTGCAGTTCTGTAAAACTACCTAGAATACCTAGTATGGGGACTTCATCTTCTAGAATAAATCCACTGTTGTACACAATCAAAATATGGAGAATCAGTGAGTTGCTGAATAACCCTCAAAGTGTTAGCCCTTAGGAGTTAGCATATTGTGTCATTTTTCTTTCTTAGGGCATGGTCCTCTCCTGTCATGAATAAAAGCTCACAAGAATAATACCTTTGTAAGGAGACAAAGGTATAATAATTTGGAATAATAATTTGGAATGTGGTAATAAAGCTTTCAATTTTTAAAAATCAGGTAGCTAAGGTTCTTCAGCAAACTGATTATAGACATTTCTTGTAAGTATTCTGTTTTTTGTCCACTTTTGTGACTTGTCATAGAGGTAATTTAAGTTTCTGGAGCAGAAGGTGTATATTTTTTTTTTAATATTTTGATATACTTGTACCTAGTCTTTGACAGTTTCAAGGCCCTAATGAGTTACTTATTCTGCACTTTAATTAGGGTATTCTTTTAATGTAGGGTTATGTGTATGAAATTTTGTTTTTTTCTCTTATGCCACTGGTAAGGAACATTATAGGTACTAAAAAGCTCATTATTTTACAGTTTATTTGTCCCTCTGTATTGCAAAGATCCAAATAAGAGACCATGCACACTGACAAGTGTGTGCTCATCATATAATGGAAAAGAGTCATTTCTTCATTTGTGACAAAATGATTAGAAGATTATTAGTGGCAGAACTTTCCTTTTCATCTGAAAGGGGGCTGATGTAGTCATTTGCACACAAAGAGAGTTATCAACCTGTATTAGGCAAGAATATTTATGAGCTATAGTTGGTAAGCTGTAAATCACCAGAGTCCCTGAATTAGCAAAGACATTAATGTTTAGCCATGTAGGTTTATAGTTGGGTGTTTTTCTTTTAAAGTATAAACGAATATAGAGACATTGACATGATTTCTAAGGAGCACGTGTTGTATTAGTCATTTTATTGACTATTACATAATTCCATTCTCATTGGATTATTACAAAGTGTTTTAATTTGTGGCTTTAGCAGGTTAGACTTTCTAGAAGTAGTCAGGTTATATGTGGGACTGTGCAATTAGTGATAATGCCCTTCTAATATGTCTATCCCAGATTCTTGAAGGTCTGGTGAATGGTGGAAAATAATCAGATTTATGTTTGTCAAATCACATGCACATTTCACTGCCAGTGAAACTGGAATCCTGCAGAACTCGAAATATGTTTCTCTTCTGTTCTATGCAATATGGGAAAGTAAGAGAGAGGCAGTCTAGCAGCAACCCACAAAAAAGTATAAATCGTCAATCTTAGATGCCAAATTATAGTCTCATCATAAATGAAAAACCATTAAAGAAGAATCTGCAGTCAACCAGATATCATGTGGAGCTTGCATACTTCTTCCTTTAGGAGTCAAGGAAATTACTTTATCTTTGATTGTTTTTTCCCCCTTTTTTTAACTGTATTAGCAGTAAGAACAGTGTATGATGTTTTCATCACAGACTTGGCTCTTTTTTGAAAAGATAGGTCTCCAAGCAGAAAAGAGCCTTTCCGTGTTGCTGGAGTATAGATGTAGGATATGAATAATGTCCATGTGGAAATGAATGTACGATGCCATGTAAAACACAGCTGTCTGGTCACGGTGTGACAACCAAGTTGCATTGAACTATGTGTTCTGCAATACTTTTCTTTCCACGTAGCCTTAGGCAAATACTTTCTTGTTTCTGTTGTTATTGGTTAGACTGCCACAGATTTATCATGGATATTTATGGGTGAGATGGAGGTTAGACCAGCTAAAGTATTCTGGGTTAGTATGAAAGACAGGAAAGTTATTTAGCAGATATATTAATATAATCTCCAAACAAAAAAGCCAGAAGATGCAAGCAATCTGCCAAAATACATAGATCCTAATGCTGGCCATGTTTTCCAATTAGTAAAGAGAAGGCTGCTGTTTCTCCACATCTCAAATGTTTCAAAATTATGACACTAGTAGAAACCAAAGGAAGTTGAGGCGTTAATTGCTGCATGAGTATATGTGATACCATTTCAACTCCAGCTTTTACAGGGAATTTCACTGTTAAGTGATTTAACGGTTACTTAAGTGAACGGATAGACCATAATTTACTACAGCCACTTCACTGTACTGCAGTTAAAACCTTTCAAAGCAGGAGCTAGAGAATGTCTCTACGTAATTTTGTTCTGCCTCGTTTGCCACAAGAGAAAATAACCTTCGTTCTGATCACAGGGCAGCTAATGCAGTGCACAAGAGACTTCCTACAGCACAGCTTCCTACTGCTTACCCTTTTAATAAGAACATTCTCCAGTCTCTCCTTTATCCATAATTTCATAAAAATGACTGGGCCCATAAGAGACATGTTCTTTTGTGACAATTTTTAAACTGTGAAAACTCATTGTCTGACAAAACCGAATAGTAACAAACAGTTGAAAAAGATGAATGAATGCCATAAAAATAGTTGGGAACTTTATCCCTCAGTGTTTTTAGGATTTTTTTAAAAAGTTTTATTTATAATGTTTGGTTTTATTTACCATAAACCAAATCAAGGCAGGATTTTTATTCTACATCAAGTACTGTTCCTGCAATATTCTGTTTATTAATATCACAAGCTTTAAGGACAATTCTGTTCCTGTTTTGCTATCATCACATGGAGCACATTGGCATGGCAGTGTAAAAGCTCTTCCATTGGATGAACTTGGAGATTGTAGTAAGTAAAAGGCTTAGATTTTAATTGGTTCATTTTTATGTATTATGCTATGTCAGACAGACAAAAGGCAGGACATAATGAAAGTTCAGATAAGTCCTCAGGTTATCTGAAATTTAACTGAGGCACACACATATTCTTTTTGTATTTATAGCTTGCATATTTTCTTTTGATAGCAAATTTCATTGGAAGCTTGTTAAATCCTTCGTATGAATAGAAACATGCACACTTACAGGTCCTCCCAGATGAGAAGAAAGTATTAAGACACAGATGTTGCTCCAGCCTGCCCTGTGTTGTGCAAAATATCAAATGGGATGGAGGAAAGCACCCAGAGATACACTGTAAGAGGAAGGATAAAGGGGAAAATCTTCCCATTAGAGACTGTTGCTGATGAAGGTTTTTGTTTCTGGCTTGTGAGATAACACAGCAGTTGTTAGCGGATTTTGCCACCAGGCTCTCGCTGTTTCCCATCTCCTGAAGTTTCATCCATCTATTGGCCTGGGTATGCAACTGTATGTTAGGGAATGCAGTGCGCTACTCCTGGCTGCAGCAGCAAGGTCACGGTGTGTCTGAAGGGCATCTCTGTT
>VYZW01036985.1:32806-44654 GCA_013401315.1 Balaeniceps rex | reverse complement strand
ATAAAAATTATTGTGGCATGGAAGAATTCTGTCAGGTAGAAATAGAACTAAGAAGTAATGAAGACACCAACATGAACATGAGGTGTCTGTGGAGTTTTGTGGGTTGAAAGGTTAATATAATCCTTTGATATCCAAAAAGAAAGGGCTTATTGAAGTGCTCTTTCCTCTTGCTAAAAACACTACAAATCTGTAATATTAATTCTTGTTTTAACAATCCCCAAAGGACTTTCAGATAGCAGAAAAGAATGTCACAGAAGTGAAATAGACTTTCAATGTGGAGTTCTGACTTAGAGCCAATACATAGTATAGATTCAGTACACTCGTGGTTTTGTGACCATGCTTGGTATGCTGACAGGATCAAACCCACAAGCACAACAGATTTTCCACTTGAAACAAGAAAAGATGGATTAGGAGATGTAGGCTTGGACCCCTTTGATTTTTTCCTTTACTTACAGCCTGTAAATTCTAAAGTTATTGCAATAATTTTTATGGAGGAAAATTACAGTACCAATAATCATCAGTATTTCCAGTTGGTGTACAGGTCATGTCTGCAGTACTTCGTCTAGAATGGTGTGAGGAGGAAAGATTGCTCTTTCTGTCATAGACACCATATATGTTTTATGGCCACAGATCAATCAGAGCAGCTCTCTGAGCCTACAGACTTCTCTGGATAAAACAGATAGGAATGCTACGTGGAGGGTTGCGGATAAACTTGTTATAACAGGAGCTGAGCACTTCCCATTGTAGTAAATCCAGTTATTTACTTAGCAATCTAAATTTCTATTTAGATATCTGATTTGGGGAATGCAAATCATTAAAGTTTTGGCTTCAGCATATTGGGTATGAAATGGGATTTTCATGTTCTGTTAAAAAAGTCTATAAATATGAGGGTCTAAGGGTAGTGATAGTGTGGGTAGGAGTCAAAACATAATGCAATTTAGATTATGTACATAAACCTCTCCCTGTTCTTGATGGCTGGTGGAATCAACATGGAGTTATACAAAATGTTTGACTATCTCTTTACTGCCTGATCCTGCAGACTAATGTCAGTCAGGATGACTTCTTGACATCAACATCCCCTAACATGCTGTGGTCTAGTGCTTTCACACCATTTCAAAACCCCATGATACTTAGCCCTGTTAGCTCTTAATATGCCGTGGTGCGACCCGTGTGTAAATATCAGATAACAAACCCAAGGAACTTTATAACAGTTTTGTTTTGTTCATCAGACTGTAAGTTGCATGTGTTGGGGTCAAATATGCATGGTATTTGTGGAAGAGAAACTGTGATGAGAAAGGGAGCCCCTAAAGCACCTCTAAACACCCCTAAGGCATTCCAGGCTTGGGAATAGCGCTCCCCTACACCAGGGCCCAATTTACAACTTTTGGGGGTTTATTATAAAATTAAATTGCATGTAACGCCCCAAGTATATCTTTTATTTCTCATGTTAATCTTCCTCTTTCTGGCAGCGTTAATAAAATACCTATCTCATTAAACTGCTCAGGCACATGGCTACTAGGAACTCTCAGTGGAGAAGCAGCTGAAGTTTTCCGAGTGCTTGCAGTATACTTGACATACTAGCAATATCTGCTCAGTTATGTTCTACATAATTTTTGAATCACATTCCACAGCACTCAGCAATATCTGTCATATGCTTTGTATCTATGTCACAGTTATTGCTGACTTCAAATGAGTAATATTTAGGTAAGTTTCTTTGAGAAATTCAGGTGAAAAGTTAAAACAGATTCACACTGTAGCAAAGTTTCATCTTCTACTGATGAGTAATTATCTTTTGTGAAAGTTTAATGAACAACAGCAAGTACAAACAGGTCGTAACTGAGTTTACAAAGAAAGGTATTATTATAATTTCTTTTTCTGTGCTCATGTAAAATGTTGCTGACTTTCAAGGACAGGCTTTTTCTTTCTTAATTGAACTAAAGAAAAATTGGTTTTACAAAAAGATATTTCAAAATAACTTTCACTATATGTTAATGTCAACAAAATTGCTTGTGAAAGCAATCATTTAAAACACAATAGGCTTTAAACAACAGAGATCATGCATAGTATGCAATGATTGGTTAGCTTCAAAGAGCAGAAATCAAAGATATTCAAATAATTAGAAATTGGAAGTGGAAATTATCTATTTAGGCCATATTTTCTTTCTCTGTGCATAAATTCTTCAACTTTAGTATCTTAGCTGCAAATATCCTGTTTCTTGGGAGATTTTTACCTTAGCCAGTCTTTGCCTTTACCTTTGCATGCCAGCCTTCCCATGTTTTTGAATGTACAGCATTTTTGTCTGGGAGGTTGAAAACAGCTGACAATATTTGACTTTTACCCTTATGCACCACCTCTGCATACTCACCAGCAGTAAAAGGTTCCTGATTTCTCTGCGATACCGCTATATTTATGTGCCAGTCCTCTTTACAACAAAGGACAAAATGAAAATGTAAGTCTACAGCATATTTTAAATTCAGTAGAGATTAATTTCCTTCATCATACTTATAATTTCTGGTAGATTTCTTTGGGCCCATATTTACATCTCTATAACTAGTACTCTTTTAAAATTCACAGGCAAAGTTGAAATATTCCAGAAGTTGAATGTAAAATACTATCTTCATTGTTTGGATTAATTCATATAGACTACATTCTTTGCTGAAGAAGAGGAGATTTAGAGAAAGATGCAGGGTGTAATTCTTTCTGATGTCAGAGTACCTCTAAAGGGAGCACCAAATCCTCAATTTCCTGGATACCAGCCCTTTGACCTTGGTAATAACAGTTTACTTGGATTGAGTTGTGTCATGCTGCTCTTCACACAAGAGCAAACTGAGTTCAAGTATATAGCACGTTGCAATGTAACATAGAGATAGATGAGCCAGATTAAAAAATAGCAGAGAGAGTTCAAGTACAGGAGCATTAGGCTTGAGGCAGGCTACATTATAGCCTAAAGTTTCAAAGTAGTCCCTCCAAAGTCAGTGGAACTGTTTTTTTCATTAACATAGTGGTTAACATGTCATGATTATTCTGACTGAAAAATTGAAGTATTGCTGTCGCTTCAAGCAAGAAGTCCAAGAGTCCAAGCACAATATACTTTTAGGATATGACTAATGGCAAAAGGGAAAAGGTAATTTCTTATCACTGTGGTGTTCTTGTTCAGGCCCAGACTTTGATGAGAGCAGCCCCTCCCAGCTTCAGGCAGTTGTGATGTGGTGTGTGAGTTGGCAGAATCAAGCATGCTGTGATCATACATATGATATAGGAAGAATGGGCTTCATTTTCTTCTGCTGGCTTTTTGCCAGAGGAGCTTCCCTCTCCTGGGAGAACTGTCAGCACCCAAATCTAGAGGAGTCTGTGGGTTTTGTCGCTTTGCATTGCTGATCCACCTGGTGGTGCCTTTACAGTGTGAGTTATTTCATTTTCTGCATTAACTCAGTCTCCAATTTAAAAACATTTCTGAGCTGGTATCAGTGCAGCTCCTGAGCTGAGGGTGCTTGTCTGTCACTAGTAAAACCTGACAAGAACAGCTGTTCTGAGATATTCCAAATTACTTTTGCTAGTTGGAAATTCCTTACCTCTTAAACATACTTTACCTTTTCTGTGACCCTAAAATGATACAAGTACATTAATTTAAAGGTGCTCACAAAGATATCATGCCTTTTTTTATTAAAAATGACAAAAGCAAACAGTGTGAATGTAATGCTTTATAGCTGTCTGGTCATACTTAATGTATTGGGCTTATCAGCTCTTGTTTGGCTTGTGACAACAACCAGATTAATTAGTGTAATGGTGCTATATTGAAGGAGCTGTGAATTATTTGGGTTGTGGAAAGTAATTGGTATTTATATGAGTATTGGGATTAGGAAGACTGTACCAGAATGACTAATAGGAAACTAGGCCATGAGAATTTTGGGCAAGATCCCTTTTGACAAATTTAGCAGTTTAGTCCCTTTTGCTATCCATGCATATGGGCATCCTATTCCTTACTGTAAGCAGAGTTACAGATCTGATACAGCCTTGGTGTTTCTGCATGTCTCACTAAATATTTTGAAGAAGTACCCTGTGAAGATGGAATGCTCTAAGTGTAAATGGGAGCTCCAAAAAAACCTAAAAATGTCTGGGGACATGCCTCAGGCTCCTTGTTTTTAAATGAAAAATATAGAGTAAGACTCCCAGATATCCTTTTCTTTCATGTTCCATGCTTAGGGCCATAGCAACTAAAAAGCCTTGCTGCATTGAGACTTGAGATAAGCTGAGGGAATATTAAATAAGCCAGTATGCAGATATCACTGGGAGTAGGTAGAAGTTGGAAAGCTCCAGTTTACAAAAGTAACTAGGAAATTGTGCTGGTAGCTAAAAGATCAAACATTCAACTTATCAAAGGTTACGTTTGAAGTTTTGGGAAACAAAATAAAGAAATTCCTTATTCTATTTCAGTGACTTCTGTGGTATATTTTCTTTGGCCATTGCACTTTCCTTAATAACAGCTGATTTTTGTGGGGGTAATTTTTAGCAGTGCTGCATCATGCAAGACAATTCCACAGTAAATGTTCTGCAAACAGTGTGTTAAATTGGTTTCTTGTCCCTACTTGAGGTTGATTAAATGTAAATTTCAGGTTCTTGATCTAGTAGTTGTTGGCTTTGTGCCCTGGCTCAGGTTAGTGTATTTCTTATAAAACACACTTCAGCTAAAAGCACCAGTCTTTCTTAGTCCCCTGTATTTGTGTTGAGAAAAATATTTTTCTTGCTGGAGCAAGACAGAAAGTTTATTGCATCATGGATTTTTTCATTTGTTATATGACACCTAATAACTCTGTGCCTCAAACCAGCTTTAACACTGTGCTGCTGATCTAGAATACAGGCTTCAAATGAATTTACAGGCAAGAGTTGTAGCAGGATTAATGAAAATGAATTATATACTCTTCCTCATTTTGACAATTGTGAGTGAATAGCTTTTTCCCATTTGGGGGGAGCATTAAAAACATAAGTCTATAGAGAATGAGACCTTTATGCAGTTTCTTGTGAAAATCACATTCATTTGAGAAAGAATAGAAGATTTTCTTTGAAGAAGAACGAAAACCACTGAAAAACAGGACTATTTCTACTCAGCAAAATGCCAAACATTTCCCCTTTTTTTATAGGTCAAATCTGAAGGAGACATGGAAGCCAGGGAACTTTCCTCTGGCTAGATCCTTAACTTGTCCAGCAGTTAAACTCTGCTTGCCTGTCTGCACTGTGAATAGTGTGATTTCAGTGGGATTATTTATAGTACATAAAGTTAAATCATGAACGAGCTTTGCAGGATTGGGACCTTGAGAGGCAACTGACAGATTTAATATGCATTATTCCAAAATGCACTGAAGAGTTCTCCATGTCATGCTAAGTGTGCTTTATTACACCAAACTAATCTCCCAGTTATAACTAATCTCTTAGAGCTTGATTCTGTTCATCCTCATTTCAGTAAATGCAAAGTCATTGTCTGAATCAAGTTAGGGTGTTTGGCTTTTTTATTCCTTCATCTTTAATTATTACATAACCTTTAATACAGGGGTTACAGAATAGAGAGGTACGTCCAGCATATAAATTGGATTACTCCTCCTGAAATCTGTGGAGTTACAACTGTTTGCAGTGACTACGAATCTGGCCCATAAACTTCACTGAAAGGATTTCTGTAATCTGGCAGTATAATTAGACTGAAAGAGTTATCTTCAAGGGTTGTTACTACCTGAAAACAAATATTCACCAGGGCATCGTTAGCGTAATAGCAAAGTCACTTCTTGAGGACACTGAAAATCCAAACACGCTGCGCTGTTTGTGTTGCTCAATAGGACAGTTAATATATAGTTTGTCTCCTGTGTGACTTGTGTAGTAAAACTGGCCTATTAACTATAACAACATGTACATGTTTCCCTAATCAAAAAATGAAACTGGTGTCTCTGGCAATAGATAACTATGCACCTAGCAAGACAAATACTTATGCCTTTTGATAGAGAGAGCAGCTTTTCAATGTGCAACAAGGACTTTACAAAAACATATAAACAGCAAAACAATTTATATTTGTAGATAAAAAGAAACATCCCTTATTCAGTATAAGCTAGAGAAAGCTGAGTGTATATCTTTCAATACAGTTCATCAGCAGTACATTAAGGAGCAGACCCAAAGCCTTATGGAAATGGAAAGAGGCTGCCTGACTTCAGCAGGGCCTTGATTGATCCTGTTATCCTTAGGGTGTGGAGGCTCTCATGAGGGAAAGGAACCATCATGCATATAATATTCAGGCATACACAAAATCACAGTGCCAGTGACATTGTCCCCATGGGGCAGTCCCACTCACACGATCAAAGGAACGCAGACATAAAATCAGGCTTCAGATAACTGCTCATATCCTGGCAAGGGTTGCAGGATTGTTTGTGATATATAGACAAAGGCCATAGCAAAGAAGAGGCACAGACATGTCAAAAAGTGTCATGAGAGGCACCGTGGCTCAGATGGGTGAAATACCTTCTGCAGCCATGAGGTCTGCTGCTAAGCCTTGTGTGACGGCAGCGAGGAGAGAGCAAGAACAGGGAGCAGCTCCTCTCCGTGTCCCATATTTGTGGAAATTGTGAGCATCCCCTTTGCCTGCCTTGGCAGGCACAGTCACAGACTGCCAGGCACTGATGTGTGCTGCTTGCCCTGGTCAGTGGCAAAGTCAGCATTGAGGGCAGCAGAGCAGTCTCCTCCTGCCTCCGGTCTGCTCTGTCTTGCTGCTGAGGTAAGGGCAAGGGTAGTCCCTGAACTTTGAAAGTCTCCCTGGGTCTTTTACAGGCCTTAGGAGATGTGTGGGAACAAAGTCCTCTCCAAGGCGCTCCTTACCGCTGCAGGCATGCCTGGTAAGACTTCACATCTCTCCTTGGCAAGAAATCATATATTATGAATATCTATGGAGGTGTAGCCACTTTCTCCCTAAAAATCCTAGTAAGACTTCATTATTTGTTCGTAAAGATAAGAAAGTGTTTTCTCGTGATAGGTGATGTCAGTCCCCGCCATGAGACAGAGAAAATCACTGTCAGCTCTTGCGTAGCTGTGGTTATCAGACCTGCGCAGAGAGCGTGGGGCTGTTGCAGCTCAGTGAAAGACAAACCCTGCATGCTTTCCTCCCATCCCCCTCCTCTACCTGGGGCCGTGTGCAGTTACCCCCTCACCCCAGCATGGTGATTTTCTCAGACAGGGTACAGAGACATCCCAGTGGCAGAGCAGCAGCTAGGAAGAATATTACAGCAGCAAGGTCTGTGGCTTTCTGTACAGATATGACTGTAGTTGCAACACATCTCATTTTACATACACAAAATGCTTTATGCCTGTACTTAAAATAGTAGCTCAAGTATTAAGACATCTATTTTACATCTGTTGTGCATATGAATCCAAACACTGGTCTTTAAAGGTAATTTTTACTAACGTGTTCACCATTTCACAATTCCTTGTCTTGATGTATCATCAGGGTGATACGTCCAATACCATCAGCACACCATGTTTCAAAGCAAATTATAGTATGTTGCTAGTGTGAAGCTTAAGACGTGGTTTGTTAAAAGCCAGCTTTTATCTGAAAGAAAGGTTTTTCTCTCTAACATCAGAGACTGTTTACACTGAATAAAAATAACTGTGCCTCTGAAAGTTATATGGCCAAATTAATACTATCAGTTTCTAGGAAGCTGTATCAGGAAATTTTGGTTTATTTCATGCTTCTCCATGCCAAGCTTTAATAGCATTTCGTCCCTCTTTATGTATTTATGCTTTTGCAATGTTTATAACTTGACCACTGAGGGCTAATCTGGTGCATAATGTATAAAGTGAAAACATTTTCATGTTATCCATTTTTATCCTAATTTGAATTCTAAAGTAGCTGTTGAGCTGGTTAAATGATGGCTTATTAGTATTTCTGTCTTTGCTAAGTACAAGCTGGAACTCTCTTTTTAAAAGTTACCCTAATGTCCTAATGCAACTGTTTGTAATATTTTTACTCACAGGTTAAATCTTCCAAGAGCCACAAAGAAGCAAATACCTAAGACATGTATGCTCTCTTTAAGTACAGAAAAGTTACGGTACTGAGATGAATGATAGGAACAGAATTTTTTTATGCAACAAAATGATCAAAGAGAAGCTTCTGGTAAAGTATCAGTTGATAGAAATTTGTGCTGAGCTGAAAAAAAATCTGTACTTTTGTGAAGTCTACAGAGAACCACTTTTAAATGTGAATTAATCTAGCACTGCCAGCCTTAAAAGCTAAAACTGGAGAGAGAAAAAAAAAGATAATATATCAGGATGTCAGATGCCAGAGTGGTGAGAAGATGAAATGTTTTCTTCATTGTTGGATTGTAAAAGTGAAACTTGGTAGTCATTTGACTGACTGGAACATAAGATATTATATTAGATAGAATGATTGCACAAAATCCTACTACCCCATTTACCACAACTTTCTCATTGGGAGTATAAGTGCTCAAAACTTGTTAAAAAAAAAAAAAAGATTTCTCTTTCAGGTAAACTCCCCAGTTTTCTCTTATCCAATGGATACATAAGTGGTTACTAATACAAAAGAGACATAAAAATGTTATTTCCTGTGCTTGGAAATCCTGAGGAACCTTATGCTACGTATTTATTTAGGAGAATTGGAATACTTTCAAGGCCAGAGACCTCTGACATTATTAATACTGCTAATTAAATCTTCCTGTCAGGAAGGTTCTCAAACCTAATTTAGAAGGACCTCTAGGATTTGCTAGCACTTGTGCCCGCTGTGTAGCTCTGCCAGGATGGGTACTCATTAGTGGCAGTGTTATCTTATACTCATTTAGCAAGGACTGCAGGATCCAACAGCAGTCTGAGGCTTTGTTTTCCTTCTTTCTACCTAGCCTGATGCATACAAATTAAGAACAGATATTTTGGTATCAAATATTTTAAAAGTACAACCCTTTTTATGACTTTCCAATATGTTAATGAGAAAATGGAGGGAGGAGACAGATTTCCTAACTTTTAATAAGACTTCCTAGGCATTTGTATGCTTCAGTAAAACAGTCATCTTTTCAGCACTTTTTGTGTGCATTACTTACATCAGCTAATACTGAAGGCAGTGATTTTTATGAGGAAGTAAAATAAATGGGCTAATGTGAACTGAGAGAAAGCTTGTTACAGATCCTCTGTGAATAGCCCTTGCGAAGATCTGTGAAGTTGCAGAGAGCTCGCAAATCTTTAGTCCTCAGGCATCTGCTCCAGAGCCTGGTAAAGAGCTGAGACTGTCCATATCAGTGTATGACGATGCTGTCTGTTGCCTTCCCTTGTCTTCTTGTATTACTATAGCTACTGGTAATTGGTTGCGTGTGAGGGGCCTCCTACGTAATCTCAGTAGCTGCTCTTACCTCTTTTTTCTGTGGCACAGTGATCCTGTCCACAAACACCCACAGCCTGATATTAATTTTCAAAGTCACAAGGATCTGATAGGCTAAAAGTGCCTGGTTTGCAGTTTCCTGTTTTGGAACAGTGTCCTGACTGCTTTTTCTGTTTTTAACTATACCATGGGGAAGAGCTTACAGCTTGACATGACCATCATACTATAATAAGATATTACATTAAATCATTAAGTTTACAGCTTGTATTACCTTTCATTTTATTTATTTTAATTTTTTTAAAGAAAGACAACAAAAAAAATGCTTTCTTGTTTCAAGGGGACAAAAAAACAGTTATATAGTGGGAAGAGGGATTTTGGGCTTATGCAAGACTTAACAAGAACACTTAAGTACTCTTGACCCTCTAGTGAGAAACAGCAGAAAGAATAAAAGTCAAGATATTCTGTGCAGTGGGTGTTTATGTGCTTAACAGTATTCAGCTTCATAAGCTGTAACAGAAACTTCTTTTGTTAGGTCTTTCATCTCTATAAACAGCTTACTGCAGCCATCACAGTTAATTTGATTAGTGGCACTCAGACGTAAACCGAGTGAAACAGCAGCTTAAGAGCACTTTTGCAACCAGTGACTATATTGGGAATTCTAATCTTTGTCAGAGCCGCACAGGAGGACAGCTACTTCTCTCACATTTCTGAATGTTTTTAAACTATTTTGAACACTTACGTGCTTCAAGGAATGACATATAAAGGGTGAGAAAGATTATCACCTGACAAAGCTGTCTTGAATTAGGTCACTGGAGGCTGTTTCATTTAACAGTTGTTCCTTTCCCTACGTGCTAAAAATCAAGCTTTCCTTCTTCACTCTTGCATAAGATAGGGCAGTGTTTCTTGATGTGTGAACACAGAGGATGCATGACTGTGGTGTCAGAGAAGGAAGGGTAATACCTTTCTCAAATACCCTCAGAAGGAAGGAAGGACAGGATCCATATTTTGTATAACAGTTGGATTCTGCATGTGTCCCAGGATTGTGCCAAGCTGCTGCTGTAAATTGTCTTCCCTAGACTATCAAAGGCCATTATATTTAACATGGCTCTGCTTCCTATTTCTCAAGCTGGATAGCATGGTATATTTGCTTGCAAAATTGATGGAATGCCCAGATTTTTTGGGTCCTGCAGATTTTTAAATGAAAATATGAAATGCAAACTGCTGTGGCAGAAAAGGAAGGGAGAGAAGCTGCAGGCTTTGACAGCTCATTAGGGAAGTCTTTCAGCGTACAAAGATTGTAACAATCAGTTTCCATGTTTGACATGCAGGTGGCAAAGGCAAAAGCTGTACCTGGGAGAGGATACACTTCCCCTCTCTACTCTGTTGGGGAGGTACAGATATAACATTCGTTTCAGAGACTGTACCTGATCATATCTTGATACTGTAAAACTGAAAGGAATTAGGTCTTATCTTAGTATCTCTACTTACAAAATAATAGCGTAAGGTTTTGGTAATCACTGGTTTAGTGTGGCTGCCAAAATGACGAATAGTGAAACAGTTAAAGTGAAGGTATTTAAGCACTGACACTTGGTTTTACAGTTAACACCTGCTGAGATAAATTCAAGCTGCTAACATTAGTTGCTTTCAAAATGGAAAAAAAAATATTTAAATAGAAGTTTAACTACTGTAAGTCATTGACTTGGCAAATTTAGGAAAGAGAAAACTAAGCAGCAGTTTATGTGACCAGATAATCATGTCTTCCCTATAAGATTTGAATTGCAGGTGTTGCAGAGGCTCTTGGCCCACGCAGGTTTAATAAGCACTAAGATGTCTTCCAGGAACCATGTGTATCTGTGAATGGATATACGCTATGGCATTATAGATGACACTGTATCTGATCAATATTTTTGATCTGAAAGTTTTCTGTTGTTTTTTTTACAATGTGTCCTTTCCCTAAATACTTAGAACTGACTTAAAAATGTTATGCACTTGATTGCAGACGTATCAGTACTTCTCTCAGTCTCATACGAAGGCAAGCATACCACTGTACTTGCAATCTAATATTAACCAAACCAGTTAATACACTCAAAAATTATGACAAACTTTCTTCTGATAGTATGAAGACCATATGGTTGTATAAAATGGTTGTTTGAGCCTTCCTTTCAGTAGTGCTGTAGAGTAAGCCATGGCTGCCAGCAAAAGAAGGAATGTAGTGTTTCCCAGCTGGTTTTTCCCTATCAAAAATCATTTGGATCAAGGTTTTTTATCTAAATATATTCAGGGTACTTGATCTAAATGTATTCAGGGTACTTATAAAATATGTTTTGGATACGTTTGCCTATTTATTTTAGATAAACAGGAGCTTTGAAAATTCCAGCTTTCACATGCAACGTGCCAACAACAGTCAGGTGACAGAATGTCACTGCAAAACTGAATAGAGTTTCTTTAAACAAACTATTCAAACTCTCAGTTCAGCTACACCTTATCGTCTGC
>VYZW01036985.1:9044-24824 GCA_013401315.1 Balaeniceps rex | reverse complement strand
AGAGAGAGATCTCTTTGAGATTTAGGTGACCTATCCAATGACTTTCGAGGAACATCAGCCAATGAATCAAGGTCAAAATTCTGTCCATCCCTGTAACTATGTGAATGATGGTCAAATTGTACTGATAAAACACATGTGCAACTGGACTCTTGTCTATATTAAATTTCCTAAAATATCTATATTCAGATGTGAAGATATCTATNTATGTGTTAAATCAGATTCAGACCTGATGCATTGACCTTACTGCACCTGCATTGCAGGGCACACATGATCACATGAGAGATGGATGCATGCAGTTCCATGTCACATGATGTGACTCTGCAGATCCCATTCTTCCATTTGCTAAGAGTCTNCATGTATGACATTCACAAATTGTTTCAGACATTCAAACTTGTAACACTGCAGCTAACTGAAGTTATTTGAGACTTAGTTTCTCCAGTTGTCTTTGGCAGTAGTTCCAAATTCTATTTTTTATACAGAATTAGTCATCATTAAAGGAAACAGTGATTGAGTGGTGCGGNCTGTAAGTGACAGGATATTATACAACCACAGGAAAACAGAAAAATTGTTCTGTGGTACTTGTTTATCTACATTTCTACATAGACAGAGCAGAAGGTCTTTATAAAAGAGTACTATTTCATTACTTTCAACATAGTTCAATCTTTATGCCACTGCTGGAGAGAGGAAAAAATCCATGTGTGATCCACCTATCTATAGCTGTCTTACACAGAATGATACGAACAGTTTTACATCTTAATTATTGCATTTGGCTAACTGATATCCAGAGACCTAATGGTGAGAAAAATGACACAAAATAGGTTATGAAGCTAGGTACCACAATGGATAAATTGTATTTCCAGTTATGTCGTTGAAAATCCTTTAGAAATCAATGAAGTTAAAGATGGGTTGCATGGGTGTGACTGATGGCAGGATATGGCCTATTAACTCTGCATTAAAGAAGGGAATAATCTGAATACCTTTAATTAGTGTGGCTGCTGAAAGCAGAGATGGACCTTAGCTGCTGCTGTGGGGTATTAAAAAAACATTTTTCTGGTTTTAAATCCAGCTCTCAACAACAAAAATAAAGGAGGAAAGCCAATTTTCTCCCTGAAAGGAATAAAGCAACATCTATTTTGATCAAACTTTAGTTCCCATTTGCAGAGAAACTGATGTTTCAGGCCCAAACAAATAAATAAATACATGTTTACTTAGAGATATTCCCAAAGCCTTAACCCTAAAAACATGGGCCCGTCAGGAAAGAACTGGCCTCCCCTAAACCTATAATGATGCTGTTTTTTTTTTTTAATATTCCAGGCCTCAGAGGTACTGTAGATTCCAAAGCAAAGCATCAAGAGAAACTATAAATAGAAAATAAACCATAATAGAACTGCAATGAAAGGACTTCTTTTTCTCAGTTTTAATGTATGCTAAGGTTTGAGAGCTGTCCTAGTCCTTTCAAAATAAGCCTCACAGGATTACTATCCTGAAGAAGCATTCAGCAAAATGATTTTGTAATCCACAGGGTTTCTTCTGGATGCTTTTTTTGAATATCAATAAGATATTCCTATTTCATGGAACAAATTTATCTTTTAGATTAGAAATGCAAGTACATATACACTGTGAAATAAATGGATCTTAGAATTTCATAATTCAGTGTTTTGACATGACCACATGAAATAATTCAGAGAAACACTGGAAAGAGGGCAGCTCAAGCATCTTCTAAGGTGAGTCACATCTTGAATTTCCAACTTGTTAAGAAGCATAGTTTCTTGAAGGTAGTAGTTAGAAAACAGGGTCACAACATAATTTTGTCACTTGTATGTGAAAGTGTTATTAAAAATGTTTCACAGCTATTCATATTGTTTTCTCCATTTGATTTATTTCTTAAAAAAGCCTCCAAAGTTTCCATAAGAATGAATTAAAAATGCTAAGCAGATCCCCCCTAATCATCAGGGTAATTTAATGTATCTTTTAATGAGTAGCATTCAGACTGACTCATATTGAACAACAAAGCATCCAGTAGCATTCAATTTTAAGGAATTCTGTAATTATTTATGGTTTATGTACAGAATTAGCTTTTATTAACAGTTGTGTTTGCAAGGTTGCACGTTTTACAAATCTATACATTGCATCTTTACCTGGCTAGCTGGCCATAAGCAAAATATAATTTAAGCCGGGTCTGAGTTATCCAGGCAGTTGCAGGTTTCTGTTCTGAGAATCTTTTCTAATTGCATCTGGCTGATTGGAAGTTAGCAGGTGTTTCAGAAATACAGAGTTCAAATTTTGCAGTAGCATTTACATGTGGAACAGGTTGCTACTGCCTTCTTCGTTTGCTGTTTGGTCCTTGGCTTTGGAATAGGCAGGATCACGTGGAAAAAAACCAGTCAGCCAAGCCCTGCCAGAAATAGCAGGAGCCAAAAATGTACTACATTCCACTGTGATACCCCCACAAATGCGAATATTCTACCCCAGATTGAATACTCAGGGAAAATGAGGCAGTTTACAGTGGAGATGGAAAAAATCCCTTATCTCAGGGAAGCCTTGTCACAGTTTCTGCTAGAACATGGTTTACAATACAAAAGTGCTGGAGAGCCTCTATTTTTCTGGCAAAATGAGCAGAATTTAGTCTCTGCACTGTGGACTATTTTATCCCAGCTGATTCTCACAGAGTGTTCCTTATGGATCTAAATATTTATCCAACACCGTCTGGCTTCAGCGTGCCACTCCTCTAGATCTGGGGTTTCTGTTTTGTATCAGCTTGGTTAGATGCACAGGTTTTCTTTCACTTTCTAGTTACTGGGCATATCTGAAGCCTCTTGAGTCTTTCTTTATTTGGTTTATTTCATACTGCTTTTTTTCTCCCAAATGTCTGCCTAGCATTTGGCATTTAGGGTCTTTACTATTGACGGTAACTCAAGACAAGACAATGTTTTTATAGCAAATTACTTATGAAAGGGTAAAGGAAGGGGGTAAGGTGTAGAACTAGGAAAGAATGCTATTGTCAGCTCAGATTGCATTGACTGGAAGAAAAAACACGGTTACATATTGCCTCTGAAAACCACTGTACTCAGACAAGAACCATATGTAGCAGAAATGCTTGTATATGGTAACAGTGATCTTGCAACCTAAAAATGATTTTATTAAATAGACAGCAACCTTCATTTCTTATAAGTTCTAATACCACCTAATACGTTTGAATAACTAAGTGTAAAGCAAGCATTACAGATTTCCATGTATTTTTTTCAGACTTTTAAAACTGAATATTATCTTCAGGCTTTGGTACAGTAAGAGATGGGAACCCCGAGCTCTTACAAAAGTAGGTAGAAAGAAGAAGGAAATTTCATCGGAAGAAGAATACTAAGTTCTGGATTTAAAATCACTACTGCAAAAGGAATGAAGAGAAAAATCTATTTTGATCTTATTATGTCTTGACAAGACTTTGCATCATTGAAATATAAGATGGACTAATTGCATTAAAGCAAGTACATTTAGTTTTTTTTAGTTTGCTGTAAAACTAATTATAAAACAGCTTTTAATAAAATATTCTGTGGCAAAGCCAATGCGTTTTTGTTACAAAATGAATAATCTCTTGTGCTGTATTTTTAAATTCTTAATTGCATTCTTCATTTAGACTCTAGGAAAGAAATGAAGATATTATACAAAACTGCCTCTTTGACAGGGGTTTCTTTGTGAATAGTCCAGGGATGTGATGAAATACTTTCTTTAATGTAGCCTGGCTGATAATACAGAAGGTTTTTCTCAATAGTGGAGTCAGTTTAACTGTGGTGTTACTAGATATCTGCCTGTGACATGCCCTAAACTCTAAGTCAGAGATCTTTTCCTAACACTCCATTGAGCCTTATCCCTAATTTTGTTCAACCCTATTAAGTCTCCAAATTGACATATATATTTAAAGAAAGTCACCAGTTCTCAGGGTAAGCTACAGTCTAAAATATTCTTAACAATAATCTCAAAGACAGACCAATTTTCTACTGACCAAACCAGAGAGGTAGAAAAGAGCTAAAACATATTGCCAATTTCAGCTTTGACTACTTAGCCTAAGACTTTAAAAAGTTGTGTTAATTACTCAAACTCCACAGCTTTTAATAGGAGCTGTATAAGTAAAATCTTTCCCCATCCTTTGTAGATTAGTCAGAGGATTTAATGAAAAAAAAAAAAGAAAAAGAAATGCACATATGTATGCACTGTGGGTTTTCTTCTCTCTCAGGCTAAGCTGAATACAAGTAAGTGTCAGAGTATCCAGTCAGAGACTTTGTAGGGAACCTAATCAGAAAACATTAAGCAGAAACTCTTTGAAAATCGTGTGTTGTTTTTTTTTTAAAGGTCTTAAAATTAGGTTTCCAAAGTCGTTTGAACATTTTCCATGATTGTGCTTGCTCCTGTGCAACTACAAATATAATCCATGTCCTGGAGGACTTGCATAACAGATTGTTTGGGCCAGAATGTTATGTGATGGCACGCCATTGCCAACCCTGATGACAACTTCACTTGGCATGCAATCTCACTAATTTCAGTGGAGTAAGATGTTACCCTAAGTAAGCCACATTGTCTGTACCTAGAGAAGACAAATTCCTGTAAAAGTGAGCTGTTTTGCTCAAGAATCTTATTTTGGCTGATAATTCTTGAAGTCTGTCAGTGTCTTGAAAACAACGTACAGATGCGTTTTGCTTCAGATCAGTTGTATTTGCCAGCATTGACTCATATCAACATGATATGTCTTTGTAGTGTCATATACAAAAGTGGTATTTCTTGCATCGCTGTGACATTTTATTGCATATCAGGCCAAAGGAGAATATCTCCAAGGTCATTTTATCTGTGCGTGGAAAATGGAAGGACAGCTGTGTGCAGAGATGGTTAATCGGTGATCTCTATTCTGAGAGACTGCCTGCGTCACCTCCAGTAGGCTCCAAACACAGAGAGCGCAAGCCAAGCCTATCCTTCAAACGCCCAACTGAGGAATTCCCCTCCCAGCCACACAGGCACAGCAACTGCCTTCTGGTCTTGCTGGTTTAAAGTTTCTTCTGAAGTGTCTGTGAGTGGCCACCCAGATGTTTAACAAGCCACACCAATGCGCTGAGTGACAGACTCCTTCAGGCCTGGTGGACGTGTCATGCTCACACTGTCAGGGTCAAACTGCTCACCAGGCTCAGAGCAAGGCAGGAATTTTTGCCGGTTAAACTCAAGTATTTGCCTCTATGGCTTCTGATCTAAGGAAAGTGAGTAAGATACAGATAAATGGTCTTATGGTGCCCTCTGACCTGAAGATCTACGAAATTTTTTATGTGGAGATGTGAAGTAGAAGAGAGTGTACATAAAGATCATGTAATACAATTAGCTTGTCTGAGGCTGAGCAAGTTTTCCAGAGAGGATGATGGTGTCTATGACAGCAAACAGGTGAAGGCCCATTTGAGGTTAGGTGTTACGTGTGAGGAGGATGAGGGGGTGAGAACTGCAGCATGGGAGATTAGCAAATCCCACTACAGAAGTAAGGGGAGGGACTGGTAAGAGTTAAAGATGGTTAGCATTGAGGCTGTCAGATGAGAGATATGCAGGAAAATGGGTTGTCAGGAAAAGTAACATAGAACAGCATAAAGTGAGGATAGTGAAACTAAAAATTAGTCCTGAAAGAACAAAGATGACTGACAAACAGAAGGTCAGCTGTTAAAAGCTGTAGTTTGTGTGTAATATGACAAAGACACATAACAGATCATTAATACAAACTCACAGAGCAGGTAACTCAGCAGTGTAGGTGGTAAATTGAGGATGAGGCTGAGGAGCTCAGTGACAACACAGCTGCGTGTGGTTGGGTCGGTGGAGCAGGTGGTGCTGTGGTGCAGGCTCTTCAGGCAAGAGGTTGCCTGGGTTTGCTTTTCTCTGTGAAACCTGCTTTGTGGAATCCTCTACTTTTCAACTCACAAAGACAACTAAAGATGAGATTGCTGTTTAGAAAATGGGAAAACACATTGGCTGATGGTACAGTATAACAAATGTTTAATTTCTTAATCTCATGACTGGTATTAGTTACCCAGACCTATATGTGCAAGCAGTTAAACAGCAGTTGTGCAACTCAGCCCTCACTACTAAGTAGCTGTAGGCTTTTGCTTTGAAAGATTTGCTCCATGTTTATTTTTTCTGGCAAGGCACGATCATGAGGTTTCTACACAAACTGCTGATTGGCTTTATTGTTTTTAATGGTCTGGTTTCTGGTAGCTGTCAATAGAAGCAAAACAGAAACCTTGTTCAGTTCCAGAATCTGTCTGGGCTGTTGGCTATTCCCAGTGAGAGATGTCAGTTACTGAAATCAGCTACTCTGATTTCAACAAGCCTTGCTAGATTTAGTTTTTATTCTTTCAAACTTACTTCCATCCAGAAAAAACAGGCATTTAGGTATAAGCTAGCCATGTGTACTTATCTACCTGCAACATCAAAGCAAAGTTGGGTTCCTGCAATCTAGTTTAAACAGAAGGGGGTTTGTGCTCTTTGTAAAGCTGGATTTGAACTATTGGCAAGTAAACAGCAGACGTAGCTCTGCCTTTGGGTAATTTACAAGTGCCAGGTTAGCACAGTAGGAATAACTGTAGTGGGCTTCGGGCGAGACTGACTCCTGTTCAGACATCATTGGCAAAGACTCAATCATCCCCAGATGAGTCAGAGCTAATCAACACTTTTTAAGTTATGAATACTGAACACTTGTCACAATCTGCAGCAGAAAAGTTATTCACTGAAATTATACCTTGAATTAATTGAAGTGGTACCTTTGAGAAAATTATAAGTGTTTTGCAGGTAATTTGTGAACAGGTAAAGTGAAATTAATTGAATGAATGATTTGTTATGAACTATTCTCCCAGCAATAATTTAGAAGTAGGAAGGCTCTATTTTTTTCTTTTTCTAATTTCACTAAAGAAAGTTTGAAATGTTCACCCATATTATCCTGCCATAGAAACATTATCCCAGACTTGGACATTGTTTTCATCTTCTTTAGCACCTTGCCGTGTTGTGAGGATCCCTAACATCTTCAGGTGTATTCATGAAGCAACCAATAGTTGAAATGCATTAGGAGTTTCTTTAATGATTAATATGTAATTAGAAATAGAATCTGTCCAATTTATCATTTTCTAGTCAGTTTTCTAGCTGTACCACATTTACATTAGTCTACCGTATAATGCTAGGAGGTAGAATTTTATCTATAAGCAACATTTTCAAGCAGTAATCTAATGCAGATTTCTGCCTGATATCTGAAGTAATTCTACCTCTGAAGGATCATTAACAGCTGACTAACAGTTTTAGAAAAGAGAAATGAAGCAGTCTCCATCTTTTTCACTCTGTCTTTAGTGCTTAGCATAAATTTTTCATTTCCACAATGTAACACGTTGTGGTTTTGCATCAGAAAACAATTGTTCAGTCTTTATTAAGGAACACTTTTATTTAGACTTAATAAATTTGTCAAAACTGCAATGCATTCCGACTTGACTAGATTGAAAGTGAATGCCATGTACCTCCTAGATATGCTCTTTTCTGAATATGAAGGTACTTTCATTGTATGATCTTGGTTTTCTCCATGTGAAATATGTCTTAAACGTAAAACAAAGTCCTATTTTCTTATACTTCTGTAAGTTATCTCTTAAGATGTCACCTTAACAGTGATATTAAGTATAATTGTGACAACTGACAGCTTTTCATTTTGCCCGCAAGTTCTTGCCCCTGTGCAGTGGATAATGCTACGTAACTCAAGACGACTCCTGTCTGAGGAGATTTTGCTATATTTGCTATATTTATTTTGCTGTATTGCTCCATCCCTGATGTTTGCATATACTATAGAGGCTATAGGAAGCATTTTCAGAAGCAGCTGTTGGCCTCTTCCCTCTGAAATCACTACAAATTTTACTTGCCTCTCTGAGTCAGGCTAAAGTGAATTATTTTGAAAATC
This sequence comes from Balaeniceps rex, assembly GCA_013401315.1. Lineage (NCBI taxonomy): Eukaryota > Metazoa > Chordata > Aves > Pelecaniformes > Balaenicipitidae > Balaeniceps > Balaeniceps rex. The sequence goes on along the minus strand of VYZW01036985.1, from coordinate 16,876 downwards.
CCATTCTACTTGTCTATAAAGGAAAAAAAGATTGTGGCCTACAAAGATAAAACCTTTCTCAGAGGAACACTGGCATCTTGATATCACACTTGGGGAATTCTCATTAGCACTTTATTATACAACTTTGGAGAGCAAAACCAGGTTGCTTTGCTGTCTCTGCCAAACTATCCGAGGAATCCTTGAGCAGCATAGAATAAATATCCTTAAGGCCTTTGAAAAGATCAGAGGTACCATGACTGAGATTTGAGAGTGCAGTTTCCTAGGACCTTGATTCTTGAAGCTCAAACTGTCATTATTTAAACTAAAGGCTTCCTTCTTCTGTGAGAACAGTTTTGATTTGTTACAATAAGGCTATGGAACAGTTTATTGAGGAACAATTAAACATCCTCTTCCCCTGCCCCCCTCCTCCCAGGATCCTTTGAATTATAGTTGTCCTAACCAATTGCAGCAATCTTGAGCTTATAGTTCCGACATGATCTAAGCTGAGGAAAACCTATTAACTAGATTTCCAAGCAAACAGTCCAAATTCTCTTCCTCAGAGTCTAAAATACTTACCTTTATTGACATAAGCAATATGAAACAAAGAGAAATACTAGCACTTGTTAACAATCCATTTATTTCAGCTGCAGCTTCTGACTGAATTGACAGTATTCATTACAGCTGTCACTTCCCTTAGAGACAGTAATGTAGGTTTAGACCAGGGAACATGCTGTGATCTGTATACATTTTTTGTGGATGAATTTATTCTACTATCATGTGGTAAGAAGAGTCAGGCAGTGCTGAACTAGAATTAAATTGGGTTTCTTTTCCTCCCTCACCTTGGATTTAATTTGAAAAAAGTGAGGAAGGAGAATGTTGTTTTCATTTACTTTTAGAGAAGCACATTAGAATGATCTGTGTAGGTAAGGCAGGTAAACCAGGTGGCATGTAGTCTAGGATGGCTGAAACAGTCTAGTGTCTACTTTTCCATGAGTAGTTGCTGATAAGACTTGCCTGTTGTCTGATTGTTCTCTGGGGAGGAAAAGTGTCACACCGATCTGTGCATGGCCTGGCTGCTCCTTGGTCACTTCAACCCAGTGTTCCCAGATCCCTAAACTGAAGATTTGTTTCAGCTTTTCTCAGTTCTGGGATTTCTGCAAATATGAAGGTTTTTTACTGTTTAATTTTGTTCCAGTTTGGATTGCTTTGACAGTGCCAAAATACTCTGTGGCCTGAATTAAATGCGCTTCCTGGCTGTTGTGTTCTTGCTGACTTCATGAAGTTCAAGAGGGACAGGGGAGCCTCAGCTCGCAGCCCTTGGACACTGCTGAGGCAGGCAGGAGCTCACATGGGGTGCGCTGCCCCAGGAATCTTGGCTCCCTGCCTGCGGGGCACCCTGGCAGATTTGCCCTGAAACAATGGATGTCCAGTTGCGAGGCATTGCTCCATAAATCCATATGTGTTTCCCTGTGAAGAACTAGGGAGTTGTCAAAAGTTCATCACTAATGAGATTTTTCAGTTTAAGTTACCTGAAAGTACTCTATTAGTGTTTTCTGCAGAGTTTTTCTACAGAAAATATTTGGTAGTTGTAATTCTAGTTTATCTGGTTTGACAATACTGCAATGGAGAAGTCCAAGAAGTTTTAATTTCCTCACTATGTTTCCAAAGGAATTCTTGTTTGTGCTTAGCAGACAAGTCAGTGTGTTTGGTTTTGTACTTTGAATTTAAACCAAGTCAGCTCTAATTGCCTTGAGCTTAGTTTCATATCAATTAAATTGATACAGTATTTGTGAACTACATGATGGACAACAGGGACCAACTTTAAATTAGTAAACTTCTTTTCCCTAAGAAAAGGGGACTTCAGAGACCCAAAGATATGCTGGAGCTAGATAAATATGGCTTGTGTTTTACTGAGTTCAAAAAAATTTTGCTGTTTCTGATGTGCACATCATTCCAAGTCCATTTTTTTTTCCCCTTGAATCTCTAGACAACATTGCCATGATAAGGGGGATGGATGACCAGACAGCGTGTGAACACAGTGGGGGTTCATACTCATAAAACTATGGGTATATCACTAAAAGGCTGATAAATCACTTGAAAGTGGTTCCACCAGCTGTAACCTTGGAACACACTGAATTGTTAATTGCCAAGACTTATTTAAAGCTTCCAAATTTGTAGATTCAAAGCAAAATATACAATCATTTCAAGTCCAAATCTGCTATGGGATGTGATTTAAGAATATTGTGCATGCATACACTGCTTCTGCAACGTTTCCCCCTGACTGAGGTAGATCAAAAGAGTAAAGGTTGGATTTGGCATTATGCGTTATCTTTCAGCTTTGTTAAACACAGGACCCTATCTCCAGGATGCGCCAACATCTTATTATGCCAGGTCAAGCTAACACCACCCCCCCTATCAAATTCCATGGTTTACTGTTAGTGAGAATAAAAACAAAAGATAGGCTTCAGCTCTGCAGTAACATGAAAAGTATTTTTCTGCTTATGTACACAACAAAATTTATTTATGATCATTAAGGTATCTAGTCCTTGTGGTGTCCTGTCAATTCCTATTAAGTGGCAAGATTTCAACATAGGTACTGTACACTTTCAATGTGCAGAAGACAGTGTACAAAGGGATCTGCATTGTGCTTTTCCTGTTGGTGGTATATAAACAATGCTATAGTCTCTCTAGACATAGCAAGTCACCAAACACTTAAACTTTTCATGTCAGTGCTTTGCCATGGTCTTAATTCTTCTTCTTCAGAACCGAACAAAGGTTCAGTGATTATGTTTTCCTGCATGTGAAAATCTTTGAAGTGGAAATATTATTAAGTCTCTTTTATAGGTGCAATTAACTGGCATTGAGAATAGCCAATCTCTGGTTCTCAAAATCAAACATGATTTTTTTAAAGCGTACATCAAGATTTTCCAAGAATCCTTGTTTAGTTTTCTTGTGAAGAAACAAAGCAGCTTTTGTAAAAAAGGCTGTCTCCTGATTGACTTGTGCTGCTATTTTGCCACCTGGCTGCCATCACAATCAAATGCAAGAATGATGGGATAATGCAATAATGATTAGCTGGAATACAGCTGTGAAAATGTACAGATTAATTTTACCACATGCGATGCACGGAAAGGAAACAGTCAATAAACCTTTAAATGTATTTGGAAATGAAGATGAAAGGATGAAGTGGGTAAGTTCATTACTAAGGCAAATTCAACAGTTGGTCATGGGTGCAGGATGGCACGTGATAATGCATGTTGCTGAATGCTGAGAGGAATTGCCATTGTTCCCTGGGAAACAATGATAGCCAGAAACATTCAGATGCATCAAGTCATCACCTAATTGTATTAAAGCTCATTGCTTTAGACAGAGACTGTCTAAAAGATGAGAATGGGACATAGATGATTTTGTAGTTCCTAAAGAAACGTTTATAAAGACTATTTCTCAAGACTTGGGCTTGTATCTGATGCCAATTCCAAATTAAATATGAACAAATGTTTGAGTTTCTTCTTGCAGTCTGTTTCAGGCTTTCATGTCAGGCCACCCAAGAGGATGCTTTGTATGGAGGGGTTTTCCTGACCTCCAGACGGGTGTTTGGATGCTGAACTCAGGCTGCTCTGTATTGGAATTCAGTACTGCATCTGCCAAGAGAGTGCAACAATGGCCTTAAAAAGAACATGTCTCTTCTCTCAGTGAACTTCTTTGCACATGCCTTAAAGGAATTGTTATCTATTGAAATAAGCTGTCTTGATAGATTTCATTAGGTGTATTAAACATTATATATTGGAATGTCATGTAAAATTTACTAGCCAGATGGACTTGCTTTCATGAGAGATTTACTTTGCTAGATTTTTTTCAATATTTTTAATTTTAATATTGCCTTCCACTCAAATAATGTTTTGTCACAGAATATCTATGGTGTTCAGGACACTGAAGATCTAAACCCTGCAAATTACAAGGCAATTAATTTTTTAATTATTTGGTAACTTCAATTTGAGTGACTAAATGATGTACGTAATTGCTTCATTATATGCAAATATGTATTTGTGAAGTAATTACAGAGTATTACATGTGCCAGGTAAATAGTGAAGAGAGGAAGAATCCACATGCATGAATTTGACTGAAGAGATAAAGTAATCTCCCAGATAGAGGTAGCCAACTTTGAATTTCTTTCCGTTACGTCTGGGGGTCAGAATTTGAGTTCATATTGTGAATTTTCTTTTTTCCAAGATTACTCAACAAGACAGCTGCAGGGAGATCACTGAGCCACTCTGGTTTTCTGCTTCTTTGCTTTCTAAAATAATTGTTCTCATGCCTCCCTCCTCCAAAAAGTTCTGTAATTATCTGGATAGAGTTAATGAGAAACTTGAGTTTTGGCAGTTACAATGTTTGAAGAACAGGAACTTTAACAATTAGTAGCAACAATTTAAAGTTTAGCACCCTCATTTTGATCCCTCTCGGCATTACAGAAATGAATTTGTTTTGCAATTACCTATTCGCATGACAGACTTTGTCATAAGAGCAAGGGAGCATGATGAAAGACAGATATTTGCTAGGAAGTGTTACTGTGTGCTCTGTAATGGGAATCATTGGCATCTTTGTCTCCTCTACCTGGAGTTTCAATTATAGGAAAACATGTAATAATAACCTGGCATGCTGTGATGAAGAAATGATCATACTAAAGAGGGAATGGTTGAAGGTTGGTTTTAGGAGGCTTAATAATTTTTGTTATCCAGATGAATATGAAACAAATATCATAAATCATGCCTGGACCTGTGATGAGCTCCATGTAATTCTGCCCAAATACAGAGCACCTTTCTGGGAATTTTAAGGAAGGTTGTAGTAGTGACTGTCACTTCACTGTCATTCCCAGTATGGGAATACAATGTCCAAGGCAGAGAGAGGGAGTGAGACTGTGTGTGAGAGAGAGTGTGAGAATGTGCTCTGCTTCTTACCTTGCCCGAGCATAATGTCTTGTAGAAATATGGTGAGAGCTAAGAAACTTACCGTACAACTACACAGTGGTAGGCTGGAGCTATTGACACCTCCTTTTGCCCAGAAGCCCGCTGATAGACTATGCTGCAGATTGCATTAAGCATTGCTCCCCAAAAACTTTCTGGGAAGAATCTCAAGAGACAAGGTTTACATAATCCTCTCATTCTGTGCTGCTTCTGACAATGCCTCTTGGAGGTGGTTTTATTCCAACCTATTAATTGTATTGTAACCTACAAGCATATATTTAAAGAACACCTTGTTTCTGCCAAGGATTCAAGGCAGCTGAGCATGTCGACCTGCTGTTCCATGGGAGGATTAAATGGTCAAAGATTGCAGAAATACTGGGCAGCTTTTAATAGAGAGGCTCTAAAAGTCTTTTGTGCCTGTCCTAATACAGAAAGAAATTATAATCAGAATGCTTTTCAGAATTGGCACTGAGTTTCCTACCTGGAAAAGCACTTATCTAGCAAAAGCAAATGATTTCTTTACTACTTCAAACTGTAGACCCTTTTGAAATGGAAATTAGGAAAATGGAGGTCTCAGTGCTCGGAAGAGCTCTGATGATTCATTTGTTATGATGTACCTCCCTGCTGTGCTATACCTAAAGTCATACAATGGGGCTGCCTTGCATAGTTCAGCTGCATCAAACAAGGAGGTTCCACATTTAAAAGATTAAGCTACAGGGCTGTGTGCTGCTGCAGTTTATGGAAATGCCACCTGTATCAGCTACAGCAATTAGCTGTTTCTCTTGTCTCTGCTTTTAAGTTACATATTAATGAGCATGCCAATGAAACCACCTGTTACAGCAAGAGAACTGAAAGGAGTCCAGTTTTTGATGAATGGAAATGCAGAAGTAAGTATGCAGAGAAACTTCCCAGTGCTCTATCAAAGATGAGAGAAGAGAGATAAAAGAAAATTATTGTGAATGATATAAGACTACTATCCTGACAACTGTCATTTCTATGTAACTCTGAATGCGTGGTCAGGTTGTATGACTGGAGACCACCATCATTAAAGAGCTGGTGATACACTTTTAAAAACATAAATTCTTTGGTTTTAAACTGTCAAAGTCATAAAAATTATTGTTTTCCTAGGAAAGCGGTGGTCCTTTTAACTTCACCTTCATAGGTGCAAGTAAGCTAACAATTTTATGAAACAAAATAACACTTTTTGTGACAGTCATTCTGTTTAGTACAGCAGGACTGAGTATATTATTCCTAAATTGAAGAAAGCCTCCGCACTAAACTGGAAAATGACACTGGGAAGTGAAATGTCAATCTCTGAAGGTTGTCCTGAGGCTTGCAAATGGCAGGAGACACTATTCTACAGAGATACATATTTAAATGCATCTCTCTGTATTTTTGAATGGTACTATTGCAATGCACAGCAGGCTGTAGAGAGCAGTGTTCAGGCAGGATAAACCTTCAGTCCATCAGGCACCTCCTGTGGATCACACTGCAGAAGTTTGTGCTCTTGCTGTTCTCCCTGCTTTGTTGGGAAAGTTTGTGCTGATTTGTGGAAATCTGTCTAATCTTGCATGACACGGCTTTGTGATACTAGCATGTGGCAAAACACTGACTTCAAACATTTTGCCTCAGGAGGAGGAGATTTCCTTGCTAACAGTGGGTGGAAGAGGCACTTTTGGTTATGTCTCTGTTAGTGTTTAGATAACAAGGCGGCTTTGGTACCTTTTTTAGGATCTAATACCTTAATAACAGCACTCACTCTTTTACCATGATATTTTTCTGTCACTCACCTCAAACCAGTGTTATTCTAGGTTGATTGGTGCATTAAATAATCTTGCAGAATGGACTATGAAAATTCTTGGATAGAGCTGTGGGAGCAAATGTGGATTGTTTCGCACAAATTTACCTATTCCTGCCTGCGTTGCTGGTATCTCATAGATGATAATGCTAAAAGCAACCATTATATTGAGGTTTGCCTAAACTATTATTTAACTTTTGGCCTTCTTTGTGTTCATCCATGCCTACAGGCTTTTTTTTGAAATTTGGAAATGGTGAAACCTTGATGAAAACACAATATATTTAGGAAGTAATTAGCAATGTTATCATTAGGAAGCTGGTCTTGTGCATGTGTTTGAAAAGAGGGAATCTTTCTCTTCATGTAGGGAATGATACTTAAGTGTTTTCAGTGAGGATCTCGAGCACTTTTAGCAGTTACATAGCCAAATGGGAAGCTTGCCACTGGCACCATGTCTGATGTGCGGGAAATGATCCTGAAGTGGGAAAGCATTATCATGTGATAAAAACCCCTCTATTTTGTGTAGAGCTNTATTACTGTTCATTACACCCTGTGAAATGATTTTTGGAGGATTTATCATAAATCCCTTAATTTTCAAGATCACAAAGACCCTGAAGCAATGCTAAGTCCACTAAAACCTTTTCAAACTCAGTGGGTTCTGGATAATGCTAAGTGGCTTAGTACTACCTGTGACTAGCCCTCTAAGCTCTCTGCTTTTGGTGCAAGGTAGACAGCTCAGTTAGTTGTACTGCTATATTTTTACAAAATACATACTTTAAAAAAAAAATCCAGGTGAGTTTTTCTGTTTGTGTCATGTTCGTTGGTTCTTAGTTCTGGTTCATTAATTTTTTCTAACTAGGTACAGATGAAATGTTAATCATAAAAACTGTAAGTCACTGAGAGCAATGACACTTGCATCTGCAACAGAGGAAAATTTCCAGTATTCTCCTACATAAAAATTAAAAGAGGCTGTCTTTCTGTTACTGCACAGAAGAAATTGCTATGGAGGCTTACTCATGAGCAGACATGCCTAAGACACTGTTATTCCTGACCAGAATCTGCCCTGTCAATTAACGCTCAGCATGGCAGACACTGCC
>VYZW01036983.1:17581-35799 GCA_013401315.1 Balaeniceps rex | reverse complement strand
TGTGGTGTAAGTGAACCGCAGGCACTCACTGACCAATGAATACAACAAGGAATTCAAGTAAGCATTTCAAGTAAATCCAGGTTAGCTGATGGGATGAAGCCCACGCATTTTAGAAGTCTCCGGGTCCTGTCAAGCTCTGAGAAGGTCAGATATGAAAGAGGGAGAGAATGTCAATAATATATTTTGAGACAGATTTTTTTGTTATTCATTCACAGTAACAAATAGGAAAAAAAGAAAGAGCACACGGTTCTACCTTAGTAGTCTTTATATCAAATCTTTAACAAAAAATGATTCCCTTTGTCCAAATAGCTAACAGTCCAAGTGTCATCTTGGTTTCTACTCTAAGTAAACTGAATCCAAGTTGACTATACACTCCAATTGAACTGTTTGTTGTTTTTATATATATGTGTGCACATATATATGTGTATGTATATATATAGAAAACAATTGAAAAAAATCAAGAGCCATATGCTTATAAGAGCATAGGGTTCTGGAGCTATTATCTTCTTTTACCTCAAGACAAGTATCTCTCTGCATGTGAGTAGTTTAGACTGTTTCTATGTTTGGTTATACTTATGTTTTAAACAGTAGTTATAGTCTATGGCTTTGAGATGAAGTGATTAGAATCCATTTTCTTTTTGTCCTTCCTGACTAGGATGTGAAAAATTAATGTCTTTATTTAATATTCTACTTATTCTGAAGTTTCAAAAAAATACCATTAATAACATTCATTACTAATAGGTCATATGCCATCTGTACAACCAGAATTCTGACTTCTTATGCTCAGCACTCCATAAGCATAATGATAAATGACTGTTGCCCCCTCCCACCACTAAATAACAGTTGAGGAAAAGGAACTTCTAAAATATGGGGGACAAGGATGTATATATATGCATATACATACACACCCTAAATATACAGTTATTTCCATCCATTAAATGCAGTTATGTATAATGATATTAAACTACATAACTTATAACTCATTGAATTTATGGACGTTAAGCCTGAAAAATGGAAAAGATCCCAACTTATTTCACAAAGGTGGTTTTGTATTGAAAGGCTGAAGAAAAGGTAAGTCCACAGTGGGGGCCAAAGCAGTTTTACGTGCAGGTGTGTGCTGGAATTGTGCCTTGCTAAGCCAGTGGCCTTTATTAAACAAACACACATAGCAGAAGAGGCTAGCTGTTGGAAATATCCACATCAGTCTGTGGTATTTAAAGGAATAAGGTCATAAATTCTTCCATATCCAACGCTAACATGCTTGCACAGATAGTTAGACTAAGAATAGAACTATTTGTAGGAAGTATTAAAAATCTGATTTAATAAATTAAACATTGTTAATTTCTTACCAGCCTTTCCATTTGTAGACGCTTTAATAAATAAATGGTGTATACTCAAAGCTTCCTTTCTTCACAAGGAAGAAAGAGGGATTAGCTTTATTCCTGTTAACTGTACCTTCTGATCCTAAAAAGACCATAAAAATAAGGAAACTTGAAGAATCTTTACATCTTATCTGTCCCTTGGAATGTGAATGAATTAAATGGATCCATATGTTATGAATCTATGTATTTTCTTTGCGTTATGATTTAGTTTTGATATCCAAAGCATAAACTACAATGAAATAATGAGAAAACTGAGCAGAAATTCTTAATATATGTGCATTTTCAGAAGGCACATATAGAAACAGCGAAGTCAAGAAAAAATCAGAGAGAGAAAAAGAAAAAAAATCTATGATAAAATGCCATTTTATCCTGTATTTCTGTACACAGTGTCAGGTAACTACATAGAGCTGCACGGTATGGAAAGATCAAGCAGAATTGTATAGAGGGTGTGTTCTGGAAGCCACTGTATGTTAAACTTGCTCCAAAAGTACATACAGGATCTAGCCCCTCAGGTGACTTTTAAAGGCTTACAGTGTCTGTATTTCATCAGAGTTTAGACATTAGCTAAGCACCATTTCCTCAGCCCTGTCAACTGTAACATATCGCCAGGGAGACAGAGTTGCAAAACGCTAGATACCTGGGATTCTTTAAAAGGGGAAACCAAAAAGTTTATGGAATGTAAAATTCAACAACATGCAAAGTTTGATCTGGGGTTTTCCGAACAGCAAGTTTTGGTACATAATCTTCATGTGAACGATGCTTTGACACTCATGTCCTCTGGACTTGGCACTTTGGTACAAAGATGAGGAGCAGAGCGTAAAACCAGAACACAGCAGATTAATGAGGGGATGCCTTCTTTTGCTGTTCATGACCATTATGACATCTAGAAAGTTATGTAACTGCCTTAGATTAATGCTGGAGTCAGCAGTAATAATACAGCATAATCTCTACATGGAAAGTATTTGTTTCCGCTCTGAAAGCACATTGAGAACACATTGCACAGGAACAAAAATAAGTGGAATATTAACATACCATATATTTCAGATTAATATCCTGGTCACACAGACAAAATACAACTTGTAGATGTTGTATGGAAACAAAGTCTGAAAAATTCCTATCAATATTTAAAATTAATATTGCCTCAACCAGCCTCAATAATCCTGTTAACAAGTGACAATATAATTAAGATAGGATACCTCTTTGCTTGTAGTAGTGGGGGTTATAAATTATTGAGTGTGTCTAAATAACCACTCTCAATTAATATGAAATTTCTGACTATGTTGCATGACATATTTATTGAATGCCGGCTTTAAAGTACTAGATGTGCAGGCTGACATTACTGATGCTTACTTACCAAGTATCGACATAGACAGTTCAGCCTCAGTAAAATGTATAACTCAAGGCAATCCTTCCATGTTCGCTGTTCCGGGTTCCTTGGGGTGGTTTGGTTTGTTTGGTTTTTGGGGGTCTTTTTGTTTGTTTGTTTAGAAGCTGATTTACAAATATCTCTTGTTTTGCCCAATACTAGGAGATACTTTCTTAGCAGAGGATTAAGGAAAGTTCGGGGAGGGGGGGGTTACTGCCTTCTTTTTTTTTTTTTTAAATTTAAGTGTTGCTTTTTAGTTGGCAGCTTTCTTCTAACAAAATTACTTGTAGTGACTTTTCATGTAATTGTCACCTGCCTTCTTCTTTCACTTAGCAATGCACTTTGGGTTGTTGTAGTCCAGCTGTGAACCTGCAACAATTTCAAAGTGACAGAATGATGGAAGATCGTACTTCAGCAAAATCCTTTTATGCTTCCTAATGAGTGGGTTTTTGTCCACAGTGAACATTATTTTAAGTTGGCATTTCAAAAAATAATACGTAAGCTTGTGTTGACTGACAAAAGAAAGTTTTGTTTTCCTTCTATACAAGAAAAGATTTTTAGAACTTGGGAAAAATTAAAAGAGAAAAATAAATGTACGTAAAATGGGAAAAAATCTGAAGTAAGACTTCATGGCTTTTACTGAAAAGTCAAAGAACATAAATGACTATAGGCTGGATTTTCAAAGATGCATTTATTCTTTCTGTTGATGGTAATAGAAATGTCTCTGAATATCCCTTCCTAAAGTTTCTTACATTAGCTTTAGTTTAACCAATACATCCTGGATATTACATATACCGAAATAAAGATTCAGCCAATGTTTTAAATCATACAGGAAGACAGTACTTACTTTTGCCTTTCAGTTAATTTACTTTTGTAGGGAAGCTAAATATTTTGTTTTACTGCACAAAAAAAATTTCAAAAAGGGAAACTGTCATTAACAATAATTGTCCACCTAGCAGCCATTGCAAAGTGTACACTCACATGCAAAGTGTCATAGATAATTAAATATCAATCTTTCTGTGAGATAGACAGATGTGACAAATAAAGACAAGTCACAAGGAATGGGGAATAGAGGTGACCTTAAAGCTGCTCAGAAGAATTTCCCAGGCATAAAAGCAAAGGGAACATGAGACATGGCAGAGTTATTTTGCTCTATTCTGACAAGTCTCTCCATTACAATAAATCCTGGATTTAGAGCAGCCTACAACAACTCAGGTCACCTAGCGATGATATTTTAGCAGAAGTATGTTTGAGATTCTGAGAAGATGCATCAACAAAAATAAATTACATGCAAGTCAAGGGTATGGCCTTTAAGAAGTCTTGAATGAAAAGTCAGTGGTGCCTAATACCGGTGTCAAACAGCAAATGGAAGAAAAGACAGAAATATTCAGAGTTATGGGTTCCCTACCGGCGGTCCAACCTCTGCGCCCTCATGACTGGACAATAAACAACAACAAAACAATTAAAATGCTTTCATCCTCTTTTATTTGGCACTTTGGCTACTGCATCTGTACTCCTGTGTCCCCTCCTGGTCTCTGTCTTTGAGTAGGAGGCTCTTTTGGAAACTTTCAGTTTCCATGCCCACATTAGTGCTTCTGTGGTGTCTTACCTTCTGGGGTTTTTTAAGCTGTAACATCAATAATTTGATAATAGTTTTTCAAATGGAGTAAAATTATAATAATAAAAGCCATTGAACCCTAGCAATTTGTTTCCAAGGGTAAGAAGGAAGATCCTGGTAATCGAGGTCTGGTAATGTGAGCATGCCCTGATAATTGAGACCCTGGTAATATGAGCATGCCATTTCATAGGCTCTGATACTCTCTCACTCTCTCCACTCCTCCATTCATCTCATTTACACCTTTTAGTAATCTTTTCCAGTTTACTGACCTGTTGGATTTCAAAACAATTTTTTAATCAGTTGTTATTACACAGTAAACAGAAAATATTATAAATATATCAATGTAATAATCACAAAGATAGCGACTAGCATAGCAGAGAGTGGAAGTTCACTGAAAACAAAAGCAGCTCTTAATCCTTCTACTTTTTTCAGGTGTTCAGCTTGGTTTTGAGTATTATGGGTTTTAAATAATAATGTGTTAAAGTTTGTGCAGAGTAATTAGTGAGAAGATGAAAAAAGAGATTAGTTAAAGTTTAAGATTACTCCCCCTCTTCTATACAGATTTAGATAGTGTTTATCACTGCTCTGTCTAAGAATCTTCCAATAAGCAATGTCACATCTGTCATATGTTGGTTCCTCTCTTATCTCCAGCCCCAGGGGACAACTGCGTGCCAGCGTACCATAGCGTGTCTTGCTGCAGCATGTTTTCTGGGGTTTTAGTTGTGGATATATATATTGCTATTTGAGACAGGGCAAGATCAGGGAGAAAAGCATTTTGCAGGGGGCAGAAAACAGTGAGGTATATGAAAGCAGCTTCTGGAAGAATTACCTCCATGTTTGGGACCGACAGCTGAGAAGATTGAGCTCCATCACAAACAACACTCTCCCATTGGAGGGTACAGGTGTGCTGCATCAGGACAGAGAAGCTGTCAGTCATCATTTCTGTCAAAGAGCTTTAGGGAAAACATGTGGAATAGCCCAGGAAAAAACTTGAAGGTGGGGTTTAGGAATCTGAATTTGTTTCAGAGTCCTATCAAAGGTGCTAAGGGAAGTATGGAAGCAATGATGAAAATACAGCAAGAACTAAAGGACTCAAATAAGAAAGAGAAACCAAACAAGCTACAGGAAAAGTTATTATTGAAGACATGTACAGTATTGTTCAGTGATAACCTTGCAGTGTGTGTGCTTTCTGAGATTGAGTGTAACAGATGAGAACAAAAGAAGCAGGATATAAATGGTGGAACAGTAAAGTAATACAGCACATCATGAGCTCATATGCTAAATATATAAGCCAGTTAGTTAAGCTTAAAATCCACTTACTTCTACCTAAACAGTAACTAGGTTGGACTATCTTCACAGGTCCACCCTGGACCAGACTATGCAATTCCTCTGCAGTTTTCATAACAAAACTACCGCATACCTCTCAAGGAATGTGTTATAGGCATAGCGGCTAACTGTCCGGCAATGCTGTGACTTCTTACCAGCAATTCACATTATTTCCCTTGACAGTGTGTCCTGGTTTCAGCTGGGTTAGAGTTAATTTTCTTCCTAGCAGCTGACATAGTGCTGTGTTTTGGATTTAGTAGGAGAAGAATGCTGATAACACACTGATGTTTTAGTGGTTGCTAAGTAATGCTTAGACTAGTCAAGGACTTTCTTTTTCAGCTTCCCATGCTCTGCCAGGTGCACAAGAAGTTGGGAGGGGGCACAGCCCAAGATAGTTGATCCAAATTGACCAAAGGGCTATTCCATACCATATGACGTCATGCTCAGTATATAAACCGAGGGGAGTTAGCCGGGGGGCAGCGATCGCTGTTCGGGGACTGGCTGGGTGTCGGTCGGCGAGTGGTGAGTGGTTGCATCACTTGTTTTCTTTTCCCTGGGTTTTGTTTGTCTCTCTCATTCTCCTTTTCGTTACAATTATTATTATTATTATTATCATTATTATTATTACTATTATTATTATTATTATTATTTTATTTCAATTATTAAACTGTTCTTATCTCAACCCGTGGGTTTTCTTACTCTTGCCCTTCCGATTCTCTCCCCCATCCCACCGTGGGGAGGGGGAGGGTGAGCGAGCAGCTGCGTGGTGCTTAGTTGCCGACTGGGGCTAAACCACGACACAGTGAAAGGGATGGCTACAGAACCAGTTTCCCTCCAGCTCTGTTGTAGAGTATAAGTGGCATGGAAGACCCTGGCAGGCCTTCTCATTGATGGATTTTGCCGAAGTATGGGGAAGGGTGGTTGTTTTGCTTTTTTGTTTTGTTTTGTTTTGTTTTCCACAAAGTCCACTCACTTTCCCTTTTTTCTCCTTTGGTCACTGCCAGAAAGTGATTAATAGATAATCTGCTTTGAATATACTATGCATTGTTTAGCATCTTGAAATGGGTGCACTGTGTACAGCACAAAATAACAGAAAGAGCGAGGAACACTGTGAACTTCAATGGTTAGGTATATATAAACTGATAGAAAATGTTACAAGGCCATATTAAACGTTTGCCTTTCATTACCCAGGTTCAAATACCAAATGACTCACTGGCTTTGATAGAATTTGACCAGTGTAATAGAGATTAGAATTCACTCCACAGTCCATAGGCACAAGAAGTATTCTTGATTGGTAGCCTGGGTCATTTTTTAGTTTATTTTAATTATCAGAAATGAGTATTATGGTTAATGTTCCATAAATACATTTTAATAAATGTAATATGACATAGCCCGTTTATGTAAGAAAATCTTTTTAACATACAGCTACTATCTTCTGCCTGATCTCTCTCTCTGTGTCACACACACACACACATATGCACGCATGGACACGCACACACACTCTCACACTCTCCTATATTCTAATTTAACTAATGCTTATAGTTTTCTCCTTCTGGTGACAGTACCAACCATTTATGGTTTTAATGCAGTGCAGAGGCATAAAATGTGCTGCCAGTGTTTGAAGTAATTTTAGAAATTACTATGCATTTTTACACTGTAAAGCATAAAGAACACTACCATAAACTGTAACACTTTTATAATTCATCCTAATTAAAAAACCCCAGTCTGCCTTTAAATTTAATTAGAATGCACCTTCTATAGGAGACTTATTGGAAGCCAAGTAATTTGCATGTTTACAGATGATGCATTATGTTGAAGACAGGCTTAGTGCCAAAAAATTATCCAAGAAGTCTTTGTATGTTAAAGACACTTTAGGTAGCAATGCAAGCTACTGATTGATGGATCCTGAATTCTTGGAGCCCCATTCTGTAGATTTAAAGTCATACAGATGTATTTTCCCTCCGATCTACTTCTAAGCAGATGGTTTCAACAGCATAACATTTTTCACAAATAAGCTCAAATGGCTACTGCATTGCCATTTTTCAAAAATATATCTGAAGACCATGTCTATGAGAATTCCCTAATTCTCTTGGATGGATTTGTATTTAAGTGCTAAAACACTATGGAGTAGGTATAAATAAAACTCGTTTATATCCAGTATATGAATACACAGGAAGATGAAATGGTAGATTTCTTAGTTTCTGTATAATTCGATTTCTTTTCTTCCAACACATGAATCACCATAACTTGACAGAGCTTTTAACTTTTGTACCTGAACACTAAATGCTTTTTTGGCACAGCACCTCAGCTGCATAACAAGATGACAAAGATCTGTTAGCCTGCCCCATAAAAGCAGTGCCCATTAACAGGGGAGTTTAGCAGAAGAGCATGCAATAAAGCACAGGCAGATTGCTGCTAGCTCATTGCGACACCTGTGCCTTCTTTCTAGCTCCATCTTGGATCTGAGGGAGATAACTCTTCCTTTGGAAATATTGATGTTCTGGGAGGTCTTTTTTTTTTACAGAAATCTTGGTACTGGTTCATTGGGAAAGAGGTAAAGGTTTTGTTTAGTGGTAGGGTCATCACTAATGTAGTACGGTAGCAATAGGAAGAACATTAGCATAGTACTCATAGCTTTGCTCAGAGCAGAGCAAGAATTTTAACTACCTATAACCCTCTGCAGGTTGGCTTGGGAGACTCCTGCAAATTCCTTAACATTTCTAGGGATTTATTGTAAGATTTCACATGAACCATTTTACATCCACCAAAGGAAAAGCAGCTTTTCAAAGGTCTAGTGTAGGGAGACTGTCTCCCAATGATTTTCAAAGTGAATTTTGTTTTGAGCCTTTGAAAATGGAATAGTTGATTGCCTATGGTCATCTGAAGATTGACTGTATCCTTTGAGAGTCTACATGCACCTCTTGATTTTTCATACAAAGAACTGTATCACTGATGATTCTGCTTGTTTCTGTGACTCTAATTTTGAAATGATATTTAATGTTGCTCCAGAAGAACTTCCATCTTCTACAGAGGACGGCTGTCAGCACCAAGTTCTTATGAGTTTAAGTAACTTTTATTTGATGATTTCTAGCAAAGGTAAATTAGGACCTTATCAAATGTAGGCAGAATTAATTACAGTTTTTCATTGTTTTGCATGGCTTTCTGAAGTGAGTTATCTTGTTTCCACTAATGGAAAAAAATCACATTTTTATCTCCATGTTCCTCCCTGAATCAGAGCTTTTCTTCGCTATTTTGGGCGTGTTGGGCTGTGTGTTAATAAGTCCTGATTACTTTCAGTAGCCCATATACTTTTTCTCTCAGCAAGCTCCCAGACACTTCTCATAATCACTTCTTCTTTATTAATCTGGTGGGAGACTTGACTATTAAGCAAACTTTGTGAAGAGAGCAACTTCTTAGAGGCACTAACCTTTGTGTGTTATTGCTAATGTTGTCAATCCACCATTATTTTCCCCTGCAGTCTAAATCTGTCACTTATAATTTCTGTCACATGGACGTGGGGTAGGAGTGATCTTATGTGGCTGTGATGCCAGCCACAGATTTTGTGACAATGCTGAATCTTTTATTCTTGTAGACATGTCTGACCTTTTAATAAGCACTTTAATAGTGCATTGTGAATGCACCAATAGGTTTTCAATATGATACCTTAGAATATTTCAGAAGTCTTCAACAAATGCTGCTTAAGATCATATTACTTTCTAGTGTCAGCTGATGTTAGCAGTGCTAACAGTACAGTGCCCTAATACATTTTGTCAAAAATTTTCTTAAAATATTAAACATTACTTAAGGCTCAGATCAAATAGAGGGTTTATGAGAATTATAATAAAAAACTTGAAGTTCCTTTTCCCAAAACTTTTTCTAGTTTCATTCAATGATATGAATTTCAAATGTATTGGCATCCAACCCTCCACAGCTAAATCCCCCATCACTGGGTTACAACACAGCCAGTCCGCTTCTGGTTTGTTGTCCTTCTAACTCCAAGAATATTGTGTTATTTTCTAAAGAGAGACCGGGATCAATGGAGGGTGGCCTATTAAAATATCTTTCTCCATGATCTATGTTCCTACCCAGAGCATTCTATTAATCCCACTTTATTATGCATATCTCAGTGGGATTTTGCAGCTAAATTAATAAACTGGACTTGAGTTTCAAGGTGCCTGTATCTCCTTTGGAAAACCCGTCTGTAAATGCAAAGCAATTGACCTTGAGAGTATCACATCCTGTCATGTCACATTAAACCTCCAATAGGCAGGACTCACAGTGTAGGACACATTCATATGAAAGATTCTGGATGCCTTTGAGTGTCCTAGCAGGTAGCTGCAGAAGATGTGAGTATCCATAATGGCTGGTAGGTAAATTTCAGAGTACCCACTGAAGCCTATAAACTGAGTTGCGTCTAGGGATAGTGAATTAGGTGATGGATCAGATTCTTAGCTCCAGCCATTTAAACAGATATCTTGCACAATTCCCTGTGGCAGATCAGTGATTCACCTCCCTGTGAGCTTATTGTGCAAATTCTGTCTAAAAGATAATGTGTAGAAGTTTGAGTTATCCTGGTAACCACAAAAATTTCTGAAAATTTCAAAACATCTAATTAGTACATAAAACAAATAGTCATTTAATAGTGTTTGTTTCAGCAAAGACTGTAGTCATGTCATCTTACAGCTTACCTAAACAATCCTTTTCTTGCATCCCTCCCTTCATGCATAATACAGGCAATATTTCTAGTTCATGTAAGCTGTAATTTCCTGGCACACATAATGACAGTACACAGTGAAAATGAGTTGAGCCTGCTGCCTTCTTTTTGTAAATTAATCAGTTATAATACACTCTCACAGATCTATTAGAGCAGCAGACCTGGAGGCAGGAATCTTTACCATTTATGAACGGTTTAACTTCGGTTGACTTCATCTTATACCAATAATACAGTAATAGAGTCTTATAGATATATTTTTTTTTATTCTTATATAAATATATTTTAAAAAATGCCAGCAAGTTTATGCTTAGGTAGGGATCTTAAAAAAACCTCATCATATTAAAACTTTCTATTCAAAATACTATGGTATACAATGCTAAGAACTGCTTCTAATGCTGATATGAGTTCTGAAAAAATACAATTTTGAAGATCTTTACATTTGTACACCATGCTAAGTGTATAAGATGATTTATAAAGTACACAACAGGCAGAGAAGGCTTGTTTCAGTACTACTTTAGTCATGACTTAAATCTAATAATATCTCCCATCCTAGCTTTATTGTTGTTCTCACAATAGTTGACACTGGAGTATGGCTGCAGCTCCCTGCTGTGGGGCATTCAAAATTTTATGTAGCCTTATTTTGTTACAACTTATCTCCATTACATTCTCTGAGATGACTTGTTCATAGAGCTTTGGCTGCACACATTTACTTCTTACAATATTATGTTCCAGGATGAGCCATCAACTACAAACTTGAAATCTTTGGGCCTAAACTCAGAAGTCACTGCTGTATGAACAAAGATTCAACCGGTACCTCAACCATCAAACCCTAAGAGGTCTAACTGACAGAGACATAACAACCATGAGTATGGTCACCTTTTTTATTCTGCTGTCACTCAAATACAGAGAGAAGGGTGGGATTTCATCTAATCTCATTCCTATATTCCTTCATGCATTTCAGTATAGTTGTAACATCATTGTTAAAATTTTAGTCATTCCCTTATTGCTAATGGAAAAGTTGAGTTCAAGCTGTCAGATAAACAGAGATTTATTTTATACCCAGTCCTCAGCTGGTGCAAAATTGCAGTAAATTATGACAATTTATAGTTTGTGAGGATCTGCTCCCTCTCATATGTGTGAAGACTGGTACACTTTTCTGGAATTTCTCTCAGATATAAATACTTGTCTGGGATAAAAAAAAACAAACAAACAAACAAAAAAACCCAAAAAAACAAAAAAGCATTCCCATGAAAATGTTTGTTTATGAGATTATGTGAAGATGAGGGTATGCAAATAACTTTGATCTTCCAAAACAAAAGGCTTGGAGTTATTTACATAAAATAAAATAAATTAAAGTAAGTTTAAAGCTCATTAAAATCTTATCATACCTGTTATAATAACTCAGAGAAAAAAATCTCAAATGTTCCCCAAAGTAGATGCTTTTTCTGTGATATTTAAATGAATGGGTGGTGCATTTTGGCCATAAGCAACATCAAAGTGTGCTATTCATGTTCTGGGATTAATGCTCTTGTATTGCTGAAGTTAATCATCATGCAATCGTATGAAGAAAGTTAAGTTAGTTTTTACAGAGGAATAAGAAAAATCCCTGGTGTTGCTATTCATGTCTGAAGTAAAATAAAATCTCCCTGAGAAACAGAAGAAATCTTTTTAATTTTATGTCTCATGAGAAAGTCTGTGCACATAACCCAAGGCAATTTCATCGCACCTTTGGTGGAGGATGAAGAATTAAAAATGCTCTAAGTAACACTCATTAGATTTCTTCAGTACAAACTTTCAGTGCAGTATTGCTAACAGAAGAGGAAATCTACAATTAATAATGAAAAAGTGAGTCTCTAGCAGCTTTGGTTTCC
This sequence comes from Balaeniceps rex, assembly GCA_013401315.1. Taxonomy (NCBI): domain Eukaryota; kingdom Metazoa; phylum Chordata; class Aves; order Pelecaniformes; family Balaenicipitidae; genus Balaeniceps; species Balaeniceps rex. Next base: position 23,522 of record VYZW01036983.1, on the reverse strand, counting down.
CATGACACTTGAATTATTCATTAGAAATTATTACAGAGTAGCCTAGACGAAAAAAGTTCCCCAAACCCTAAAATCTCCAACATCAACAACAAAAAGCCTTTGTTTTTTCTTCATAAGGGGGTGGTGGCAGTGAGAATCCACCAACCAGTAAGATGATTTTCTATTCAGAGCTAATTCATTGATCTGATAAAAGGAATCTCCTTTCTTATTTTGTACGTGAATTAAATGTCCTGGTGTTACAGAATTAAAAGGAAGTATATTAGACTGTATGAATTGTTCACAGGGAACTGTGGTGATACAGAAAGGCAGCAGACACAATGAACAGCAATGCTATTAATTCCTTTTCAGACTAACATGCAGAAAGATGTATATAACAGTAAATGAAAATACAAAAGTTATGGTAAATCATACTGAAAGTCTGATTGCAATCCGTTATTCACAATACAGGCTTCCCCCTTCCTGCCTTTGTCTCATCACCATAAACTGGACACTATGATTGCACCATGGCAATGTTTAACCCCTGAGAAAAATTTTTTTCCAAGACTTCACAAAGTTTCCACTTGGGCATAGTGTTTGGGTTATTGTCCATTCCCAGCCCCCAAACTCTTCATTAAGCTCCTGTCACCATTTGATGCCAGTGGTGAAGGCAACCCCCAGTACAGGATGGCCTCAGCAGGACTCTCCCCAGCCCCCCCAAAATGCTTTCTCACCCCACTTGCCCTGAGCTCAGCTGTTCCGGGGCTCACTCAGCTCTGCTCGTGGCCCCCTGCCTTCAGATGTCACCTGGGCATCTCCTCTAACCACAGAGCCACATCCACCTTGGAAGTCCTGCGTTATCCCTCACTTCTGCATCAATTTGCTCATGCCTCAGTGAGAAGGATCAATGGCCTATGGGACCTGAGCCAGCCCTTATAGGGAGGCTATCTCACATGCCCAGGGAGGCATGACAGTAGGTCTTTTCCCTTCTTTCGCTCTCACCAAACTGGAATCTATCTCTGAGTAGTTCCAGCAACTCCAGAAAACTCTCTATTGAGCTTTTCTGGTATGAAGTTTGAGCATACAAGCCCTTTATATAGTCATAGATATCCCTGCTCACCAAAAGACAATGATAGAGAGCTTTCAACCCTGTAATTTCAAATGGTAAATTCTAGATTAGAGACACATATGTTATTCCTTCATTTACTGTTCTGTATTTCATATGCCAAAGAACCCCACTGCTGAGTTCAGTGCTGAATAGAATAGAATAGAATAGAATAGAATAGAATAGAATAGGACAATTTCAGTTGAAGGGACCTACAATGATCACCTAGTCCAACTGCCTGACCAATTCAGGGCTGACCAAAAGTTAAAGTATGTTACTAAGGGCATTGTCCAAATGCCTCTTAAACACTGACAGGCTTGGGGCATTGACCGCCTCTCTAGGAAGCCTGTTCCAGTGTTTGACCACCCTTTTGCTAAAGACAGGGTGATCAAACACTGAATAGAATACAGAAATAGAAATAGAATAGAAAGAGAATAAAAAGTGGTCTCAAATCAAAACAGTTTATAATTTAAAGACTTCTGTGTCTCTCTCACCTGGGAGAAGAAACAGCTGACTATGCATTGGTTTGGGCCTTAAATAGCAAACTGGTGATAAAAATGGACCCTGAGAAAAAAGACTGTGGTTATTCTTGAAATGATTATAAGACACAAAGTAGATAATGCCAGATGAGACAGCCCAAGGAGACAATGAGATAAAACATTCACACTGATTATCAATCATATAGAGATACCAGTCCCCAGATGTTGTTTTCTAGATGCATTTATGTTGTATGCAAAAACACATGCTTCACAGGCTATATTTCACTTCAGTACATGTCCATTGTTGCAGTGCTGTGTATTACTAATTTTCAGAAGAAATAGGAGTAATAACATTAGTTAATAGGATAGAGGGGGAAAAAAGTAAAAATTAGGCCATCAATGCTTGTACCTACAAAATAAATGGTGAGTTAAGAAGACGGAGGAGCTTTAGAAAGATTTAATGAAGTAAGGCCACTGTGGCAAAAATATCTGATGCAATCCACAACACAAGAGGAAGCCAGAGACAGCAGAAGGGTAAGCGAATAAAAGCATGACATTAGGTAGAGTGGGTAAATAGCATGTGAGTAAAACTCAGGAATCCAAAGGAATCCAGCCCAGTGTAGAGCTTGGTCTTGCACAGTTAGAGCCAACCAGGCCTAAATCAGGTTTTTGATTTCCTTACATTGCTGACAGATTTTCTCATTTCAGTGAAAATATGTTTCAGGCTTATGATTATTTGATGTATGTCAGATTTGCATACTCAAGCAAAATGGATTTTATGACATCATTTGCATTTTGAGGGTATTCTGGAAAGTCTCCTAAAGGATTGGCATAGCTGACTGAAAGGCAGAATATTCATGCTGTGAAGAATGTCAGCATTAAAATAGAAAAAGGTTGGATTTTCCAAATCAAAATGAAAAACAGAAGTTTCCTTGTTGCAAATTTCCCACACACACTCTATTCTCCCCAGCATTCTTTTCTTTTTGGGATCTGAATGAGCCAGGTGCTGGAGGTATTCTGCTGCCACAGCTTCAAATGTATGTTAGCTAGAAGAAAATTCTCTTCTGCCCTGTCTCTCTGTTGGATAAGCATAGCTATGTTTACTAGCTTTCTTATTTCCCCGCAGCTAAGGTTTCAGTCATTTATTTCCCCAGGGCCAGTGATTTAGCCTTTGCATTTTGAAAGGTCTTTTTGACATCTTTTGAAAGAAAAGATGTCTTCAACATCTGTACCGGAGGAACAGGAATTCCGAAATTATTTCAAAAAGTAAAGCTAAGGTCCCTCAGTCACTTAGGCCAATTTGAAAATATTTTCTTAACTGAATTTGCACACTGATTAACCAGTTCCCTGTCCACAGAGAAGACCGTGACATTCTGTCCCAACAAAAGCAGCAGAGCCATTTCTGTGAGATGGCTTTTGTTTTGCAGGACTTCACCAGAATTTGAGCCAAGAGCAGCATTTTGTGCAGGTAGCAAAATGGCCTTTGTCTTATAAGGCACTCTGCAATGCAGGAATAGGTTGAGGGTTTGTTTATCTTGCAGAAATATATTACAGTAGATCAGTGTGTTTTGCACAGTGTATAGAAATCTTCCGGTTTTATAATATTCAGAAACCTGCGCTTTAAGCTACAGAAACAGAAAATCAGACTCAGGTCCAAAGACCGCCTCTGGTTTTGCTGTTCCTCAGTAAACACTCCAGACCAAGTGCATACCACTTCCCAGTGTTTTAAACAACTCATCTCAGACTTCCAACAGATTAAATGCACAAAACAACTTTAAACTGAGCTGTGGGTCCTAAGCTTCCAACCTATTCCTCTTTTGCCTCGCACACAATAGCAGTCAAGGTCTAGATTATAAACTTCTATCTAACTTTTCTTAAACACTGTTGGGAAGAAGTCTCGATGCAAATAAGGGCATAAGAATAACAAGTGGCCAGCAACTGAGTGTCTTGGAAAATGGCTGGATGATGAAAAATCTTAGCAAGGAAAACTTGTTTTCAGTTGGATTTCTCTAAACTCATCCTGAGATAACGAAATGTAAATACAACCAGTTAGAGAAAGAGCATGATAACTTTACCATAATTTGGAAGTCAAGTTTGTCAGTAAAAAGGGAAAGCAAACGGGATGTAATCAGAAGAGTCTAGACAAAGAGAGACTGTTACAACCTCATCAGACCCCCCCAGTTGATGTGCCGATTATGCCTTGCACACTTATCCTTGGCTATCATATTCTGAATCTGTAATAGGTATCTGCACTAACATTTTAAATAATTTTTTCAGCCTTTAGACTATAAAGAAATTGAGATTTCTGCAAGCAGATGGGTGTTCAACCAGTTTCCACGACTATTTCTATTGCTTTTCCTTCCTGCCACCTGCATTAAACATCTATTTAGACTCTTTTAGCATGACATTTTTTTTCTTCCTTTTTGCAAGAAGAAAACAACTTAGATTTACAAGGTAGTGTTTCATTACATGACTTTAAAGAAAAATAAATTACAGAAGTGTCATATCGCATAATAGCATAATAAACCACTGGTAAATTATTAAATGCTGGGTAGTAGTTTTTTATCATTCTTTATTACGTATTAACTGTCTAGTCTAATGCACGTTTGTGGGAGGTGGGGTTGTCAAGGATTTTGTATTTTGTTCTTTGTTTTATAATGGTGCTTCATGTACTAAGAACTTCCCTGTGACTGAGATTTAGGGTCTGCCAGCCATGCAGCTGCTGCTCTTCTGCATCTGTATCTTGTCACATCCTCCCTACATAACAACGGGTTTCTGAAAGCTATAAATAAGCGATGAAGAAGGCAAGGGTCAGGACCTATGCCCTCTTGAACCCAAGTTACAGCACTTAGCAGGGGCTCCCAATATACTGCTTCTTCCTCTGTACTTCCAACAATTTTAAAGCACTGTTTAGATTATGTCACACATTCACTCTTCTCCCCACACCCCCCTTCCCCTTTCCTTCCTCCCCCACTGCTTGGCTCATGATCTAATGCAACATAATTCAGTGTGAACTAGCATAGCATGTCAAAAAACCAAAAGAGAGCATTTTCTTCAGATCAGATATTTGTTATCAATTTGAGCACGCAAACCAGTTCCAAATGTATTGTAGATACTGGATTGCTGGCAAAGAATCCTCATTTATCATGCCAAAGCTATTTTATTTTCACATGTGGTGAACAATAAGAATGTAAATTGGCCCTTGGTAGTGAGGTTTTTTTATTTCACATGCAAGCATCAATACCACTCTAATCCTGCTTAATTAGGACCAATTTACCATGCACAGGATAAAAAATATTGTAAACATCTATTTACCAGTTAGTATACTTCTTGGCCAGGCAATGAACAGATAAGCTGCCATTATGAAATAAAAAAGCTGTATGCATACAAATGACATCGTATTAAGTATCATCTAGTCATATTACACCAAATAAAGATGCACAGAAATTCAGATTTTAAAGACCTAATTTCAAGTCATGTGTAATTCATGAGTCTGTTTTTTTTTAAAAGGAATTGTCTCAGAGCCACATAGTATTTTTGTACAGCTAAGATTCTGACTCTGATATGTCTTTTAAAAATGTCATGCCTGTGTGATGTTAAAAAGGAAATTATTTTATGTCTTTGTGAGAAAATATTTATTGATCACGCTTATTAATAATTTTGCATAAGTTGTCTACTTATTTTTCCATGCATAAACTACTTGGTTAATTTGCTGATTGGCATCATATAGTCCATTATGACTGAAAATAATTAAAAGCTTGGAAACTTTCAACAAATGCTTATAAAGTAGAAAAGTGAAAAATAGAAAACAGTTTTGATGAAGCAGTAAGATAATAATTTATTTATATTACGATTACAACTAAGTTAATTAAATACTGTTTGTTTTTAATCCATCTTTCATCAAAGTTAATCACGCAAAGTTTTTCCAGATGACTAAAAACCTTATTCTCTGCAGAACTTGAAGAAAATTGTCCCAAAAGGTCTATCTTTAACAAGGCATTACCAAACTGATAATGTGACATTTTAAGCTTCTTCAACACTCTTTTTTGAATTTTCAATAAACTCGTCTGTCTCCCTTCCATAAATACAGGCCAGTTTTACATTTCTTTGGAAGTTTGCAGATGGGTCATATTTAGAGAAATGCATCAGCCATAGTGATTACAGGCCATTTCAGTGATTTATAATGGTTATCACATGCATGAGTGAAAGAGCATCCCAAAAGCCAGATGTATTCTAGGTGCTTTGAGTAACTTTTAAGATTATGATTTTCTTGGCACAGTAGTAAAACCAGTTAAATTGAGGCGGGATCGTTTTGGAGAGATCAGATTTATCAGTTAATAGTTGAGGCTCCTGTACTTTATTTCTAAACACACTTGAAAAT
>VYZW01036983.1:0-15500 GCA_013401315.1 Balaeniceps rex | reverse complement strand
CTTTAGGGCATTTTTGAGATGGAAGAGACCTAAAAGTGTTCTCATTTGGTTGTTGAAGACAGCTGAGAAATCAGTTCATCTAGTGCTGGAAAAAGCATTGTTTGATTTACTGATGCAGGCACTACCTAATTGCGTGAGCAAAGCAAGGAGGAATTGGCCAGGCACTTTTCTTTTACAGCATCTCTCTATCATAGCATTAAATGCATTTCACAAAGTTATTAACTATAGAGAAGATGAAAGGGAAATGTCTGCAGTCTGGCTTAGAGTATATCTAAAAAGCAATATATATATATCTACTAACACACAAAGAATATTTTAAATTTCCCAGGCTTGATTCACCCAGCCTCAATGGTTCAAAATGTCTCCTTCAGTAACTCACAACTAATGCGTTTTTTATTTGTTTTAGTGCTCTGTGACGCTCACTAAAATAAATACCCAATCACTTTAGCAGTCTCCTAACTGTGAGTGGTTACTGCAAAAGCTATCATTTTATAATCTCTAATTCCAAACTTTCAAATACCTTGAAGATACTGAATTGAGAGAGAAGTGAACTGTGTTGAATGGAAAAAGACAGATGAGTACGGTAGGCAAACCTAAGAACTGGTAGCTCTATGCACCTTTCATCAAAGAAAGACTGTCATTGGAACAATTTAGTCATCCGTTCAACGTAACCTATTTTAACACTTGGCTTGAAGTCTGTGAGGTCTTAGGCACACTTATAGCTAATATTGCTAATGAGGTACTTACTGCTTTTTTACCTGGGGCTTTGTTCTCTAAAAAATATGCCTCTACTCTTTCCCTTGCAGAGTAACAAAAGAATTGTTATTGGCAGCAATTAGGAGGTTTGAATACCATTTACATTTCTTTATCTTTCAGGTCAGTGAGACACTAACACAAGACAGTTTAAATTTAAATACTCCTTTGATTCATGTTTTTAAAGGCATATTAACTTCAATCAGAAAATAGATGACACCTGAAGTTCGATCTAGGTTCTGGTCTCATAATGAAATCCTGTGTCTAATCTTCTGTTAGTTTAGACTAAAAACTCTTCTGTGTGGAGACGTTATCCTTTCCATGTGTCTTTTGTGCAGCTCTGACCACATGTGAGCTATATGATGGGAGGAAGCCAATACCCACTAATAAATACACAGGCCTTGTGTAGGTGCCTTGCAGCCTGGATAACTCCTTCATGCCTCCCTCCACTCATTCATAGGACAGGCACCTGGCTAAAACAATACTATGGGATCCTCTAAACCATGGAAACCTAGGATCTTCAAGGCCAGAGCTTCAAATTCAGCTTCAGGATGAGTAGGCAACAGAACCCAAGCACATACACAAATTGCTATTGCAGGATCTGTCACTTCATTGTTCTCAGTTCTCACTGTGTAAGCAGACATGATGAGCTAGGAGCAGATATTGCAAACCCCTTCCAATAATATATATTACCTAGGCAGAGCACCATTCAGTGATCAAGACCCAAACTCCACTGGCATCTTTTTAAAAGCATGCACTGAGTTCTTCAGCCCCTGAAACAGGATGAGCATGTGGAATAAGCACATACAAAAATGGCTGTTGAATCAGATCCTGGTTACGAGGCAAAAGCTGATCACACAGCTTAGTTCTGGCATGCTTTCCAAACACATATGCAAAACTAGCCTTCAGGCTTGTGAGGGCTCTCCAGGGAGGGCTAAGGAACAGGATTCTCCTCCCTGCCATTGCCACACCAGGGTCTGCAGATGAATGCTAATGGGACAGAAGCAAGAGGTGAGGAAGAAGGGGATACAAGAGTGCATTTCAACTTTGCCACAGTGTTGCTGCCAACTGCAATTGCTGTACACTAAATATGGTACAACTACATATGTTTTGTCGCCTTGGAATATTGCACTGTTTTCTTGCTCCTAAGATTATCGTGCAGTAAGTTCAGAAATCTTATTAGAACAGCAAGAAAAAACAATTTTGTAATTGTCTTTATCCCGCAAGTGCAATCTGTCATGCTATTCAGGCTGCTCCATCTAAGTCCAGAAATGAAGAGCCATTCAGACACAGGAAACGGAAACAGGATGGATGGTGAAATCAGCAACCAAAAAAATGTTCTAAGATATCTAGAAGTTGCTTTTTGGCATTTTGGTTTTTTATTTGTTTGGTTTGTTATTGTTTCTTTTTTCCTGAATAAAATAGGAGATTCACATAACAGATGTGGGAGGCAGCAGAAGAATTCAATGATCCTCTGGTATGCTGCAATGTTGTAACCTCAGATGATACATAAAGCTTACAATAAACTAATTTATTTTCAGACAATTATTTTAGTCCAGGTGGGTTTATTCATATTTAAGGCAAAAAGCACAGATTTATAGAAAATATAAATAATAATAAATAAATAATAAATAAATAAATAATAAAATAAAAATAATAAATAATTTATTGCTGTATTTATAGACATATTATAAAATTGTTGAACTGTTTGAATGGTGGAGATGAATAGCACATAGCTATACATACAATAAATAATAACAGTATATAGTTTTATATAGGTTTGTTTAGTTTTATATTTATAATATATACAGATACCACAATTTTATCTAGTAACAGATAGCTATATGTTAAAGGTAAAATCTTTCCATTCCTGTTTTAGTATAAGCCACTCTTTCATACATACTAAAAGAAAGTCAAATTCACTTCAAAGCTCATTCATACACAGGCCTTGAGAGAAGCCCTAAATGACAGAATGCCTAAACCTAGATGCCTGCCAGTTTTTTATCTTCTTTATCACTAACATTGTTGTCTTCACAGTGAAGATACAAAAGGGGGAAATGTACTATAAATAAGATGTGAAGTTAAAGGTAAGCCATACAATCGCTTCCCTAATACATACTCCAGCCTGACCTTGAATAAGTCAAGATTGGTCTCTCCAAATATTACGTAGACATAATATTTCTCTATCTGCCAAAGGGATTAAGAAGCTGATATTATTAAGGAGATGGTTATAAATCTCTTCTTGCTCACTATTCACACGCAGAAAAATTTCCAGCATTCTCTGTGTTCATCAAGATGTATGATCATACAGCTGGATCATAACACTTAGAGCTAACAGCTTTTGAGAGTTAAAACGGAACAGAGCATTCACGTTCATAGCCCTGACCCTGTTCATTGCTCACACAAGATATTGGTCTTATTAATAGGAAACAGGATGTGTGTCTGGAAAATCTAATTTAGGAGAAAGGCAGATTTCCTTTTTTGTAAATAACAAACTGGATTATTGGTAAAAGCAGCTTCTGGATTAAACATGTCTTCCATCAGGTGGAAGACTGGGAAGTCATTTTGGCAGAGCAGAGCAAAATAGGAAGCACTAATGCAAGATTGAGAATAGGAGAAACTGGCTGAGAAGCTGAGGAATTATAAAGGAAGGGAAATCAAGAGAGAGGCTTGTAAAAAGCACAAGCAGAGAGAAAGGAAGCAGAAAGGAGCACTAACAGAGCTGCAGGCGTGGAGCAGGTGGGCAAAGCTGAAAGGCGAGAGGAAGCATCTTGCACTTGCTGGGGAGAGCAAGAGGAAAACTCTGTAGGAGTTAGCCTAGGGCCTAACTGAATAGAGAAGGTTTTAGCAAGGTGCCTAAATATGTACGCATCTTGGTATGTGTCAGGATAGGTGACTATACGCAAAGACAAAAACATCAGGGATTTGAGCATGGATATTAAGTGTTTGAGCTGAAGAACAAGGGAGGAGGATCAGACTATTTCTGGGCTCTGCATAGGGGAAATTAAGCCAAACTGTTTGAAAAACTTTGCAGACAGGGTGTTCAAGTATTTCAAGCATGAAGATATGTAATTATCACAACAGCCAGATATTACATGCTCCTGCTTAAAACTGTGGACTTGATCAGTTGAAGAAATGTGCCTAAGGTTCACAACTGTAATTTTTCATACCTTTCTGAGTTAAATTTCTGAACAATTTCTGAACTCCTGAATGGAACATTTAGAATACAATTTTATCTTTGCAGAGCAAAATTTACACTTTCAGTCTCTACTCTGAATAAGAAAAATATTTTCTATTGAACGTTTACTTTCTCGTTTGAAGTCTAACTTCAACTCAAAACACATCTGTTTCAAAGATAAATCAAAGATGCAGCAGCAGCTTGTGCTCAAATGAAAACACATGTATACATTTTTTTTTTAGCCCAGACTTGAGGATCTTTAGGGTTTTAAGGCCTCAGTATTTAAAATAACTTCAAGACTGTGATATCTACAGGCAAACCTTATGGTGTTTTGGTTCTCTGTGCTTTTTTCTTTTCTTTTTTTTTTTTTTACCTAGCCTTTTTAGCTCAGCAGTAGGCATACTTATTTCAGAAAGCCTGCTCTAGCTAAGCTGGATTTTTAAAAGAGACAAAGACTTTGGGAAAGCCAAGTCAGTGATGATTAAACTTGAGTGGTCACTAGTAGTGAGGGAAGTCATGGCGTGTGTGGAGTGTTGCCTATAGCCTGATGATAAGATCAAAGCTGTGGAATACCTGTGTGGAGGTTTCAAAAGACTAAAATTGGAAAGATTTATGACCTTAATGCTGAGGGTGTTCAGGTCAAGAAACGTAGTTAAAGATACTTATTTCTATCCCCAAAAGGTAATTTTTCATAACCTAGTGGGGAAAGGAAGGAGTCAGCATGTGGTAATCAGGAACAATAAATTATAGTTCATACCTCAGGAAATAGGGGATTAAAGAATAGTGTTGAAGGGCAATGGAAGAGCCAAATTGGGAAAAAGCATGAGTGCCATTGCCCCCACAAGCACTGCAGCTCACACATTGTCTTGTGCTGTTGGCAAGCTGGAAGATATCAAGTCCTCTCTCTTCAGACAAGTTTCTCAACAATGCTATGATTTCTTTCCAGAAGAAATTTGAAGTTATCATAATTTAGGATTTCATCTTGCAATCTTGAGTACTGTTCACTTATTTGACTCTAAATTATAAAAAAAAAAAAAAAAATTGTTTCTACTACACTTGCAACACATAGCTCCTTGGCACCGCAATGACTCAAAGAAAGATCACTAACATATTAAATACACTGAAGTACATACTAGATACAGTGAAATCTTTTGCCACTATGCTATAGGTCATCAGACTACTATTAGTTGAGGATGTTACAATTAACTTGGCATACAGCAGACCTCTGCAGAGTAGTGTTGTGGTTTAACTCCAGCTGGCAACTCGGTGGGATGGGGGAGAATCAGAAGGAAGGATAAAAGTGAGAAAGAAACTCGTGAGTTGAGATAAAAACAGTTTAATAATTAAAGAGAGATCGTAATAATAATTTTTTAAAATTGTAAGGAAAAGAGGAAAAAAAAATAACAAAGAGAGAGGAAAATAAAAGCCAAGAAAGGCAAGTGATGCAAATAGAAACAATCGCTCACCGCCAACCGACTCATGCCCAGCCAGTCCCTGAACAGTGGCCCGCCCCTGCCAATGCCACCCCAAGTTTTATTGCTGAGCGTGACATCATATGGTATGGAATATCCCTTTGGTCAGTTGGGGTCAGCTGTCCTGGCTGTGTCCTCTCCCAACTTCTTGTGCACCTCCAACCTACTCTCTGGTGTGGCAGCGCGAGGAGTAGAAAAGGCCTTGATGTTGAGTAAGCACTGCTCAGCCAGAACTAAAACGTCAGTGTGTTATCAACGTTATTTTCAGCACAAATCCAAAACACAGCCCCATACAAGTTACTATGAAGAAATTTAACTCTATCCTAGCCAAAATCAGACAAGCAGTCACTGTTAGAATAGAGCTGAAATCCTGAGAGGGGGAGCGCTATTTGAATGCATTTTGAATTTGTTTGTGATCTCTTTGCTTGTAGTGATTATTCTAGCAAACACAGGCAGAAAGAGCCAGTCACAACTCAGTAAGTGTTAACCAAAGAGCAAAAAGCCTTCCGCAGTACAAGGGAGTCAGGTCTGTACTGAGACAGTTTAAGTTCTAGAGGTCATCTGTATGCTTTTGTTTTCAGACTGGAATTTAAACAGTGTGTAAGATTTGTGTTGGTTTTCTTCACACCGGTGTATTCAACCGCATAATGATTCATGTACACTAGCTCTAGCACTGGGCTGGTCTAAATGACACTATTTATCTCACTTAATCAGGAAACCCACCTGTCCTAAATGCTCAGGTAAAACAGCTGGAGATTTTGAATACTTAGTACCTCATAAAGAATAGCTGTCAAACAAGCTGGAGAGCATTTTTGCAGCAGTCAGCTGGTATTCTGTACTCATTATCCAATTCAAGCAAATGTTGGTCCATTCACAGAGATTTCTCAAAGAGAAAAAGCAGCACAGTTTGCTCATAAGTACATGAGAATGTTTATCTAACAGCCCCAAGTTGCAAAGGATGTACATTTCTCTAGCTCATTTCACCCACAAATGTTTCAGCACCATTGACCTACCTAGGCTTTTAACAACAAATTCACAGTTTCTGAAATTCCATTAAATCAGTGGTAACCCACTTTGACTCTGCTTATGTCTGATTTCTTCCAGAAACGATTCAGAGTCTGAGAATAACTTTCACTTTAATGTTTGGTTTTGATACACATACAAGCTCAGTAGTTCAATCTCCCTTCTGCCTCCTGAAATTTCCCTGGTAACAAATATTTTCATTTCTGTCTGGTTTAAAAAATACAGCCTGTGTTCTTGGAAGTAGCAAGAGTACATGGTTCCATCCTTAGTGAAGTGTTTGCTCTGGGTGTTTCAATTTAATAATTCAGTCAATTGGAACTCTCGCTTTTGAAAATTTAAATAAAATCAGTCACTGGCACCTCAAATAAACTCCTTGAGCCTTTCAGTGTTTTAAAGGAGTCACCTTCTTTCAAGAAATTTGATTGAAATTCACATTGCAATATGTGATTTCACAGCCCAAGTTGTTTCAGTGAAAAGTAAAAGCATAATCCCCCCTGCTCTTCATTTTTTTTGCCTTCACTTCTTTCCACACTCTTTTTTTGCCCTCACTCCATCCACAGATTTCCATTGTAATAAATCATAAATATCTCTTACAGCACTGTGCAGAGAAGGATGACATAGTTCTTCACCCCTCTAAGTATTCAAATAAAACAGCTGGAGCTTTTACCTATTGAGCATTTGTTAAGGAAAAAAAAAAATTGTTGGGGTGGGAGGCTTGTGAACAAACTAGACTAGAAATCATTACTTCTTTTTAGAAATTATAAAAAAATCAAGATTTTACCTGGTATTTCAAGCATTATTCAATCCAGATACTTTAAAACTGCAAGATGGCTTCAGAATGATGGTAGCTTATTTTCACCCTGAAAATTGTGTTTTTTCAATTTTTTTCTTTTCACAGCAATATGTTTCTCCCCTCCCCTTCATCAAACCACAACCTTTCAAGCAAAAAAGGGGGTTTGTGATGAACATTGGTATATTAGTCAAAATGCTCTAAAAATGATAAAATTTGAACTTAATTCGTCCAGTAGCTAAAATTTCAAAAATGCAACAAAACATTCAGAGCAAAGTTCAAAGAAAAATTGACTCTATGACCTGAATATTTTATGGTTTGCTTAAGTGATGGGAGGTTGACTTTGAATTTCCCCTTCTGTCTGAGAGAATTTGAACCATAATCTCCCATCTCCACCTGGAAAGTCCTAAATATATCCAGTCCTAATCAGAGGTATAATAAAATTTTCCCCTCTTCTTCTTACTTATGCCCCTGCAGATGGCTTCATTTTCCACAAGTGGGAGTTCACCTAAAGTTGATCAACTTTACCCTAATGGAAGAGTCATTGCTACTGAAGTTTATATTACATATTCACTGATCATCAAAGGTAGTGAGCTGAAATATGTACTTCACCGACAAATATTTTTCTGCTTAAGAAAGCACTTATTTTCTTAGTTCACTAAGTTTAGTCTTTTCACATGTTCCCTTTGCATGTACTTCAGCTTGGCAACCTGATGGTCATCTTCAGTAATGATACTTAAATTTCCTCAAGCAGTAAATTTATTCACTGGGGTTTAAGCTGTAAAATAAAAGCAATACTGCAATATGTCAGTATCCACTTATTGGACAGTACTGGTGAGAAATGTACAACCTGCTCACAAGGAATAAAAAATCATAATGTCTCTGAAAATTAAGGTTAAACTAATAGTGTTCTGGAGCTTTTACTTGTTCTCTCTTAAATGCTTCAGATGTGAACTTCCATGGCTCAGGTAGAACTCAGTCACCTTAGTTACTTGTACATCAAATTGTCATTGTGCAGTCTTACCAAGAGAAAAATACTTCTGTAATGTTTCTCCATCTAAGAGTGCTTATACAATGAGTGCTTACACATTCTAGCCAGATGAAATTCTCACCATGGCTTACAGCCACCCAGCCCAGTGCTAAAGGTGGCAGTGTTTAGCCCGTGGTCTTCACCGTAACCTTTAATAGCTATCCAGTAATTATTTTCTGCTGCAACTACTTGTTTTCTAATTCACTCTCTCCTTCACGTTTCCTTCTGAGGGCCCCAGGGGAGTTCTATACCTTTGAGGCAGACAACAGTCCTATCTCCTCTCTAAATTTTAGAGAAATTGCTTGTTAAGCTGTGTCATTGTCTCTCTGTAGCATCCCTGGTTCTTCTGAAAAATAGTATCTCTATGCTAGACATTTTATTACTTAGTTCTGATCCTGGATTAAACAAGTTAGTGACATAGAAAGCAACACATCTATCTTTTATCTTTGTTTTCTGGTTTCAGCAAACCAAAGAGTGATTTCTTCATACAAAAATGTCATCAAATATCATGTATCCTCTGTAACCTCTTCTCTGTACCTTTTCTCAAATATGCTTCACAATATTGAAATGAAATAATCCATTCACAAATCAGTCCATGTCACCTTGGCTGCCTATGTCTGAATACTATTTTCTCTCTGCATAAGCTCTTTTCATGCAATCTTGCTGACTCAGTGGGTAGAAAATCCAGACCAGTAAGCCCAGAAATCAGATTAAGCAAAGTGAATCAGGATGCTCTCTCAAAAGTGGTGTATTCCAGCTGACCAAAGTCTGTGAAGACTTTGTATAACCCTTCCTGCTTCCAGACTGAAGCTATTCATGAGCCCACTCTGTGGGAATGGTTTCCCCGGTAAAAGTCTGCCATTCAATAGGCTTTTCCTCATTCTACAAGAATTTGGGAAATATGCTAAGGGAATGGATTGTTACTAGATATAGTGGAGAAGTTACCAGCAAACATGACTGAAAAAGTCTTAATCAAGCTCTGAAGTGTATTTTACATTGAAGAAACACTTGGATTGCATTAACGTATCATGAAAGCAGCCTTGGGAACTGGAGTTCTGTAACTTCATTAAGTACTCTGCGCCTGTCCCACAAAGCCTGACACTGCCACCATCCAAAAATAGCCATATGATTCAAAGATGTTTTTTCACTGGAAGTAAAAGTGGGCTTTAATTTGGGGAAATGACATGGTAACCTAGATTTATTTTATGTTTTGGCACCAAATCACATACTTTCAGCCTGCCAAAATTCCCCATCTATAGAAAAAGAATGATAATTCTTTTTGCCTGTTCTCTTCCATTCACCTACCCCCCAATTTAGACCATGAGGTCCCTGAGCTGCTTGACTACACAAAATTGAACATAACAGGTAGTAATAACAGTGTTTACTCAAAGGATTGCATCAAGTGTTGGCTTTGTGTGGCTGCTGTGTAAAACATATTTAGCACAGAACAGTTTATCACTCTGCATATCTCCATGCTACATTTTCAGCCTTCTTCCCAAGGCAAAATGCATTAAGGCTGGAAATGGCTGTGAATTCCTAAGTTGGATTATTCCTTTTCAGCAGTATAGTTTACACTGTTCTCTAATAATCTGGGCTGACTGTCAAGAAAATACGGAGGCAGAGCAATAGCAACACTCATGTCACTATAGTGCTCAATAACATCATTATCTATTCAGCTATCTTTCAAGGTTATTTCCTCTACTTTTATGCTCACCCTATATCTTTTCCACCTAAAATACGAGAGCTTGCATTTTGCCTAGCCCCACTGTGTTACTTTTTTATAAATAGAGCAGCACAAAATAACTGGAATAATTCTTCCTGCTGTGTTTCTGTTTCTATTTCCTTCTCCTAATGAGAATTCTAAGTTGGAATTTAGGAACATAGTAAGAAAAACACAGAGAGAAAATCTACTGACTGAGCCAGCTGAAATTAGTAGATATTACTGTGGGTACAGAAATATCTCTTTAGCAGAGTTTCTCTTAACGGCCAAGATTTTACACACAGTTTAAGCCACTGTTCCATTTTGTAGTTCAATTAAGCAAAGGTTTGCACATCCTTACTCACATATGGGAGATCGGACTAATGCACTGTTCTGTTTGCAGCCTTTGTTGATAAAGCAATTGTGCAGGGTCCAGCAGTTTCAGAAAGTAATAGCACGTTTTATCACTGCAACTAATCAGAACATATTTTCTCAGTATTGAAGTGTTTGTTCATTGTGTTAAACATCATATTGACTACAAGACTGCACATCTCATGCAAAAGACTTTTAATACTTTGATCCTTTTAGACTCAAATGGCCTTACTCCTTGTTTCCTTAGCCATGCTCTGCTGAATCTCATGCCAATCCCCTCCCTCCCTCCCTCCCTCTCACAGTTCAATTTAGGAGCTTTAGACGTATCAATTTTGACTTTTTTTTTTCCCAAGGCCAAACATTTGAATGAAAAGGACCTCCAAGAACTTGAGTCACTATAAAACTAACTTTATTACTATTCATACTGAATACTGCTACAATGACGGTATGAGCACACTTTTAGCTGTGTTAGTCTATTCTGCTTTGTAGCTGAGCACAATCAGTAAGCCCCAGACAGGTTGCAATTCTTCCTGTTACACAGACACAAGATACTGGACTGAGATGATCTTGTCAATTTAAAAAAAAAAAAAAGAAATCCCTAAAATACTTTGACACTCTCAGGACAATGTCTCAGCTTCCATCAAGTGCAGACAGTTTGAGAAGTACTGCTGTAGCAAAATCAGCTCTGGCTTTCAAGACGTCAGTGCATACATAATGTGGCACTAATCTGAAAGCAGTAGAGCAGGTGGGGGTATTGCTTTGGTTTTGTATTGTTGTTGTTATTTTATTTGCAGAGTCAAAGTCCTTTCTCCCTTACCACCTCCAATACGTATCCTTCTTTTTCTGGTAAACTGTGCAGCTGCATGTAGGTACTGGCAGATTGCAAAATACAAAGTAGTTTAGCCTAGTCCCTACAAAAGAAAGCAAGGCAAAGAAAAAAAATAGAAAACATGGGACTGTGTTTTTATATCAGTTTGCCAGGTGTGATATCTTAAATAAGAGCTGAAACAGAGGATCTTATTGTTCTTCAAGCTTCAGTGGTCTGCTGTTGGTCTGGTTTTTTCCTTGATTGTCTTCTTTTTAAGTTTTTCTTTAAACTTTAAAGACTTTAGTCCTTGAAAAGCTATCCCAGCTCTGCTTTGTGTGATACAGTAAGTAGGTGAGAGAGCGAGATCAAGGGCCAGGGCAGGGGGGAGGAGGTGGTGGCAGGAGGGAGGGGAAGAGAGATCTATCAACAATGGCAGTTCTGCATACATACGATGTAGAATTTCTCTAGTGAGAATCCATTCCAAATGTTGATAAAAAATAAAACTATTGAGAAATTGAACCCAGGTGTTAAAATATAGAGAAATAAATTTTCAAAGAAACTAACCTGGGCTTTACAATCAAACCTAGAATTCTGGTATTTGAAAAATTAAGACAAGGCACACTCTTCCTGAAGCAGGCACAACTCACACCAGCAACAAATAATACCACCTCAATTTCCCTGAACATGCCTCCCAAAACACCAATGCATTTACATAAAACAGAAATTTCTGCTTTTGGGTTAGATGCATTTATAAGTGGTGATGGTTCAAAAGCAGGGACATAAAACAAGGACTTCCTTTTTTACAGATTCCTCATACCAATCACCTTTGCAGTAGTCCAGTAGTATAGCCTGCTAGAAAAACAAGACATTCACCAGGGAACTCCAAGGTCAATTCCCAGCTCCTGATAAAGTGTCATAAACCCAAGAACATTTCTAGCTCACTAGGGATAGCACTAGGGATAGCAATTAAAATTAATAAATCACTGTCCTAACTGGAAAGAAGTCCCTTCATACACAGTCCTACTTGCCCTTGGGCAACTAACTTAGAACAACTCTTAATTAAAAACGTTTTTTTTTCTTATGGAGGGGCTTAATAGAAATACTTCATCTAAAACAGAAAACTGATTATAGATATATGCATTTTAGAAAGCAGATTTTCTTGGGATTTTCATTCTTCTGGTGGAGTAGAGACAGGAGTTCACATTCTACACCACAGAAATACTGGAATATGTTATGACTGGCTAGATCTCTTAATTGGACGTGGTTTAACCTTTGTGAATATATCAGATATATTGAAGAAAACAGGTTAATTTAGTAAGTCATTTCATTCAAAGTGTCTGAAACTTAAAAAAAAAAAGTGATCTGTTACGAGCAAGGCACATGGATAAGCTGGAGACTAACAAAGACAAAGCACAGAAATTTAAGTCTCTGCTCCCATCCCACTGCTTTTTTTTATTTATATATTTTTAGCAGATATGCTCTATACTACACAGCACTGGAATAGCTGAAGAAAACCAACATAAAAATCACAAATGTTCTAATAGAACAAAGTGCCTCATTTAAAGAATCATCATTAGTTTTTGAAGTATCAAGGGACCAGTCTGCCAAGATCAGTACTCTGAATCTGGAAGGCACTGTATTTATTTTGGTGAAGAGTGTTAGTTTTCCAAAACCACACAAGTATTCCCCAATGAATCTGTAATATATCATCATGAGATGCCATTGTGTAAACCAAGATGAAAAGTTAAAAATTACATTTTCAAAATAATCAGATTAAAATTTATCTGTGTTTAGGGCTGTAAAAAGTCATTCAGAAATACTCAGCTTCTTTTGCCTTATGAAGCTTAGATGGTATAAATTTATATGGGGATTCAGAAGAAGGGTTAAGACCCAAGATAATCTTTCTGTTGATTCAAATTCCTTATTTATCCCCCTGAATAAAGTGGCAAGGTTTTGCAATGCCTCATCAGAGATAAGGCATCTGATCTCACACTAAGTATGTAACCAGAGCTTGTTGGGAATTTTCCAACACAGTACCTTTTCACAAGTCACACAAAACCCAGAAATTATCAGAAGTGAATATTTACACACACTACACACACCACCCGCCTTGAAAAAAAGACTTTCTGGCATTAACAAAACAGAAAGAAAGTGAGAAATGTCTTCAGGACTCAAGCTAACTCCACACAGAAAGCATGTTTGAGATTTGGAAAATTTCATCAGATCAGCAACTTCAACTTCCACCTTGAAAATTTTAGGTGATCTAAATGTGGAGACACTCTGTCTCTCTCCCCCCTCCCCCCACCCATCCAGTCAGAGGTTTTGCATGTTAAATAAAATATTATAACTGCATTGGGCCAGAAAGAGAGACAAAAAGAGAGAGTAACTTCATAGTCTAATGATTAGGGATGCTGGAGAACAACAAAAATCTCTCTACCAAAGAATACTTATTATTTACCTAAAATGGAATGGCTCCAACAGGAAACACTGAAAGTGTCTCATGTTGGAATAACCAGTATCCTAATCACCCAGGAATTTACATCATTGGTGTGAATGAACTCCAACTAATTTAAGGCCTCCTGATCTAACATTCCCAGGTGGAATCTTTCTCATCTTTCTAACATTGCCTCAGATACTTAGGGTGTGCATTTGATATTTTTCTAGTTTTTCTCTTTGACAGGACTTGATTTGATCCTATTTGATAATTACATATATTCTTAAATCTTAAAAAAAAAGATTAAAAATTGCAGAATGGAAAATGGAGCTTTACTCATGATAACCATATTAAAACCACCATGGCACTGACCAAATTTTACTCTTACTCAAGTCTGACTTCGTGATATCTACACAGGGCAAGAGTGAGACACTAATTTGACTTCTGCTTTGTTTGACTATTTCTTTTATCATACTAATTTCCTCTTACTAACTTTTATGTTTGTTCAGTGCCCTCTGAAGTTTCATGAGTAAATTTGCTTGTGTAAGTAGAATGAAATCACTTACATTATTTTCATTAAAAATCCCAGCCATTTCTCTTTTGTCCAACAAGAATCACTTTTCTAATTACTTAGCAAAGACAAAACTTTTTGTCTGTGAAAAAAACCTGATCAAAAAGTGAAAGATACTCTTTAGTCAAAGAAAAGGCTCTTCAGTTTTAAATTCTTTCCAAAGTACATCTCACTTGAACTTTGGCTATTTAAAAATCACTCACCTGGTCTCTCAGCTATGTCCTTATTACCCCGTTGACTTGAATAGCATTCTGCACATATAACAAAGAATCAGATTTGGTCTGAGACATATAGATCAGTAGGGGTCATTCTTTTCAATTAATTATTAGTATTTTATTTATGCCTTTAAGCTATTTCAAAAGCTAAACATCCAAGAGACTTGAATATTAAGTATCTAATTCTGTTGATAAGCAAGACTCTTTAAATGACAGCATTCAGCTGTGTGAGAAATTCCTTTCATATTGCTCTGCTCTTGAGTTTTCAATTGTGGTGGACCATCTGCCAGCTGGGAAATCCCACTTCTGTTTGCAGCAGCACTGCAAATTCTATTGGTGTTCATGAAATAAAATAATTTGATTTAGGGAGAACACTGAAAGCTTCGTGCAACACTTCAAAATGACTTAAACTAATAAATCAAGCAGTACAAGGCATTTTTTTTTTTCTCCAAGAATCTCAGAACATTCTCTGTGAATGAATTGTCATTTAAGGTGTATCTGTGAAGCTGTTTTCTATATTGTGCCTCTCACAAATGGTGGTGGTGAGAGGCAGGTTAATATAAAGCACCTTGCAGAATCAATATTTTCATTTTTCTCTGAGACATGAAACCCTTCCAGCCTAAAATGCCATTTTCTTGCCCTGTGGTATCCTTCCTGGGATTCCACCAAAGTAAGAACTTCAGAGGCTCAAACATATCTCAAACTTTAGAAATCTAAAGGAGATTTCTAATCAGCTCATGAGTTATGGTTTGCACATGAAGGTACAGTGTCTTTTTGGAGGAAAAAGCCACTGAGTCATATTTAACAAGCACTCTTTCACAACTCTCATACATGGTCACACAGGCTTGACGGGAATTGGATTTCTGTTGCATCTTAAGAAGTTACTGCTTCAAGTACACAAATATTGATCATGAAACAATAGTTCTAATCATTGTCATGGTTTAGCCCCAGTCGGCAACCAAGCACCACGCAGCTGCTCACTCACCCACCGCCCCACCACGGTGCGATGGGGGAGAGAATCAGAAGGGCAAGCGTAAGAAAACTTGCGGGTTGAGATAAGAACAGTTTAATAATTGAAATAAAAGAATAATAATAATAATAAAAATTGCAATGAAGAGGAGAACGAGAGAGAGAAACAAAGCCCAGGGAAAAGAA
>VYZW01036981.1:6284-35605 GCA_013401315.1 Balaeniceps rex | reverse complement strand
CCTTTTTCTTTTTCTAGCAGAACTTAAGCATGTATTTAGCTTTGGGCCTTATAGCATCATACTTGTACAGACGGAAAACATGAGCCAATCACAGAACATGCAATGTCATGTCTTAATATGCCACCTCATATATCAGCATAAAACCCTGATGTGATGTACTAGATATTGCTGGAGCAGCACCACCTGAGTAAAGGCAGCAACATGCTGCTTCTCCATGGCACATGCTCAGTATTGAGTGTCACTATCTCTGCTTATGTTTGTTGATTTTTTTAGAAATGCTTATTCTTTTGTTTGCTTAAAAAAATCTATGCTTGAGAAATTCTTGTAATCATATAGGGTGAGGCAGTAAAATTATAACTGAATGATGTAACTTTCCGAAGGACATAAGATTATCTGTTTTTCAAGAATCTTTTTGGGTACCTATGCTTTGTGTCAAATTTTCCTTGATATGCAAAAGAAAAAGGAAAAAAAAATCCTAACAGAAACCTTTGAAACAAAATAGGGACAAATATTAAATATTTTAAGAGATTTTTTTTGTCACATAGTATTTTCTAGAACAGCATATATGTTTCTCTTTCCAGAGAAGAATGGTTATAGTTCTAAGATCTTGAGTTATGTTGAGGAGCACCTTTCTCCTTGAGTACTCTCATCATTAACATCAAGGATTTTTCTGGAAAACAACAGAAATACATCCCTGCACTGTTCTAGAGAAGCACTGTCATATCATATATATTAAGTAGAGAAAATGGAAAAATAGGGGACCTCTATCCTTTAAATTAAATAAAATGAAATACTTTCGAATCAGGAAACTCTTCTAGTTTGATACTGGTGACAGGAAATACCAGGTGTCACGTGGCAGAGAAGTCTCTGCGTGGCTAGCAGAAGAGCTGTCAGAACTGCTCAGCTCCCATAAGGTTACTCACCTCTCATCTGTGGCTAAGTGGACAGACAGTAAATCCCATGTTTTTTCCATAAGCAATTCCCATGCATATCTTGAGGTAAAGGAAAGGATTGAGCCCTAGCGTGAAGTCATTCCCATCTCCAGGACTGGAGATATCCTTTTCCTGTGAACACGTATCTCCTTCCTCCTCTGTATTAAAGCAAATGGAACAGACATGGATTAAGAAATTTTTGTCTTACCCTTATTAAATGGTGCTAGCAGATTTGTACATGGTGAAGAGACATATTTTGCCCCATTTTAGACACATGTCATCATGGAGTCTGAATAATCAGTTTGTGTATGCCCTTAGCTTTTACACAAAGTGTGTTCAGTAACATTCATCTATTGATGCATACTTAACTGTAAAATAGTGCTTTTCCTATAGTTTTATAACACAGAATGTTTATTATATATGTGCTTAATAAGCAGAGGTAGTATCAATGCTCAGAGAGATTTGACTTGTGCATTTGCAAATTTGCTGTTGCCTCAGAATGTAAAGTGAAATATTGAGGCCAGAATTTTTTAGTAGAGCAAGATAATGAGATGCTTAGTAATAAATGTAGCTGAGTGAAGCAAAACTACAGCTAAGCAAACTAAAATTTTCATACTTCATTATATAAGCTAGTAGTAGAGATCAGAAAGGATATTCTGTGTTCCGTAAAGAGCACAGAAGATTTACAATTACTTGAGTTTTTTCTTTCCTTGACATTCACTGACATCTCAAACATTGAATCAACTAGTAACAGCTTATCTACCTAGGCGATACATTAATTGGATATGAGAATTTTCCATGCTAGGAGTTGGATACTGAGCTATTGTCTGAGGAGGGTTTCCGCAATCAGACTGAACATTGTTTTCAGTACTGTTCTGTTTCAGAGTACAGTCTTGGAAAAAAACTTTTGAAATGCAAAAAAGATATTTTAGAGAATGACAATTTTATTTTGGAGAATTGCAATTTGGCCTGTTTTGGAGACACAGAGAACCAGATCCTCAAAAGAGCTCAGATCTCCAAAAGGACTTTTAAGTAAAGATTTAAGTAGCAAAGTCTAAATTTGATCTGTAAAGAACCTTTCAGATTCCCACAGGAATCTGAATTTTCACTGTTGCATTCCCTCATTGCTCAAAGCTCTGCTTTTCTTTGTATCCCCAATTCTGTCCATCTTCTCAGGGCTTAGCGATGTGGTGTCTGCTTGCTTTGCACCTAGTGCATGTCGGTCCTTGTTTGAAACTTCAGGTTGGGCCTGCATCATCTGACAGCTCTAGCATCTGTCTCCTAATCCAGGAAGCATACTCTTACTACCCCTACTATATGCCTGCTGAATTGGTCCATATACAAAATGTATTCCATGTTTTCCAATCTTATTCTGTATTAGTTTGTGTAAATGACAGTTATGTACAATGGCTGATCAAAAGCTATGTGTGTTAGTTCATTGCACGGTCTAAGTATGCTGCTTGTCTGCAATATCATACAGTGTATTGGAGATTGAGTTCTTACTGCTTTCTTCCTCCAAAGAAGGATATTCTATATATGGCTGACAAATTTGAGAATTTTTTAAAAAATTTTTTCTTTTTAAAACTTGCATTTCTCTGTAAAATTCAGTTGAAACTGGACATCTAGTTCAAAATTACTAGTGGTGATGGCAAATGGAGAGACAGAGAAACAGGGCATTTGAGGTGGATTCTTCCTTTGGAAAGTAGTTTAAAATATGGTCGATGAGGAGCTACGATTTTTTATGTCGCCTCATATAAACTATTAGGTTGGTTTAGGGCACTTGACCAAGAAGTGGAAAACATGCACTCAACTTCGATTTTCTGTTCTGCCTGCTGGAGCACTCCCAAATCCTACCATTTTGGAGGCTTTCCACATCATAGGGAAGTTGTAGACTTTTTGTCAAGCAGGTGCATTGTATTTAAAAATCTGTGCACAGTAATCTTCAGTGTCCTTGTATCCATTTTAGCTTTGGCTTCACTGCTTCACCAGTAGCTGATTCCTAGAGAATGCCATTTAGATATGATGAGGTCTTCCAAGAAACCTAGACAAGAATGTCTCTCTCTAAGGAGGAACAAAATGTTACTAGCGCAACTCAAACCAGCTATTGTCTAGTCTCATTTTGGTGTTGTTTCACTTCAAGTTGTTTAAATATGTTATTTGTTGGGGGTTTTTTTCAAGATAGGGAATGTGTTAGATATAGATTCTTGATTGCTTATTTATGACAACATTAATTAGTTTAATGAAATAATACAAGTGATAAAGCTTTTCAGATGAAAATTTCTTAAGTATTAATAGTATTTTGAACTGTTTGGATAACTTTTTGTTCCATATGTGTGTTGCTAAAGTCTTTATGTTCCTGTTCTTCAGAGCCACTCGTGCTTTAAATACTGTGAATTGTCAAAATCCTACAGGACGTTTGATAGCATATCTTACATAAGTCTTTGCAAGACTGTGGCCCAAGAGCTTTTAAAACTTAATTTCCAAAATAATCACATTTACCATACACATCAGGGACAGCAGCATATGGCAGAAGAAACCACATGGACTAGATTTCTTGAATGGTACAGAATTGCTGTCTGTGTGAGGCAACAGCTTTTAACTCCTACATTTCTTTCAGTGTACTTAGCCATTACTTCGAGAATAAAAATACAGCCTTTTGATAGTTGCTGAAACATCTGCAAATTTTTCTTTTGCTTCATGTGAAATAGGAATGTAATGCTAATGGGTAAATTTGGCTCATCTGCGAAGTGGTGTATGCACACTGTCTAAACATAGGCAAGTTACAGTCAGCAGAGGCTTTTGAGAGCAATTGCCGTGTTCCTTTTCTGAAAAACCGTTCAGAGGCTTAATTAGCCAAAGCACCTAACAGTAGATACCAGAAGTCAAATGAGCTAAACGTACTCACCCTCTTAGCAGTGTTCCTTCATAGTCCTAGTAACTATTGCTACTGTAGTTAGAGTTAGTAAATATAACAATACTATAACTTAGTAACAATATAATTGGTAAAAATAGTCTGTTCAGTTTAGTTTAGACTATTCAGTTTATAAGCTTCCCAAAACAAAAATATATAGGAACTGTATTTGGCATAAAACCTGTAGACAAGCCTTTCAGAATCACTCTGAACCTGAAATGCTTATTATCTCCTCAGTCCTGACATCTCTTTCTTTTCTGTTCTGTAAAATTGGTTGAGCAAAGGGTAGTGCTTGAACCTTTGTAGTACCTCAGCTGAATTTATGTAAAGTATCAGCCTTCAGATTAGACCAGTGTATATGAAGGGTAGGTTTTGGTAGCAGAAAAGCAATGGAAGTCCTCTCTAAGAGCTAGTAGCATGTGCTGCTTCTGCTGAACTAACCTTCTTCCACGTGGGGTTTGATCACTTAAATCAATACACAACATAATGCTTCCCAGTTTTTCTGATAGATGTTATAAGTGATGATCAAAGGATATTTTTTTAAAACATGCAAATTATACACACACACACACACACACACACACATACATTCTTATGTTTGTTTTGTTCAAGCCACAGGGTTCTCAGCCTGGTGAAGTTTACTCTATGTTACAATACTTTCCAGCCAACGGACACAATACGAATATGCACACTCATTTTTATTGATTTTCATTCATAGTAGTACTGATTTTCCTTTAGAGGCCTTAAAAGGCACTATTCACTATCTACAGTAGTCTTTCCACATGCTTTTATTTTAAATGGGATCAGGTGTTTTACAGGTTCATGTGTTGTGACGATTTGAAGTGGAAAATGGAGTAGATGTTTGTGTTATTCAGTACTTGATTATGCACATGTCTTCAGGCATTCCAGAAGGGCTTCACGTTTTTATTGCTGTTCTCCAATCCAGCCTTTGTATGCTATTAATAGTGGGATATTTTTTTTTTTTTTAGAACTGTGAAGTTTGGAAAAGGCATGTAAGCTAGATTAGCTCGTCAAATAACTCAGGTAGCCTACTGCACGTCTGCTCACATGCCCTTACTCTGTGACCTTAAAGCTTCTTCCCCATTATGTTACTAAAATTCAGGTGCTACATCATTGTATGAACAGACCTGTGCTAGTTGTGTCATGTTGGCTACATTTTGGCCATGCGCTAAATGCATTCCTGCTCACATGACAAGAGAAATGTCTCTTCATTTAAGAGAAAAATGTGACCTATGATGAGCAGGTTTGGTGAGAATAGAGAATACTAGAGGAATGCAAAGACAGGCAGGCATTAAGAAGTTATCACTTATGATTGTATAGTAAGCACAGATTAACACTTTCAAATGCAATTAGTGATTCTGGTTCTGGATAGGCTTCCTGTGAGATGACAACTTTTTTTTTTTAAGGAGGCACAGAGAATTTACTTTCCTAAAATCATGTTCTTTGTGGATATTTGAACTTTGAAACCCCAAGGCTTTTGGCAACCAAAATTATAGGTCTCATTGTAAGCCTTACCCACGTGCTAGTACAGTATTGTCATTTCAGCTCACAAAGATAGGCACCCACACTTATACTTTGGTCAGATAACAGATTGTTTGACTTCCAGAATAACTAACCAACAAGTCACAGGAACAACTCTTCTGAAAATGTAATTCATATCTGGTACAAGGTATTTAAACATGAATTTTTGGCATTTAACTTTGTCTTTTCATACTGGGGTTCCTAATTGTGATGTATTTGTTACACGTATTTTTGTATTGCATTTGGCCTGGTCACTGAGGTATTTACCAGATTTTTGATTAATCTTGTTTTGCATTGTGAAATTTCTCTGGATTTTTTTTTTTCCCCCTGTCTGCTGCTCGGGGGGGTGTGGTGGGGGGACCAAAACAAAACAAGAGAAAACACACAACAGATCTTGCTCATTTCCCTTGATTTGCTTTTGTTTTACAGGAGACACATGAAATTGTGGCTATCAAGAAATTCAAAGACAGTGAAGGTAACCTTTTCTGCTGCATAATCTTTCATGTCAGTAACTATGTTGTTGGTATCTCTCCAGTTAAAATAAGAAGTGTCATATATCAAGGCATGATTTAAAAATTATAATGATTTATTAGCTCTATGAATATTCAAGGCACTTGATCCTTCATACCTGCCTAGGGACTGCGTTATACACTCCAACTAGATAATTACCTTTCTTTTGTGGTACATCTATCTTAATATGGCTCAGATTGTGGTGCCATACATAGTAGTAAGATCTATCGCTTGGAGAATGGCTGTGATCAGAAAATGGCAAATACTCCTCATGTAGTAGTAGCTTGCAGACTCTGGGCTTTAGCATCCTTCACCTGTGGGAGGGGATCTAAATGTTAGGGGGACTTGAAGGGGTAAATGGAGGAGACTGAGAGAAGTCACTGAGAAGTTCAGTGGTACAAAGAAGAATCTGGGAGGTCTTAGGGATCTGTGGGAGGGATTTGAGGGAGCTGGGTGGTGAGGCAGCAGCTCTGCCCTCCCTTCAGCAGGCTCCACTCGCCGCAGGAAACTTGCTTTTTGCCCCCTCACAGCAGCCTCTGTGTACTCTCCAGTGTTGCTGAGTTTGCTGGGAAGGAAGGGGGAAGAGCTGACTCCTGCAAGGCTTACTATTGCTGGTAAAGTGGATGGCAGAAGCCAGGACACATGGAAATTATTGCCAGTGCTGCAGAAACCTATTCCTCACCCAGCAGTAATAAAACCAAAGATCTGTACAAAACAAGACTGGCTTTCTAACCTGCACTTATTGGGAGACAGTGAATCCCAGTATCCTATCACAGGCAAAACTGGCAATCAACCATGAGAGCAACTATCTACCTTGCGTACATCAGAAGCTAACCCCAATCCCTAATGGGCTAGCACAAACAGGAGAAGCTGAGTATGAAGTAATAAGAGGAGTCATCCCGGTCTGATGCGATGCAGCTATGATTTGCCATATACCAAGGCTTTAGCTGAAAGCTAATGATGTGGTTTAAAGAAACAGCAGCCACTTTATTTTAGCAAACTTTTCTTTTTTATTATTGTTATAGGATTGCTGGTGGCCATGGAGATTACAAGGAGTGTAATTCCAGAGTCAGTTAGGCACCGTGAAGTCAGTCTGTCGTTTTATGCAATGCAAACTCCTGCTTTGCAGCTGATTTTGCCAGACACTTGATGTATATTTTGATGAATCGTGAATATACTTGATGTATATTTGATGAATCTTTTAGCTCTGCCATTCAGAAATCTGTTTTAAATCCCAGTTAAAGAATGTAGGAGATCATTTAATTGTGGTGATCATCTTGACCAGGTCATTACAGTACTTCAGAATTGCTTTTTGGAACTCGGTATGGCTGTTCAGTACAGAACCTAAGCAATGAATCTATTTAGGGTTAAGCCCTAAACAGGATTATTATATTAGCCTGCCTACCAAAAAACGAAAACAAAAAATGTAACATTGCCTGGCTTTCCAAGCCATTGGTCTGGCTTTCCAAGAGTACTATGTAATATCAGTTTACATGACTGACGACTGCCTTTTAGAGTTGT
Organism: Balaeniceps rex; assembly: GCA_013401315.1. Classification (NCBI taxonomy): domain Eukaryota; kingdom Metazoa; phylum Chordata; class Aves; order Pelecaniformes; family Balaenicipitidae; genus Balaeniceps; species Balaeniceps rex. The sequence goes on along the minus strand of VYZW01036981.1, from coordinate 28,189 downwards.
AGCTAGTTGTTTACAAGTTTCTGGAAATATGACAGAAGTTCTCTTGATGGATTTGATTCAGCCCATTTCACATCTGTCTCATTAATATGGTAGTTCATTACAAATCTGAATATACTGTAATTGTTTCTATTGCCTTTTTTTTTTCCACTGAATTTTTGCTGTTGTTTGAGATGTGCATGCTAAACACACTGGAAAGAGTCTAGTTATAGATGAAATTATGTAATCAGACTGATGCAAGCCAACACCAAGCACTCAATTTTAAAATGAAATGATTTAGATTGCTCTAAATTATATATTTTTTAATCAAAACATTTGTGATTATAGTATTTTGTTTTCCTCTTCCCTCCTGCTACACTTCAATTTTTTTTCTCTCTCTTCTGATGACGATTATTTGTGTTTGCATGACCTGTGTTATTCTCTCTCCCCTGCAAACATGTTTTTAGCTCTTGCTTGCTTGGAAAAACAATTTCTCTTCCTTGTTTCTACTTCCTCTGTCTCTGACTGTCTTTGTGGTACATAACCTACAAATGTGATTTAGCTTTGAAGTCATGCAATCGTATCCCATTTAATATCCCTTTGTTGTGGATAACAGTTCTAAGAGATTAAGAACCCTGCTTCTACATGTGCATGGGCAAATTTACTGAATTAATGGATTTCATTTTACTAAATGAAAACTAAAACCTAATATAATCTGGTTTACTTGACATTTTGTTGGTAGTATCCTCAGTTCAGGGCCCTTGATGATAAGCAGTGTACGAAGCTTTAGTAAAACAATCCTGCTTTCTTGAACAACTTTCAGACAACTAAATTGTCAAAACAACAGTTGAATTTCTTGACTCCTCAGAATCATTCAAGGCTTTGTTGAATCAATACTTGCTCTACTGCCCGCTGTGGCCACTACACTGGTCTGCGTTGCTGAATTCCAATTAAAAACCTTGTGGGGAAACTTGCAGGACTTACAGATCAGTGCTTCGGTCTGGCTTTTGGAGAGTAGAATTATTTTAGAATCAAATAGAATTTCTTCAACATTGTTCAAACACGATCTTTGCATTCCAGTGTTTCTGCTGAGGACATATTAACCTCGCCAGTGCTTTGTGCATGTGACATGTATTTGTGGGGTGGAGGATGTATCTGCACACATACATGCATATTTTTTGAAGCATATTAGTGTTCTTCATAATAAAAAGATAGAAATGCAAATGATTGGTTTCTTATGACTTTTTCTGCCACTGAAAACCTAGATGGTAGTGATGAGAAGTCTGTGAGGGTTGCATAACGGCACAGTCCTCAGTTACCTCTCTTACAGTGCAGAAGCATCCAGGCAATGGAGACAGTCCACACTGGATAATAAGCCTTTTTCTCTGTAACATCTAGAAACAGAGAATTTAATCAGAGGTTCAAAACAAGGATTTGTAACACTTGTTACTTGGGGTTTTTGTTTTGTTTTTTAATAAGTTTTACTCTGTCACTTTTACTTTGCACTCTAGAAAATGAAGAAGTCAAAGAAACCACTTTACGAGAGCTTAAAATGCTTCGCACTTTGAAACAGGAGAACATAGTGGAGCTGAAGGAAGCCTTCAGAAGAAGAGGAAAATTATACTTAGTTTTTGAATATGTGGAAAAAGTGAGTTGAGTTTGTACTATCCTTGCCACAGTTAAATGATTAGCTTACTGGAAAAGTCTTGAAAATTACTTTTACTTTTAAAAATTAAGCTATTCTAATCTGTGAAGAGGAACAGCAGAAACTTTAATACAATCTGAATTGTTGTAATTAGACATTTATTGTGAGAAAGCAGTACTGATAACTTTACTGTTGTTTTTAGTTCATGTGTGGGTCTTAAAAAAAAAAAAAAAAGAGTTCTTTCATATATGAACACAAACACATTCAAACAATGTAGACTGGAATACCTATCATTTGAAGAAAAATTTGCATCCAAACTTTATAGTCCAGTTTAATTGTAAAGCTGATTAACTGTCTTGTGTTATGTTGTGTAATGAATCTTGACGTAGTCTTTCAAAACAAGACCATAGACTTTTGACCTTGGAATCTGTTTCAACTTTCTCCATCCTTCCCTGTTAAAAATAGGATTTGTATATTTCTGCAACAAGGCCACTACCTATAGTTGCTTAGAGGGATTTGGCAAAGATCACTGTCGTTATTTCCAATCCTGACCTCATTGGAAATGATTCCAAGATTTCCTTAGATTGACCTACTACTGCCAAGCATCCTGGTCTGTTTCCAGGGAGAAACAACCTCGAACAGATTAGTCTTTTGTTGTTTTTGCAACCTTCATGATAAAGGTAGACCTTCCCTCTGTATTCTAACCATTTAGCATTTCTTCATGGAAATAATTAGATGGTATTCAGGTACATACAGTAAAAATAAATGCAAGCTTAAATATATGTGTCTCTGTAGATTTCATAAGCTATTCTTCCCTCGCTTGAAATTTTCATTTAATATCCTGACAGTGTGGTGTTGCAGTCTAGCTGAGTGCTAGTCCTGTTCAGTCAATTCTCTCTCTTGTAAAGATTCCTTACGCTAAATACTGTGTCTCCTTTATCTCAGTTTACAATTTATTATGTTGTATAACTTCATTGCATAATGTGCGGTGACCTATATTAGCCCACAGTTTGGCAGAAATCAGTTTTGTTTTTCACCAGCAGATCAGCAACTTCTAATGTGGTGGTTCTTACTTAGATCTAACATCCAAAGCTTGACGTGTTCCACCCATGTTCCTTGTAATTGTTCCAGACGCGTGGAATGTCTTTGATCACGCACCAACTTAGAACATACATTTAATTTTGTATTATAGATGACTTAGCTAAGCTCACCATAGTAGTGAGTTGGAAGAGCAGCATAAGTAAAAGATGTTTAATTGATCTGATATGTAGTGTACTTTAAAAGTTGTTAATATTGGTAAAAACACCAAGCTGCAACATCTAACATTATTTGCATCAAAATAAAAGAATATAATGATAAATGTAGACATCATGTATAGTCTGTACCTAATGTCATTTCTATATTAATGGTCACCTTTATTTTCAGTTAAACTTTGTAGTCCATGAATGTTTCTCATTTTCAGATATGTCAGATAGTTTCCACAATAGTTTCTTCGAAGACCAGAATGATTTCTGTATTTTTGGATGAGGGAAGAGTAGAAAGAATTAAATGAAATGTGGTATAGTAGGCTAATTTTTGTTTTAACTGGTGATGAGCACCTTCTGTCCTTTAGGGAATCTTAGCTCTGCAATACTCAAATCCAGATTACTTAAATTCACGTTTAGTTTAATCTCCTTTATTCATCATCCCCTTAGTTAATGTCTTCATATAGGATTATGTCTCACTGTGTTGATGCTACTATTTTGGTTCGTATTTGTAACACTAACTTCTTGATGTACTTATCCAGATCCACACGCTTCTGTGTGGACAAGAGTCTAACTAAAATCAATATGGTTCCTTAACAGAAAATTCCTTTTCTCAGATCTGAAGTGTATTTCTAAGGAAACTTACACTCAAGCACAGAATTTCCAGTATTTATTCACAGATTGAAGAACTTAGAAATGTTTTCAAATATTATCAAAGTCTCCATTTGTTTTGTGTTATATTTGTGTTCATTAAAATATCTTGCAAGAGAAACCTCAAAAATTTTATTATATAACTAAAGAAAATGTTTGTCCAAGACAAGGTAAATTTATTTTAAATGAAAAATCTACAGATGCTCAAATCTATGATTAAATGAGTTGTGTAAGGCAATATAGCCAAAAAACTTATTTCTGTTTCAGCATTCAGTAAATAAGACCTTTCTGTCTTCAAGTGGGCTGCTGCTGCCTGTTATTCATTCAGGATTCAGAGTACAAACTCCATTGTACTTCTAGTAGTGCAAAATTGGAGACATTTGCTAACATAATGGGAATCTAAATGTCCTTTTTTAAAGAGGAAATTTACTAGTATAAACAGTTTATTTTCTTCCCTAGGTATATCCATAAAACAGTTAATATGGCCGTAGTTACTGTAGTGCAAATATGTCTGAGATCAGTATAGCTGATATATAGCTATAGGATGCCCCTATGAGGCATTTTTATATCTGTTACTTCATTTGCACTAACAGGCTTGTGTAGCTTTATGCCCATTCACATACAGACATGGCTTGTGATTAATCATGGCCCTGCTACATCAAAGCAGCAGCACGAGCTTAATAATGAAGAAAACTGTTAAAGCACAGTCGGTTATTTCCAAAATGCTGTGCTCTGCTGAACTTTTCATATAGCCACAGTGACCTGGTGTTCCTGTTCAAGCAACTTTGTGTAACTAAATGACTTTTTAGAAGTTTTAGGCTAAGTGGTTTGATGACAGTCTTTTAAGGACCTGTGGTATATTTGTGGTTCACCTTCAAGGATTGCTGTCCTCACGAGTGCTTTCTCTAGAATGAAAACAGCTAGTAGTATGGTTATGATTGAAATACACTCCATGAATGTTAAACTACTGATTTGCATAGCCAGGCTCACTGGCCTAAGTATGTTGCTTCAGAATGCTGAAACCGTGTTCTCTTCTAGCAACTACAATAGAACTCTTAAATAATGTGTCTTTTAAACATTTAGAATATGCTTGAATTGCTAGAAGAAATGCCAAATGGAGTTCCACCAGAAAAAGTGAAAAGCTATATCTACCAGCTAATTAAAGCAATTCATTGGTGCCATAAGAATGATATTGTTCATAGAGGTAAGTGTGCAGTTCTCCACATGGAAATAAGCCCTGAGTAGGAATTTGCTTTCTAAAGTGAAAGATGTTACAGCTTGAAGTAATTTGCATTTAGCATAAATATAAGCAATTGCTTTATATTATTCCAGAGAAGAGCAACGAAGCTGGTGAAGGGTCTAGAGCTCCTCTTACGAGGAGCAGCTGAGGGAACTGGGGTTGTTTAGCCTGGAGAAGAGGAGGCTGAGGGGAGACCTTATCACTCTCTACAACTACCTGAAAGGAGGTTGTAACAAGGTGGATGTTGGTCTCTTTTCCCAAGTAACAAGTGATAGGACAAGAGGAAATGGCCTCAAGTTGTGACAGGGGAGGTTTAGATTGGATATTAGGAAAAAATTCTTCACCGAAAGGGTTGTCAGGGACTGGAACAGGCTGCCCAGGGAAGTGGTGGAGTCCCCATCTCTGGAGGTATTGAAAAGACGGGTAGGTGTGGCACTTAGGGCCATGGTTTAGTGGTGGACTTGGCAGCGCTAGGCTGATGGTTGGACTCGATGATCTTACAGGTCTTTTCCGACCTAAACAATTCTGTGATTCTGTATCAAGAGAAAAAAAAAATTGTAAATTTGGCTGGGTCTTAAGTCTGCTGCATGACTTCAGATTGTTTTAAAAGTAAGTTCATCTACATATAAAGCTTGCTGTCCACTGTCTTTGGGGTATGAATAAAGATTGTATCATATTCATAAGTGAAACTGCAGTACAGACGTTGCCAAAGGAAAAGGAATTTTTTAAAACATTTCATGGTACTCAGTCATTTCACTTTTGAATCTGGTAATAGAATATTAGGAGAAAAATAACCCAGAACTTAAAGCTTGGTCCCCTGTGTTCTACTTCTTAAGGCAGTTCCTCCCAGCTCTTGTGTGTTCAGCTCTGTATATTTACTTTCTTCCCTAAATTTCAAGTGCTCACAGTATATATCTTGATATGTGATTTTTATCTAGTTTTATGTATTTTATCTTGATTTAATAAAATTGGATTTTGCTTTGTGGCTTTGGAAGAGTAACATTTCTAATTAATGTTTCCAATAAATTAAAATTCTCATACAATATGCTATTTATATTTGAGACTGATCAAACATCACCAAGAGTCTGAAAATATTTTGTAAAACATAGTTTGAAAAATATACCATATTTAGATACCACGATATCCATATAGGAATAAAAAAATGGGCTGAAAACTAGACGGCACATTTTCTTCTAAACAAATTACAAGAGGTGATCAAGAAGATCATCGTAACTGAAAACGTTGAGCACAACATACTTAACGTTTTATTGGTTAACTGGGTAATTAAATGGGAGTTCTTTTTATTATTTTGCAATATGCAATATTCTGCGTATTGGTTTGCTGCCCAGGAATATCTGTAAGCACCTTTTATCTTCCCATATTTTGTTGGGAAACACTTTAAAAGACTTCAAAAGGCAGAAAATTAATTCTGCATGTTCACAAACTGAATTGCTGGAAGCTGTTTCAGCAGTTGCTCTTGTAATGCTTCATTTATGATTCCATGAATATCTCTAAATATGTTATAATGAAATAATGTTTGTTGACAGAGTTCAAAATTAAAAAGAGATGTTAACAGCATTATTTTTTTCTCTCTCACTCTTATACTCCAGATATCAAGCCAGAGAATCTCTTAATAAGCCACAATGATGTTCTGAAGCTGTGTGACTTTGGTAAGTTCAATAGATAGATACCTACTTCTTACCTTTTTAAAGAAAATCCCTTGCAGTGGAGTTTTGCCTTATAAGAGTTCTACAGTATGTACTGTCTAAAACCTTTTTAGTGGTCGGAAGTGATTACTTCTTCAGGGTTGTGGCTAGTACTTTAATTTGAAAGATCTCTGGGCTTAATTTGCATACCCTGTGAAATACCTGTATTAACATGTCAATAGAAATGCTACATTTACCTCTTCCTATATTTGACAAGGTTTTTACTAGCAGTGCTATTGGCACTCAGCTGAGAACAGCACAGATGATAAGCTGATTAGGACACTAGCAAAACTGTAAGTTTATCTGGCCTGCGTATTAAAAGAAAAGATAATTCTTCCTTGTTTAGCAAAGACACAATAAACTTATACTTTCTATATACATTTTGAACCACGGGCTCTCATGGACAGTTATGTGTGTAGTTATAGGTCAACTTTTATTGTTACGTTAATCAAAGAATCATGTGTCCACGTATGATTAATGACTGAAGGGCTGGAGGATAGAGTTGCACGTGTAATGTTAACTTTGATGTTTCCTGACATATCAATATCTGCTTAATGTCAGTTTTAAGGCTTTGAAGAATCAGCACCCAAGCACAAGGTGAACTTTGCCCATGTGAATGATCCCCAGAAGACAACGGGGGGGGTACACTGTTCCAACAATCTGTATTTTTATTCTAAATGCTACAGAAACACAGAATAAAATATTGTTCCCTCTAAAAAGCTTACAGTTTCGCTTGGTAAATAAAAAACAATTCCATAGTGCTACCCATGGGCACTTTTCAGTGAGCGCAGTTTGAAAGCTGTCATCTCAAATCTCTGCAATTTTGAATGAAAAGAAGAACTGCTAAAAAAACAGATTGAAGTAGTTTTTTAGGAACACAAAAAAGGCGTTTGTCATTTGCAGTGCTGCTCATTTCTTTTAATCCTAAAGGCATTTTTACTTAAGCATTCAGAAACAATAACCATTCTAGGGAAAACCTTAGAAGATTTGGTCCGTATGAGTTCTTTGAATTAAGGGCAATTTATTCTGCAGCGTAAGGAACTGCACAGCGCTGACAGAACACCAGGGTACCCTTGCGCGGTGCCCTCGGTGCCTTTGCCTCTTCGGTATCCACAGGCCCCCTGTCTGCACCTCTGTAGCCACTCTCCCCCGGCAGCTCTGCGCCCAGGCTGCCCTGGCAGCGTTGCCCAGAGCTGGTGGGGCAGGATTTTTCCCTTACCCCACACTTATTTTCAGGGCCTTGCCCCTACAACGCAAACCCCACTGGGGCCGGCAGGCCCAGGGCCCTCCCAGGGGCTGAAGGCTGGTGTGGCGTATGCCTTGCTCCCCCTCCACCCCTTCACCCCCTGCGCCAGCTTTGGGTTCTTAGGGGACCCAATCGCTGCCTTGCATGGAGCTGAACAACCAATCAGCGGGTAGTGCCTGCCCCTGACCAATGTGTACTCCAATCGGGGCTAAAGGCACCACAAGCAGGAACAGCCAATAGGGGCATGAGTGGGTCCTTATGGGAACTGTTCACCCCTACCCCGTCTCCTTCCCCAGCCATGGGGAAGAGCCTTCCCTGGCCCTCGCCCGCCCTCCCTCATTTTTTTGAGGGGGGGATGTCCCCCCTGAAAGTAACATTCATCATCAGAGTTCGCACATGCCATCAGCTAACAAATCTTTGTGCGTGTGATCTCGTGTCAACATCCTTTGTCCAGCAGTATTACAGGAAGATAAAAAGCCAAACAAATGGTACAATCGTGTTCTGGACGACAGTTTTCTCACTAGGCGTAGATGATGTGAATTCTGTCAGCAGTGATGTTCTGGTCTGTTGGCTTGCTCACGCTGTACACTCCAGCCATGTTCTCTTCCTGCTGCTGGAAAAGACATGCCATCACAATGTACTCACGGTGCTCAGCACAACCTCAAGGAAGGCAAACTAAGCTATGGGAATTTCTGTTTTTCTTATTGTTCATGTGGGTTAGTTTGAATTTTGATCAACGTTTCAGATTTAGTTGAATTTACAATTCCAAGCAACTCTTATAATTTGGGATCAATTTTAATTTTTTAGCCTTATTGCTAATTGACATTATTGCTAGTAGCTTAAACTATTACTGTAAAATGTCTGTCAGAATGGTAATAGCTACAAGCTAATGTACAGATTACATGAACATGTAATGATTAATTAATGTAATGTACATGTACAGATTAGGATATTACAAGAATTCACCTTTTAACATGATTTAACATATTACAAGGATTCGCCTTTTAACATGATTTAACGTATGCTGTCTGCCTACCTAACTTAAATGACGTTTTGGAACACAGGTACTTGTCACATACAGTGCCACATTCCTCATGTGATAACAAATGCAATGAAAAAGCCTGTGCATCCATCCCAATGCAGATATTGAAGTAATTGGGTGTTTCCAAATAGCCCGGTGGACAAAACAGTTTGAATAGAAAAGTTCATAAATTTTTAGGAAGATAGTTCTTCATAATCCTTGTGCCATGTGTTCTGTACATGTCGTGCTAGATAAAAATGAGATTGAATGTGGTGCTTGCCTGGACACATGTTGTGTGGGTGTCATTTCTGCCAATAGAAGTGGAAAAAGAGAACAGTACAAAATGCCGATTACAGCAGATGCATTTGACTGTTGGAAATGGTTAGGCTTTCTGACTAGTGTGTTTGCTGTTTCAACACCAGGGTTTCAAAATTACTTGTTTTAGCAATCTCTTAATTTCTGTATGATGTATAAGCATAGAAATTGTGAAACGCAGGACTGGAAAAGACCTCAAGAAATTCTCTAGTTCTTCCACCTACTCAAAGAAAGGATTAAGCATGTCTGTGTCATTCTTGACAGGTGTTTGCTTAGCTTATTCTTAAAATTCTCAGTAACAGAGGTTCCCTAGTGTTCCTAGGCACCTATTTAAGTACTTACAGGTCATTAATGTTAGAATGCTTTACTTTGTCTAACTTAAATTTGCCTTATTTCTCTCTAAGAAACTGACAATCTTCTCCTTTTTTCCCTACACCTATTTCCTTGACATCTCTCCTACCCTGTTCTGAGTTGTTTAAAGTCCTTTCTTGAAATATCTTATTTTGCTTGTTCTCCTTCCTTGCATCATGATGCATTTGCAAACTCTGTTGCTTTCATAGTTGCTCTCACCCAAATTGCCTTCTGTCTTCATGTTCTCATCTATTCCTTCTCACTGTTTAGAGTTTGGTCTAATCTTCTCCCTAGCTACCTTCTCATATGTTTATATAAAAAAATTCTTCCCAATACCTCAGCACAATTTGGAGGAAGGAACAATAAGCTAACTCCATCACGACCAAAAAAAGTACTTGTGCCCTTAGAAAGGTATTATGCTTTCTCGAATTATTAATTCTGTCCATCATCTTTCAGCATGGTGCCATAGAGTCAGAGCAGTAATGAATCCATAAAATGGTTTCTTACATCACCCAACAATATATAGATGATACTGAAGCCCGTGATGATAATTTCCTTTCTGTCTTGCCGCATCAAATCTGTGCTGCACCTAGTCTATAAAGTTGGGGGCTGATCCTTTTTTCAGACTATGTTAGCTGCTGATGATCTCTGGACACAGTGGCTGCTGTCTGTGACCAATTTCCACTGGAGGCCTGGAGAGAGGAGGATACATCCTTGACTTGTTGATTCTTCTGGTGCACATGGGCTGGTGGGCTGCTAGCCTTGTGTGTTACATTAGCACATNCCCCCCCCCCCCCCCGCCAAATTCAGTTTGGGACTTCCCAGTGTTCATTTTGGCTGTCCCATTTCTTCAGTGTAGCTCCTGGTTATCTTCCCTCTCTTCTTTAAATACGTGAATGAATTTTTCACTGACAAGATTAATCAGATGGGTCATGTAATATGAAACAGAAACAGGGCTGCCTAAGCAGTTCTAAATGTAGTAATGTTTAGAAATTTACCCAAACCCAGTGTTACACGTAATAAAAAATTCCTTTCCAGCTTTTCTCCAGCAGCATCAGTAGTGTTCATTAGACTTTATGGGAACATATCAGAATTATTATTATCTTGGGACAACTTTGAAATATCTGTTCCTCATCATAGATGCCTTTTAGTTTACTAACACTTGAAGATAGAGGTATCTTGCAAAAAGTAACAGCTGTAACCTGTGTCAGTAACAAATTCATCGTTTTCTCAGATCACTAGGCTAATAATAATAATCTGCATCCAAACCTTTACTTCAGCTTGGAGTAAATTAGTGTTCCAGAGGGGTGACCGGGGCTGGGCTCCTTCACACTAAGCTGCCAGATGAGATACGCTTTCAGAATACTAAAAAAAAAAAAAAAAAATTTAAAAAATTACAACCTTACAAGCATAGTCGTGTGGGAAAAGCAATTTTGGCAGCTTCTGCATAAGAACTCAGATACAAAGAAGAATGACTATTGCATTTAAGCAGCGCTTATTGATTCTGAAAATGAAACTATGCCTTATACCTCTGCAATGCTTTGGAATTAATTTTTATTATTTCTTCATCATTCACTTCACTGAAGTGAATTTTGGACCAAGTTTTAATGCCACATCCCAGTAAGAAAACATTTTGAAAATGTTGCTTCTTCATTTTGGTCCCCAAAATTTGTCTCAGTTTGAGCTCTAGTGAGGAACTTGCACATCTGGAGTCTTGCTGCTGAGATCTGTCTGTGTTGTCTCACCTTATTATTAATCACTTGTTTGAAAATAGTAAGACACTTGATACTTTTCTGAAAACAATGCCAGCATCTGCCCTAGAGTACTTCTACATGAATAATTCCGTTAACATCATTACTGTGGTGCTCAGCTGACTTTTTATAGATGGAGGAGAATGAAAACAAAAATATAAATTATTCCCACATCTGGGTTTTCCGGTATATGCACTCTTCTCACAGTCGGTGGTCTTAATTGTTATGTCTTAGGACCAAAGTTAAGTTTTGGTACAATTGCAAAGAAGTATACTTTTTTTTTTTTAAATTCTTAGCAAAATGATGTGCAGGAGGAAGTTAGTTTGGACTTGGTTTCTGATCCTAATTCACTAAGAGTCTTGTTATGAACATGATGCTAAAGCAGGTGGGAAGGTGACACATGTGGAGTGAGCCAAATGCAGATACAAAGCAGTTTTGCTGATCTTTGGTAGAATCCTGTCTTTTGTAGTTTTGGGGAGATGACCCTGTCCCTTGCCAGGTCAGGGAGGGAGTGTCCTTAGATGAGAATAATATGAAGTTCCTTCACCAGTTTAAAAAATTGAATGCAGTGAGACTGTAGTAGTTAGGATCAGTGACTGGAAGAGTCTACTCCCCATGCATGTGTTATGTTTCTAATGTTATGAGTCTTCTGCAAACAGCATCTCAGTGAAATTTAGTGGCAATAGTCCAATAGCTTGCATGGCATACTGACAGGTAACTTCTATCAATCTGTTTTGATTATGGCAAAGCACCAAAAGTAATAGCAAAACCCCGTAGACTTCTGAGGAGAGTACACAAAGTAGTTATTAAAGCAGACATGCTGACTTTCACTCTCATACCAATAAAAGCTTGCGTTTCAGTAGACAAGCAATTGTTGGAGACATCATTGTGTATTAAGAGTTGTAAACAATTTGTTTCTGTATAAATAGGCGTGACTTCTTACTGCCAAAATAGGTGGTGATATACATACTGTATTTAAAATAGGATATCATCTTTCACACTGTTTCTTTTACAGGCTTTGCTCGTAATCTCTCTGAAGGAAGCAATGCTAACTATACAGAATATGTGGCTACCAGATGGTACCGCTCACCTGAACTCTTGCTTGGGTAAGTAAAGTTTGTAGAACTGCCATGATAAATCTTGACTGATTCGTTACATTTTTTCAAGCACCTTTTGTAAGATTTACCCATGGAGAGCTGTGGTTGATTTAAAGGGAAAATTTAAAGAGGCTTCCAGTAAGTCGGCATAAGTCACTGACATGTTGACCTGTCTTGAGCTGAGCAGTGTTTAAATGATTAAAATACGAAGCTGAATTATAACAGATGTACTGCGGATTCCTGCCCTCCCCCCATTCCCTTTAGAAGAGGTTTCCACGGTAGTCCTGTAGCCTGAAATGTTCCATCAGCCTTGTGGTGGACATCACATAGCAATGGCAGTGCAGCTTTCACCGCTCTACACTCCTAGTTCTCTTCATCCTTTGGGTCAAAACTATGATTTGGTTTTCATTCCCAGTTACCCTTTACCATCACTGCTGAAGTGGCTCAGAAGGGTGGTGGTAGCTTTTTGCTAGTCAGGAAGAATTTATTGAAGGAGGCTGTATGAATCATTTTAATAAAGTACTGAGAAGTTAGTGTTGCACTGACTGTGAAAGCAATAGTTACATGAGTAGCCTCAGCCGGACAATTTAGTTTTACTCTTTTATTAATCTGTAAAATGAGTGTTTACTACCTCACAAGGTTGAAAGATTTTCAGATACTATGTGAACAAATTCATAGGACCCGAAAGGGCAAAGGAAGAGACAAAAATAACTGGAGATCTACTATATGTGATCTTCCCATTACTATCAAGTTCAACAGTGCATTATTCTAAACTACATGATCACTCTCATAGAATACAATTCCTATATGTATAGCATATGTGTATTTATATATACATATTCTAGAAATAAGGAATTGTTAGCCACAGGATGAATCATAAAAGTACTGGTCACTCATAAGATTCTTTAAGCAAAATGTTTCATGCTGCTGAGAAACAAGTCTGTGTTGGAAGCTTTGATTAACACTGAACTAGACATTTCTTGAATAGGTAAAGCATTAGGTAATAACTGTTCTGTCAATAAAGTCATCCCAGTATTCCCGGAGCTGTGCTAATCTTAATCAAATTGGTAGGCAGTTGTGTTGTTATATGTAGAATGGTATGTTAAAATTGCCATTAAAAACCTCAAAACTCAGTTTTCCATATTTTGGAGAAAACAGATATTATTAAGCTTCCAGCAAAGTGTGCGTGTATGTGTATATATAAGTATAAAAAAAGACTCAGAAAGAAAGCATCAGTTGTGGCCTTTCTAGTTACACAACATTTTACTCTTTTTCTATAGTAGTAATGAGGATTTAGGAGGAAAGATATGAAAAGCTCGACAGACGTAGTATTAATCTGACCTGCAGTTTTCAAAACTGTTTCATTACCTAAGGAAATTCAGCAGGAATCACATCTGTTTGTAATTGACTAAATTTGTTTGATTAGCTTGTAGAGAAAGGAGGGGGTATGTGTATTTAATGCATATGACTTCAACTTTGCTAGTGTTATGTTTTTAATGCCAAGTTTTTCTGGCACAAAGTGATGTCTGTTTCTTGGCAATCCTGTTCTATTTCCCAGACACTCATCTTACCCATTCTCCCTTCCCCTGCATTTACCAAATCTTTATAAGCATCTAATATTCAGAAGTCTTCCTAGGATTATTAAATATATACATTTATTTATTATATCATTATTATACATTATTATACATATAGACATACAAATACAGTTTTACTTTTTCAATTTTTAAAATGTGTCCCAAAGAGGTTTCTGTTTTGCAATAAGGTTCAAGACTTAAATTTCAGGAGAGGAAAGAACTTGCTGCCTAATTATTCACAGAACATCCAAAATTTATTCACTTTGGAGAGCCTCAGGTAACTGTTAGTGGAGTACTCTGTACCCTTTGACGACAAAATATTGCTAAAAGCCAGTAGATTTTAAGGCACACCAAATTACTAGATGACAACATGTTTTGGAGAATCTAATTTGTGCAGGAATACACTATAGTACTTCTGATTTGTGGTGTCTCTGTCCTATAGGAGTTATTTCATTTATCCAGCCACATCACTCTTGCGTTGTTTGCCTGTTATGATCTAACAAGACTGATGCTGACAGTCAACAGAACAGGAGTCTTGAGCATGCCTTTTCAAACAAAAAAGTTGCAGTTTACTTTGCCACTGTCTTAAGAAATGGGCGTTTTCTGATTTGTTTCTGTTTGACTACGGAGTAAATAGTGGAAACTTCTTAAACCGTGATTCGGCTTCCTGTATTCTTGTAAGCAAGGAAAGGTAACGGTCCCTGCCTCAAAGGAGTTTCAGCCCAGTCCTCAGTTGTAATCCTAGCTTGTTCTCCAAGGCGCCACCTTTTCCCCATTTCACATTCCTGTGGAGAAACCTTCTGATTAAAGGGGTTGCAAATAAAGATGTCCTTGTTTTTCTGTCGTAATAAAAAGGTAGGGTTTTTAGTTGTACTCTCACAAACTGTTTTGCTTACAGAGCCTCAGTTCTCATCTGTGTTGCCTTTTGCAGCGTGGAGAAAAAAGAGTCCTTCCTTGGCAGTCAGACCTGACCTAATGGATGGGTTGGACTAGCAGCATCACAGAAAGAACAAACATTGAGTCTCTCAGCACATCCACAAGTAGTCACTATGTGAGATTAGTAAGGGAATTATGAACCCACAGAGCTATTGTAGTAGTAGTACTTCAGGAGTTTTGGCATGCTCTGCTTTGCCGCTGGTGGCTCCTTGTCAGCAGTCCATTCCAATAGGGCAAACTTTGATTTTGTGATGATTGTTTGAAGGGACTGCAGTGTCTCATGGCAGATTCTGAAAGGGAAGCGGTTCTTGACATTTTGGTGTCCTGTTTCAGCTTTCCTAGCTACTGTAGACTCCTGCACTAGGCATCTCAGTGGGCTTGTAGTTTCACTCAGGCTATTATCCAGCTACAGATGCTTTCTCACCTTCACCTAATTAAATCATCACAAGGGTTACAGGGTCCTCTGGTCAAGTGCCCTCCCCATAAAGTGGAGTAACTAATCATGGGTAATCAATGGGGAAAAGTCAGATTTTTTTTTTTCCCCCCTTTAGTCTGAGGGTGTTCTCTCTCTAAACATCTTTAATCCTTAGCATAAGGAAGGAGCAAAGGGAACAAATTTAAGTTAGGATTTGTCACCTGCAACTCCTGGTGCTCTCTTATTCCAGAAATAGGCAAGCCAGGTGTAACTTAAAAATCTCTTGAAACAGAGGTTGAGTTGTTGGATTACAAATTTCAAAAAGAAGAGACGCAGTGAAATACGTTTTCAGTTCAGTCTTTGTTCCATTCTTTATTCTTTTTATATGCTTTTTCTTTGACGCGAGAAGAATTCTCCAGTCGTTCTGCTCAAAACCTAAACATCCAAAAGAGATTCTTGGAATAAGTTGGAGGCTACAAAAATTTTTTACAAATTCAACAAGCAAGAACTGGGGCGTACAGAAAGAGTTGCTTCAGTCTATAGTAGGAACAATGAAAAGCCAAAAGTATGTAATGTGTTAGCTGTTGCACAATTGAGGTAGGGGGCTAAACAAGCTTGCCAAGGAACAGAACCTTAGAGTGAAAATCAGGAGCTGTCCACAATGATTCTGTGTTTCTTCCATGTTCGTGCCTTTATATTGAATGTTGCGGTAGTCTACCACTGTCCTGGTTTCAGCTGGGTTAGAGTTCCTTTTCTTCTTAGTAGCTGGCATAGTGCTGTGTTTTGGATTTAGTAGGAGAAGAATGCTGATAACACACTGATGTTTTTAGTTGTTGCTAAGTAGTGCTTAGAATAGTCAAGGACTTTCTTTTTCAGCTTCCCATGCTCTGCCAGGTTCACAAGAAGCTGGGAGGGGGCACAGCCAAGATAGTTGATCCAAATTGACCAAAGGGCTATTCCATACCATATGACATCATGCTCTGTATATAAATCGAGGGGAGTTAGCCGGGGGGCAGCGATTGCTGCTCGGGGACTGGCTGGGCGTCGGTCGGCAGGTGGTTAGCGGTTGCATCACTTGATTTTCTTTTCCCTGGGTTTTGTTTGTCTCTCTCGTTCTCCTTTTCATTGCATTTATTATTATTATTATTACTACTATTATTATTATTATTTTATTTCAATTATTAAACTGTTCTTATCTCAACCCGTGGGTTTTCTTACTCTTGCCCTTCCGATTCTCTCCCCCATCCCACCGGGGCAGGGAGGGTGAGCGAGCGGCTGCGTGGTGCTTGGTTGCCGACTGGGGCTAAACCACGACAACCACTCTCTCCTCTTCATACAAACTTCCGTTCTCTGTATTCCGATTTTCTGCCCTATGTGTCTTACAAACCATTCTCAAGCCGTAGTCTCTCCTGACTGGAGCACCCACGTTGCCTGTTCTTCCGTTGAATATACTTGTATGTAGTCTCAGGAAAAGCTGGTATAGCCCTTGCCAGTGTAACACTCACACCATTTAGTTTTGTTTCTGATGAATTCCCTCCACCTCTTCATTGCTGACCTAGCTTGTTTTGTCATTAGCGGTTTAAAATACCAGGTGCCATCCTCTCCACCACACAACGTTGCCTGCATACACAGAGACCACCCATCAGAATTCCTTCCCAAAACCCCACCTGTGGCTTTACTCCAAAACAGGAATTACTTATTTTATGATGCTTTCATTGCTTCCTCACCTTTGTTTCTAAGGAATAGTTTTCAGGGGCATTCTGTTCTCTCTCTAATTAAAATCTCACTGCATGAATGCTGAAACAAAGATTTCTTATAATTTCTGTTCTCCCAGTGGCCAGACCCAGTATGCCCATCCACCTATTAAGCACAATGGAAAAAGAAATGTAATGCAGAAATAGAGCACAGTCATTAACCCCTGGAGAGAAGGGAAGTTAGTGCTAGTTTAACTTGGAATGGTAACTGCTTCACAGTCAAAAAGATTATTCTTGTATGTAAGATTTTTCACAAAAGTAACCAGATCCCTGGGGGTACTTGAGAATTCCTCTCCTGCCTTTTCAAGCAGCGATACATCAGGCAATCCAGGGCAGAAAGAGAGGGCATGGTATTTGAGGTAGTTTCTTTAATATCAGAGTTTATTTTTCTGTGTTGTAAGGAAGTGGGCCATGGGAAATATGGCCAATAAATTGAAACAGTGCCAGTGGGTGAAAAACATTGTATGTTCGCTTTACAGAGCCCCTTATGGAAAGGCTGTGGATATGTGGTCTGTAGGCTGTATCCTGGGAGAGCTGAGTGATGGGCAGCCCTTGTTTCCTGGCGAGAGCGAGATTGACCAGCTCTTTACCATTCAGAAGGTGCTAGGCCCGCTGCCAGCCGAGCAGATGAAGCTCTTCTACAGCAACCCACGCTTCCATGGCTTGCGGGTAAGAGAAGGCTTTGTTTTTTTCTTTTTAATTTACTCACACAGTATTTACACCATTGTCATTGTTGCTGTGAAGGTTCTTTTTATTTACATTGTGCGTTATCTGTTGCATGTGTTTCTGTGTAAGTATAGGATACTTAGATTATAAGGCATTCTTAATTCAAAGTAAAATTCTGATTACACCAGTACTGAGTTGTATACATATGTTCGTTTTACTGGTAAAAGTTGATTAAAAATTTTCTTTCATTTCTTTGACCTTTTTGGCATGCAAGTTAGCATTTATAACACAGCTTAGCATTAGCCTGCCAGGTTTGCACTGCGAAGTTTAGTAGCATAGCTCTGTCAGTTCGGGCTGTGGAAAATTCATGCCCACTGTCTTCAGGCTACTATGTTGGAAAAATCTGGGCCATAGATGCCACCATCATGGCAGAAGAGCTTTTTGCCTTTTGACTTCTATTCCTGGGGAGTTGATGTAAGCCACACGAGTAAAAAAGTTCTTTCTACTGACTGCGTTGTTCCCCTTTCGGGGGTTTGCCAATACCATCTAATGACAGAGACTCACTAGTGTGGAGAAGCTGCTCAAGTTGGGATGCACAATATGGCAAAATCCCAGAAACATATTTGTAGTAGCTCTGTTATCTTAAACAATACCTGGTCAGTGATTGTACTCTTTTTTGTTTTCTTGTAATTCAGTCTTGGTTGTCATTTTATTAATGAATGTTGCTTAGACAGGTGAATTTACGGTTTTGATAAAATGGTCTGAAATAGTTAGTGTAAAATCTTGTAAAGAGACATACCAAGGCTTTAGGAGACCTGATCTGTGCTAAAGACTCAAGATTTGAGTTTTACCCTGTAAAAGAGAAAACTTAGAGAATGAGAAGGGGAAAGAGGGGGGACCTAGTTGTCTTAAAACATGTTAAAGGTTGCTGTAAATTGGGTTTAGCTGATGATGGTAAGAAAAGAAATAGTTGGCTTAAGGTGTTAGGATAATTATTTTAGCTACAAGCATAGCTAATTCCTAAGAGTTTTTGTTCAAGTTTGTAGACCCTCCATTAGTGGAGGGTTTAAAAAAAGATTAGACAAGTATTTCTTGCAAGGTCCTGTGTGTATTTGATCCTGTTTAGAACTGTGAGCTGGATGGTATTTTCTATTTAAAAAAATTTATACCCCTTATCAGGAAAGCAATGCTTCAAAAGTTGTAAGCAAAATAAATTACTGCCTCTTCAACATTATTTTACAGCAGTTCTAGTTGTGCAGTGTAATCTTACTTGGATAAATGCTCTGTAGTGTCTTAGGATGAAAATCTTTATTCTGTAGCTTTAAAATACAGTAATTCAAGAAGACAGCACGGACCTAATGTGATTAGCACAGGGTTGAGAGTTATGAGTCTCTGTTCTCATCCTGGATCAATGGTTTATTACTTGGCCTCAGACATGCGGCTGCCTTCTTAGCCCCATCTGTAAAGACGATAGTGATATAATGCCTTCTAATAGAGAGTAGTTTTTGAATACTGAAGTAAAGTCTGAATAATGGCTTAAAAATGAAAAATACTACAAAAAACATTGGTTCAGAATGTGATATTCATTAGTTATTTCATGGGAAAAATTTATTCCATGCTACAAGACAACCTTAAAAGTACATTTTTCTGAATGTAGCATAGTGCTTAATATCAGAAGATTTTCTGTTGCATAGTGGATAGAAGGTATGCTGTGATCATGCAAATTATTTACAAGCTGGATCTGGCACTCGGTGTTCACAAGATAGAAACTAGCCCATGATGTGGAATTGTTTATCCATATGTTTAGGCTTTGTGAATTTCTACATTACTGTAACTGTGAGTACTACCATATTGTAGCACAGGATTTTAAAAATTTTATACGCACACTCCAGCGCCACATGTACATGTATACAGATGCACATTTGCAAACTCTCTGTCTTTTCTTCCTGCTCATTTCCTCCATGCATACTTATACACATAGTTTTCCTCACTCCTGAGGTTTAGGGAGTATTTAGTGATCACTTTTCAGTCCTTTTGAGGAAGAAAACACCCATGATATGTTGAAGGCCCAAAGAAATAAAATAATATGGGATCAGAAAGTACCAATAGGCTCATGCCTTTATGGAAAATATGAGTGGTAAAGTAGGGCTATAAATATTGTTCTACAAATAAGTTATAAATAAGCTGGAGAATCTGAACAATCACAGTGAGTAGCCATCTCTTATTACTGCTTTGCATGGCTTCAGCACATTTTCATGTTTCCCTGATCATTCCAGGTGTAAAATCTTTTTTATGATGGTCATTCTATATGAAGACAAGAATATTTTGCCATTTGGTTCATGTTAAAAGCAGAGGAAGCATGGAAGCCTTGGTGTTCACCTAAGTTACTATCTAAGATCAATATAGCAGACTTGGACTTAAAAAAATTCTCAGTCATTGGTAAACCACTTCGAAAGAAAGCAAAGTAAAAAGAAAAATACAGACACTATTTAGGAACAAACACATTCAGACAAATGTTCTTTCATTTTTCCTCAAAGCTCACATAATGTAGTTTATGAAAAGTAGTGCCAATACAAATGATGGGCAGCAATTCATAGTGGTCTAACACTTATATACGTATAATGCACATGCAATGCATTTTGCTTCCAAAGAAAATGTGTTTTTGGAAATGGGTGTTTGTACTGGGTTGCTCTTTAAAGCATAGGTTTGAAGCTAGTATTTAATCTGAGGAAGGTGAACATGTAAATATATGCACCTAACTGTAACAATCCCTAGATGTGAGAGCTGAAAAATGCACAAGTGAAAGTAAAGGAATAAAAGTCTTTAAGACTTCCTGCTTATTGACATTTTAGACCAAACATAATTTTCATATGTTTTTATACTATAGCAAACTTCCACATAAAATGTTCGTTTGTCTTCATGTTTGTTGATGTTTTTTTTGTTGCTGTTGTCTGTCTTAATCACTGACTTGAATTTGGTTGTTTTCTTGTATTTTCAGTGATTTTTAACTATAACTCAGTATTTTATGTGGGTATATTTTATGTATGACTTGAGCCCATTTGGACATATAGTGATGGCTTTTACGTACCAGTAGATGAGAACACTGCATGCTTCCTGTTGTCAGTATTCTTGTTTTTATGTGTTAGCCTAAGAGGGCTCTTTAGAAAATACATAGGGTGTGGATGGGATCAAGCCAGGCTGCAGTTGGAACACTTGCATAGTATTAGGCAAATTCCACAACTCTGGGAACTGCTAACAAAGTGTCTGGATCTCAGTTGTGTAGTTTTGGATAAACTGATTAATGCCAATAGGCTGGCTGATTGTTGTTTTGTTTGGTTTGTTTTTTTCCAGAGGCTTCTCTGGTATTCAAATGCATAATTTTCTCCAAAATCAGCATAAGTTGGATCCATGAGGGTTTTTTTATGCCTCTGTTGGAAATCCAGCCTTAATCTCTAATTCTGAAAACACTGGCATATATGTTTAGTTTTTAAATTTGAATTTACCTCACTGAAATCAGTTATCTATTTGTTTGCTGTCAGTTCAACGTGTGCTGTGGTCTGGAAATGGACCTCTGTTGTCTGTTTCTTTTCAACTCATTATACTTGACATTATGTTATAGCAATGCAATTTTGAGCAGCTTTTCTTTCATTTGATAAAAAGAAAAGATTCTGTCTTCATTTTATTTGACTCCTGCCTTGTTTACAAAGCAAGCAAAAAAACCCCAGTTTTGTGCTTTATTTTTTCTTCAGATCATCCCTGCCTGTCCTGTTCTTCTTTCCAGACAGGGCCAGTTTCAAATATTGCCTTCATCAGGTTTTGTCCAGACTCTAGTTGAGAAAAGATGCCCTCCAGCAACGTGCACTACTTCTTATGGTGTTGCCAGTTCTTATTGCTGCATGACCACAGGAGTAATCCTGAACCTTAAAACTTTGGGGTTTTGATGTTTTTCACCAAAAACATTTTGGAATTGTCTGTTAATCTTTGGTATTTAATTAGTACTGTATTTGCACTCTCAAATTCTCTCAAAGCTATTTTTAATCCTTTTTTAAAATATATATTACTTATGTTATTTCTGAATCTATTTTAAACATCCCCCCTGTTGTCAATAATAATGCCACGAACATGTTTATAAATCCAAGTTAATCATTTCTCATTTGAGAGAGGTTTCTTGCCTGCCCTACTAATCAAGAATACTTTCTGTGGTTGACTAAATGCAGTCATCAACATCAACAGTTATTTGTTTCATTATAATATTTTGTAATGTTTCATAAACCACTAACACTTTCAGTGCACATGATTCCCATTAATTACATG
>VYZW01036975.1:5197-22766 GCA_013401315.1 Balaeniceps rex | reverse complement strand
GGGGGGGGTGTTTTAATTAACTTAGGAAAGTTTTGGCACAACTTCTCATTTAAATCGGCTCTGCCTGCGCCGGGCGGCGGGGGGGCCGCGGCCAACGGCCCCTGTCAGAGGAGAAAGGCTGACGCGTCCTTCAGGGTGGCCCAAGTGTCGCTGCCTTCCCGCCGCCCCCCCTCACCTCAGATCAGGCGTTCACCTCTGATTTATTCCGTCTCCCCCCGCTAATTTCTATGGAAAATACCTGTTGATAATTTTAGAATAAAAGAGATTTTTTTTTCCCCCCAGATGCTGCCAAGGAAAAAATCTGCCCTTTTTTTTTTCCCTTCTCTTCTTTCAAACCACTCTCTCTCTCCACTTGAAGGTTGAAGGTTAATGTAGATTGCGCCTTCTGAGGGATTAAAAAATAAATACGAATCTCGTTGATAATTGACTCATTTTCTGCTTGCAAGCAGCAGTAAAACTTCCCCACAAAAAAAAAAAAAATCGGAATTTGCAGGTTAAATTATGAACCTTTCCAGCCTGCATCTGCCACTTCAGAACTCATCCTTTTCACTGCAAGATACTCAGGTTTGCTCCTTCTGTCAATTAATCTCAAATGTACCTCGATAATCGTTAAATTACTCCAGATTTATACCAATATAACTGCTTGGAACCCGGACAACCTCTCCTTCGGTACACAGCTCAGCCTGAGACCCACAAGATAGAACCCACATGTATATCTTACCAGAAGCCACTCGGATCGGTGAGGTAGTTGGTAGTTTTATAGCATGTGCTAATTAATGTCTGTCCAAAGCGATATACTGCTCTTAATGCTGGTGGACAGCAAACACAGAGAGCCTCATCCTGCTCCTTGGAAGTCGGGGGCAAATTCCTTTTAAGTGACACTGATTCAGGCCCGTAGTATCTCTCTGCAGAGGGAGGCAGGTAGCATCTCCATTGCAGAGATGTGGAAATAGTCACGGAGCAATTAGATGATTTCCTCAGCATAAAGGAGAATTGAGGCAGAGTGGGAAAAGCAAGACAGCCTTTGAACCCCTCGGCTCATGCCCTAGCGACTGCACGCTGCGTGAAAGAAACATCTAAAAATTGACTGGTACCAGATAAAAAAAAATTATGACTGGTACCAGATGAAATACATGATCTTGTTATGGTTTTATATTTTATCTCCAGTCCAAGTGCACGACTCCAGCTCTTGTGGCGAAGCCCAGAGTGGCACAACAACTCATCCATGCTGCGGTCTGTTAGAGAGGGGACCTGAGAGCCCCAGGTGTAGAATTACACGCTCAGTGACAATATTTTCACACTGTTGCTTGAGGCTTTCACTGTGTAATTCTTACTAGAGTCCTGACAGATTGCACTGGTAAACCCTCACATCCAGCACTGTGTGAGTGAGAGCTTTGCATCCCATCCAGATTCCAGAAGCTCCAGAGAGCTTCACTTCCAGATTTGTGAATAACTGCCTTTCTGTTGATTCCTGGAAGGCCAGCGAAGTCCTGCCGGCGAGGGGCATGCCGCTCTGGGATTTTCCATTGCTGTACAGTTGTTTACAGTCACACCAAGTGAGTGCGAAATGGGAGTGTTCCGAGCTTGCTGTTTTTTTCACGGCTTTACACCAAATCTACAAAACTGCGCTCAGAGCAACACTGTGAAGAACAGGATCCCTTGTGTTTTGCTTGGGTTTTATAATGACAGCTTCAAAATCTACAATATTCCAGGAGGGAAGGGGGGATAAGGAAACGATCCTGTCAAGATTATCCTTTCTTCAGCGCAAGATGCTGCGAGCTTTGGAGTGAAATGTGAGGGTCAGGCTTGATGAGATGGTCAGGCTTGTAGGGCCAGACTGTTTGTCCTGTAAGCGGGAACCCAGCAGTACCACATCTCAGCATTTTACATCTGCTCTGCAGGGTTTTCTTTTTACCCCTGAGCACTGGTAGCAGTGGTGGCACAAGACACAAGACCCTGGGAAATGACAACCTTACTGCTTGGCCTCTGACGCTCTCTAAGCTTCAACTGACTTTACCAGCTGCCTCTTGTTTTTTTTCAGACACTGCTGAAGCTGGCTCGGGTGGGAAGTACCTGCAAGTTCTTCCTATCTGCCATGTGCTCTGTGGATTCACTTCAGTTGTTTTGAACCAGGTGTGGCCACAAGAATAAAACCACCATCGTGCTTGGGCCCCGGGCCTACTGTTTAGCAGGGTGACCACAGATTCGAGCTCCCTCGGAGGGGCTGCCTGCAGTTTAAACTTGTTTTATGTCACGAGCATGGCTTGCAGCACTGAGAGTTGTGCTCTGCACATGCAAACCCTGCATCGAGTGTTAACAACTACAGTTCCAGCAGCGTGCACGCTCCAGGCTCTTTGCAGCAAGCCGCAGGTCCCTGCTCTGCAGACTGATGGCACAGTCTTGTTTACCGACAGCAGAAGCAGCTCTTAATCACCAAGTGGCCAAGTCACAGAGCAGGAAATAACAGCAGAGCCATTTTATCACACGTGACATTTTCAAGCCTTCTCCACACGAAGAGGTAACTTGAAAATAAATGCGTGTGCTTATGTTTTTTAGCAAGGGAGGATGGACAGCAAGAGGTGCCTGTCTCTTCTTCAGTCATCTGCAAGTGCAGATGATCTATTTTCCAGGTACGGCTACCTCTTCTCAGTTGTGTAAGATCTGCAACATTCACCCTGTCCACCTCCTTTTTCTCTTCTTTGTATTTTCTCTGTTCATTCTCCTGGTTTGCTTTTCTCACCTCTGCTCCTCCCAAACCACTGGGAATCCTCAGCAGCCAGTGTTTCCACAGAGGAAGCCTTCCAGCCCCTGCTCAGCCAAGCTCTGACTGATCTCAAGGAGGTTTTCCTTTCCCAAAGCTCTGTGAGGTTGGATGCCATACCCCTCTGGCGAGCGTGTAAGGAATGCAAAGTGTGATGTTGGAAGGCGCTGGCAGCTGGTTCTCAGCCATAGAGCTAGGGGCCTTGGGTCATGCTTTAAGACAAACTTGTTTGTCCCCTTTTATCTGGAAATAAAGCTAAATAGCCATCGGTGTCTGCAGAGCTGTGCTGAAACGCTCTTGGAGACCTGCAAATGGAGAGCGCAAGCTAGGCTTGTTTCTTACCATCTCGGATTAAATCAAGAATGAGAAGAATTAAAGATGGCACAGCAAGACCCTGTTCTTTCCTGGCATTTCTTCGACGTGTAAAACATTACATTTGCACACTAATTTCAATTTAACTAATTGTTGTCAGGTGTAATGAATTGAGTGACTTGGGGATGTTCTAACTGTCCTTTTAACCCACCACAGAGACCCATGTAGCAGCAAGGGGAAAGAGATGGAAAGTTTGTCCCTTTTTCTGGAGGGAGTTTATATTTAAATACTTATCCCCACATTTGTAGGGATCCAGCATCATCCCTAAAATAATCATAGAGGCACCTACAAGTTTCTGAGCACTAATTTAACCTGCAAGTCTCCAAACTGCTCTCTTGTGCTAAAACTGAGATGATCATCCAAAATGAAGTGGAAAAGTCTCTGGTAGGCCTAGGCTGAAAATTAAGCTTTTCAAGTCTTGAGTGAAGGCAGGCGTAACCTCTTTGAAGAGCACAAGTGGTAGAGGCAAGTGTGGTAGAGGCAAGTGTCAGCTCTAACAAGTAGCATTTTAAAAGATACTTTGGCAGAGCTGAGTACCTTTCTTACTGGGATTGTGATGAGCCAGCACCTCCTGGTGCAGAACACCTCCTTCCCCAGTCCCTGCTCCAGGGACACCTTGCATGCTCCTGGAGCTGTCTGGGGCACTGGCACATAGGGAAAATTGTGTATTTTATCCTTTTTGGCACCACTGTTGCTCCCTTCTTACCTCCTTGCTACAGCTCCTTACGTTCCTGTCTCTGTTCCCTACAACCGCTTCCTGCTGATGGTTCAAGGTTTCCCTCCTGCTCTTTTTGTCCCCGAGAGAAAGCTGACAGCCCTTGGTGTCCCTCCACTGTGATCTGCTTTTTGGGTGATGTTTGCTGCTTACTGCCTCATCCTCACCAAAATGCATGAGAAGCACCCAATCCTGAATGGAAATACAGATTCCCCAGCTCCACCCTGTTGCCTTTTCTTCTCACACCTCAGAATACCCCTGCAAGCTCCGGATTGCTCCCCGGCTGCAAGAAACAGCCCTCTGAGACCCTCTGCAAGGGTATCACACAGTGATACAGTGTGCCGAAGCCAAAAGCACTGCGGCAGCAGCCGTGAGCCAGGCCCCAGGAAATCCTCTCCCAGCGCCTGGCCCACATCAGCGGACAGGCTTGCAACAATTTCGGATCGAAGTTTAGATGCTTATTCTGGACAGGCTCTCCCCTTAAATTCACTCAGACAAACTTTTTTCCCAGCCTAGCCCTGCTCCCCACTTTCAGATGGTTCCTCCCAGGCCAGATGCCGTATTATCTGGAGCGACTTTCCCTCCCAGCCTTGTTTTCCTCCTACTCCTGAGTCCTTTGTCTGGCTGCCAAGTGGAACAGCCCTGCCAGGCAGACAGCTGCTCAGCATCGCCGCGCGGGTGCTGCCCTATGGGCTGAGGAGCCGCTTCCAGGCTCGTTCCATCTTTGAGGGGGACATTCTGCCTTAGAGATGGCGTCTACCAGAAGGAGAAAAAGCAAACGGCACCTGTAAAGCTGTCGGAAGAGGCTGGAAATGTTTAAGATAAAGAGGCCTTAATGCTACTCTGGGTTTACCTTCGAGACGGTGTGAGTAGCAAGCCTGCTCTCTCCTGCTCTGGCTGGAGGTCTCCCTGGAGGACCACAGAGCGGGAATGAGAAGTTTCCAAGCCCTCAGCCACAAAAGCACAGGCCTGGAATCTCTCTAATGAGAGTTTTCCTCTTTGCAGTTTGCCAGGCAAACAAGCACCAGGCACCAATATCAAAACCAGCCCAAATTCCAATGAAAACCAGCAAAGAAAATAAGAGCAGAAAGGAAACAGCTTCATTTGGGTTGTTAAGAACAGGCAAATAAAGCTACTGAGCCCCCCTCAGCCAGCAGGAGAGCCCTCCCTGCCCAGCCAAGTGCCAGGTGAAGCCAGGTGGGCTGCCCAGCCAGGGGCTCAGGCCAAGGGGCTCCTCCTTCATCGCTGTCGCTTGCAGGGACGGATTATCACGGTATCCCCATGTTTCAGGACTTCCCTGCATCGTCTTTCCAGACAAACAAGCGCTCCGCCCTGCCCGATTCCTTCAGTTTGCCTGGAAGGACTCTCCCTTCTTGCCCTGCGGGCTGGACTCTCCTTACCCTGCCACTCCTGGGCCCTTGAAGGCTGTGCCAAGGAGGGCGGCCCGGCCCAGGGCGCAGTGAGCTGGCACCACTGGGCCCTGCCCTGCCTCTGCCTCCCGCCCTGTGCGGCTGTGGGCCCCAGGGCAGGCGATACCCCACCCTTTGGCTGGGGCAGAGGAGGCTTGGAGACTTGCTTTCATCCCAGCCCTGCCTGGGAAAGCTCCTGAACCTGCTCGGCATCCGGGAGCTGAGGAATCCACAGCAAAGCCGAGTGCTGGCTCGCCTGAAATGCTTCCCGTACGCAGGCTGGTGTCAAACACCCAAATGCCCTAATCAAATTGCGCCCCTGTGAAATAAGCATCCATGTGAGACCTGTGATGGCTGCAGAACCTAATTACCTTTTGGAGGGACACACGGGGGTTAAGCCTCACAGAAGACCTTTCAAGTGCAAACCAAGTGTCACCAGGCCAGTGACATATTCCTGAAACAAATAATCAAGAGGCACAAAACACCTCTGTCCCTCATAGCCTCATTGCGCCACCAACTGTAAAGCCTGATGGGAGCATCCCTGTTTGTTTTGTTACTGGTCATTTGAGCAAAGGAAGTAGAGGAGAGCGTGGAAGCAAAGCCCAGGGCTGGAAAATGGAAATGACTGTGAGGAAAGGAATGCGGAGCTTCACAACGACTTGGGGGAGAAGAGCACAGAGCAGAGGGAAGGGAGAAGGAGAAAAAAACGGGGTAAATTGCAGCGACAGGGCAGCACCATCCTGCAGAGTGCAGTGCACGCCACGGGCGGCTCCTCGGTGGTCTCCAGTAGGGCGCTGTACGGCCCCCGGCTGACACTGCTGGGCACGGCGCTGCCCTCCCCTGCCCAGGCCAGAGCCTCAGACAGAGCTTTTGCCAGGATGAGTTTAACACATCTGCTGAGTTCCTGCCCCAGAACACCCTTCGATGCCGAAGCGAGAGCCCTGAAGACATCTCTTGCTAAGCTGGTGTCTGCGTACGAGGATTGCCAGTGTAAAAGCCTCTGTACCCAGCTCAGTGAGTGCGTGGCTGTGCAGTCTTGCAGTGCCGATTGCTGGATTTCACTCTCTCAGCCGAGGCAGTGGGACAGGGCGATGCCCACGGCATTAGGGCTTGGAAATGCTAAGTATTTTTAGGCAGCCAAATAATCAAACTCTGCCTAAACATCTAGCTGAAGAGTGACAGCAGCAGCCTACTGCACTGTAATACCACCTACGAACCCCTTCTTCACCCCTTACAAAAGCGAAGAGGGGAGGCTGCGGGGTCCCCCCAAGTCTCTCTGGAGCAGACACGCTGTGGATCTTCCCCGCAGAGCCACTGGCCAGCCAGCTGCCCCGGTGTTCGCTGCAGCCTGGCAGCCACTGCACTGACCCTGTCCAAGGGTCTCTACGTGTGCACACAGAAAGGGAGGGACAGTCCTGGCTGTGAAGGATTTACAGCCCTGGCAGACGCTTGTCACAGGAGATAGCGTCGTCTGTAATTTAAATAGTGCAGTCTGAGGATGAGACTTGCCAGCGATCGAACGCAGTGCGGCTGAGACATGAGCCAAAGGCTGAGGCCCTGAAGTGTGGTCCACCTGCCCAAAAGGGCTTTCAGGAGGGCAGGCCAGGCTGCGGCATCCTCCCCTCCCCGGGAGCGCGCAGGCCTGGGACATGCTTTTCTCTTGCCGGGGAAGGGAGAAAACACCAGTGTTTTGCTCGAGTCCACCCTGGAAAGCAGCAAAGGGCCAGCGGGACACATGTGGCTCAGCAGCCACCTTGCAGCCCCAAAGCCTGAGCTGGGGATGGGAAAATTGGGGAGTCCCTCACAAAAGCAGGCAGGAGCTGTCACCAGGAAAGTCCCAATCCCGAGCGGGATCACTGCTGCTCCCAAAGCCCAGTTCTCCTGCACGGAGAGCGTAACGCTGCGGACGGTCTGCAGAGACCAGCTGCAGGCTCCGACCTTCACTTTCATTGCTCACATCTACGTTTTTATTAATTCCAAGTAACTTCAGGGGAGATCTTACCCAGGAGTAATTAAATCGCTTGCACCCTGGTTTATGATTTAACTTAGTCACTCCTGCTAGGCTGATACAGATCTCTGTTTCATTTTCATGCCCTGTAATTCATTGTATATTTAGCAGGCACAGTCAGTTCTTCCAGCTTATAAATGTGGAAGGAAGGAACATATAAACCAGACTTGGACTTCCAAAGGTAGAAGCTGTCAGCTCACGAGCTGCCTCTCTGGCATTTTTAAGGTGTATTATTTACATATTGGAAAAAAGCCAACCAAAACCTCTCTTAAGACATTTCTCCCTTACTTACAGAACAAAGTCTACTGCTTTATGAAAATGAATAATTAAATTCTGAGGTTATTGCTGAGAACTTGGCATCATCAACTTTCCAGATTTAGGGAAAATGAGAATAAAAGTCAATATAAAATGATTCACAAAAATAAGATTACATTAGCCTGTTTATCCCAAACTAGCTCTTTGGACAAAGGAAAGATACTTGCGTAGAATATGAAGAAGTTGATACTTCCCAATCTTGACACAGGTTTTATAAACTCTCCTCCCGTTTTTAAGATCATTACAATTAGCGTTCAAAGAATGTCGTGAATCTGCTCTTAACTACCAATAAAGCCAGTTTAATTAACCAGTGACATTAACCAGGTTAAGTGCCAGGTATTTAAATGGATTGAAAGATGTTTGGATTATTACAACATGACTTCTACTAGTCTGAAGGATCCTGAAATGGAGCAACAATGAATATGTTTAACGTATGCAGAAGCACTGCTGAAAGGCCTTCCAGTATAAACAACCTCTGTGGATAAGTTCCACAATAGAAAATTAAAAGGGGAAAAAAAAACCCCAAAGTAGTAGTCGGTTTAATTTATTTTAACCTTTTTTTTACCAAAAAAAAAAAAAAGAACTCAATACAGAATTCATCATGTTCCACAGTTTGTCATTTTCGTGAGTATAACCCTTTCTAAACATTGCTGTAATATTTTACAGCCGGGCACTCAAAGTTCTGCCACTTTGTATGAGGACAGTTGGCACGCACAGGTATTGTCTGCTGACACGGAGAACGCTGGGACACGACGCAGCGCGATACTGCGAGGGAGGACGAAGACTTTAAGGTTGGCAAACGTTCCCAATTAGGGCAGGCAATAAAAAGAGCACGTACAATTCTTAAATGTTACGTGCCTTTGGAATTCTGTCACGTCGGACTATTAAAGGTGTAGACTGCAGAAGTACTAACGGCAAAGTCCTACTTTAAAAAAATAGCATATCCTTTGCGCAGAGGTAGTCTCACAGCAAAAGTTACTGCAGGGGTGCGGTACAGCCCCCCCCCGAGGATTGCTGGAAGGTGCCGAGGCAGCGAGCACCCACCTCGAGTAAAATTCAGTAGGCCGTGGGACTTTCTGTCAATGACTGAAAAATAAGTCAAATGACTTGGCAAATAAAAATGCCATGATATGCCCGCAGTAAATCTGGCATTTTACTGGTTATCCTCCCCAAATCAGAAAGTAGATACATAAATATGTATGAAATCAGAAACGTCAGCAGAAATGTCTCTTTATCCTTCCCGGTGCAAATCAAGTATGGGAAAACTACTCTTCTGCAGGTGGCCCGTCTCATTAAAGTTATGCCCTCAGTGCAGCTAAGTTCAGAAAACACTAACCAAACTTAGCTCTTACAAAATAGAACTTAACACGTTGGTTCAGGTACTTAAGCACTGCAGGACTTCTATGAACAAAACGCATTGCTTAAATCCGCATGTATTTCTACATTCGTTAAGCTGCCTGCTGACATGCACCAGACCCATTACTTTCGGTCTGTCCTCTCAGCACAGACGTCCTTCTTCTGGAAAGAACCGTCAGCATCCTTACACGTGTGGCGTGCAGTTCTACAAGAACCTGTGGCATCGGTTCACGACATAGCAGGCGAAAAATTCCTTACGTGAGTTTTGGCCTCAGCTTAATTCCTATTCTTGAATCTTATTTCTGCCTCAAACTTTGTCCACTCAGAAATTCTTTCGGACCAATTAAGAAACAGCGAAGCACATCAAAATCAAGTTCTTGCTAGGTTTTTACTTATCACTCTTTTAGCGTAAGCTTTTAGAAGCAATCTGCCCTCAGCAGTTGTAATTGTGGCTGAGAAACACTGGTATTTCCAGTCTTTTCTTCCCTCCTTCATGTTTTTCTCCTTAAAAAGAGAGTTATTGCTTTTCAAACTCAATCTACAGCCTAAGCAGCAAATGAGGCCAACGCTGCTCTCAGCTGAAGCGTCAGCCCTCGAGGTTTCCCATGTCTCATTCTGCACTCAGGCATGTTTGTGGTTGCGTTACTTTTATTACTTCTGCCAACTTTGTCAGTCTTTACCATGAAAGTCTCTGACATGGAACCATACACTGCCAGGACATGACAAAACCACCCCCGTTATTTCTCCACATCCATTGTTAAAATTCGTATTGACCGCAGAAACTACCAGAATTATTTTGTTGCTATTTGCAGCTGGACGCTTCTTGCAGTGACTCCAGTCAACGGACTTTGCAAACCACTTAATTCAGGAAACAACTGTGTGGACACAGTCCTGGCCAGCAAGAGGAGAAGGGTAAAACCTGTGTGACAACTGCTGGAAACTTAAGGGCTAAATAAGAGACAGACAATTCAAAGGGTTTCTCATTCATCTCTAACTTTGATATAAATATATGTATTGTTATCTGACAATTAAAAATACGCACCATTTTTTCCAAGGTAAGAAAGCTCTGTTACCTCTGTTTTGCACATTTAGACATTACATGAAGCTCAAAACTTCCCCAGGAAATACTCTACAACAGATGCCTCTCTTCTACTCTCAAACTACCCGCCTTCCTAGAGTGCTTTTAAGACAGTTAACATTTAATATGAATGGAGTAATCATACTTTTACATGTTAGGACAGTGGGCAGGTCCTACTGCTGGCACATTTAGTTCCAGAACTTGTGTTGTAGGAGCTCACTGAATACGCAGTTGGAGATACTAGTAAGTGGAAGAAAATGGAAACGTATCTAGGATTAAAGCTTAAGATCTGAAACGCGCTGAAAAGACTAAAGAAAACAAACGACATGAAAATTCAAATACTTGTTTCTCTCTGATACAGGCACTAAGAAGTGAATAGTACCAGTCGCTGAAAGACACTGGGAATCAATTTCTCTCAAGAAAATGCACTGTACACTAAAAATATAAAATAAAACCACGTCGCATCAAAGGGATCACAGAAGACAGACAATTGATAGTTTTGAAAAAAAAATGATGACAACATATAACATCTACAATGCACGCAGACGTCCCTCGGAAGTTTTATATATGCTATATATATTTCAAAGTACACACGAACTGCCTGTTTGGCAGGTTGAGAAAATAGGAATACATCTTGGGAAGGTCATGAAGAAAAAAAACCACAAAGTAAAACAAGAGTTATTTACATTCAATAATTCAGTAGCCTTTAACATCTCTATATACATACATACTCTTTCTATATATGTACAGACTGTGATGGGATCTGAATGCTTATTCCAAACGCAAAAGAAAAATACAAAAACCCCTTGATAATTCACTTGACAAATGTTTACAGGTTGCAGAGCTTGCTTCATTTACAAAGAAAATACTACACACTGACAACTAGCATCTTTGGGGAACTTTAAGTCCTTACACGAGGCGTGTTCCCAACGGACCATACAGCGATTGGAAAAAAAAATTGAAAACTTGCTGTGCAGAGGGGGGTTTTAGTGGGTTATAATTGCATTTACCGTGTCAGACATATCTTAAGTATGAAACTAGTTAACAAGTCAAAATTTAGTTGTGTCAAGGGACAGTTTAAATAAGAAAACCCCAAATTTTATCCCTTCAATTCCCAAGTCAGCTTTAATATGTATCTTCCCCTTCTACAGCATGCTTCCAAAACTCACGCGGTACAGAAATCACTACCATTTTACATTTAGCTTTGCCCCCGTTACCAGACACGTCTATCCTTTATGAATTTTATATCCATTTCAGATGGCGATTTGTACAAAGCAGATCAATGCCCCACAAGTACGAAAAATACAGAGAGTGTCCTTGCCTAGCCTGGGAATTTTTATGACATGACAATTGGTCTCTCCTTTTCCCCCCCCTGTGAGGATGTTTGTGTTATCGGCATTGCTGCAGGAGGACACCGCATCCACATAGCTGTTCCTTATCCCATCCACAACGCTATTTATATTCCTTTTCTCCCCCAAGCTTTATCAGCAGCTCAAGCAAGGAACAAACTACTACCAAAAAAACCACACCCGAACCACCGAGCATGAATTTTCAAGAGAGAAAAATGTTTTTGTAGCTTGAAGGCTAATTTCTGTTGACGTTAACCTTTAAGATGTTGTAATGCTCCAGAGCTGTGGATGCAGATGTGTTAGTAACCGAGTGACAAAGCCAAGGCATCGATGGCAGCAAGTAGCAGAGAGCAGGCAAAGGAGAGCAAGCTGGGGAATAGATTTCTGGAATGGGAACAATTCTTATGGATCTTAGAAGTACTGTCAGGATTTTTTTCCCTCCAGGGGACACAAGCCCATGGGAAGTTTAAGAGGGTGTGAGTGAACAGCATTATGCTATGAACTCCCAAAATACAGTAGTGTGGTTTAGTTATCGATACAGAGAATATCCAATTCAGTATTTGCTCATCCCGGCAACCAAAGTTAGCACAACAGGCTGAGAAGAGCACTTAGGAACTGAAGTGTATTTAAAGAATGACTTGTTTAAAAAAAAAAAAAAAAAAAAAATCACTAGTTGTGAACCTACCACTGTTAGAACCATCTTACTGAGGATTAAGATCTAAAATATTATGTTACCATCTCAGATGGTAGAAGTTTCTACATGAAATAATAATAATTAAAAAGAAAAAAAAAAAAGACAGCAAACTCCACACACAGCTTGCTGTTACTAGCAATTTGGTTCGCTATCTGCTGCAATAGTAATCTGTCAACATACTTCTCAAAATCCCATTACTTTTCCTGGAATGGATGCCAAATACATCTAATGGTGGGTACGAAACACATGAACATCCTCCCCCACACCCTGCCTGCGGTCTACAGTTTTCCAGAGCATAATCAGCTCCTACTGGTACCACAGCACTTGGGCAAGCTTCCCTTTACTACCAGAGGATTAAAAAACACTCCCAACACACCTACCACCTTCATTACAAGTACTTTGCAGAGATATAGCAGGCGCTATGGCAATAGGGAGCATGCCAATTGACTCCAGATCTGTATTTCCAGTTGGTCACAAGCGTGGGCAGGGGATTCAGCCCCTTGACCATTTTGGGCTGGGAGCTGAGGACAGCAGGCGGACTCCCTCCCCGACAAGCGGGTGCTCCCTTACCGCACTGGGGTGCTGGTGCGGGCAGCGTTAACAGAACCTCAAGCGAAATAATTCACATAAGGGAGCTTGCTTCAGCCTGAAGTTGTGGAACTTCTGGCCCCGTTACTTATGGAAAAACTCTTTATGACACTTGAGTCTGACTCGCTGAGTGTTCGCAGCAGTGACATGCGCTACAGTGGAGTGCTGCTCTAAGCCTGTCAGGTGAACCTTGCTTAAAACGTGCATCAAGGTTTAAACACAGTTTTACTTCTTGCCTCATTAATGAGTTCAACTGAAAGAGCTGGACTGCAAGACAGAAGCCTGGTTAAAGCAGACCGGAACATGCCAAGTCCTGCCGAATTCCAATTGTACAGACTTGTTAGTTCTTTTGGAATACAGTGATTGCCTAAACAAGACTCCACTTCTTGTTAGTACAATAACTTTTATTTGACATCTACAAGATCATTATCTTGTAGTTTTTTTGGACAGGTTTATACAATCTCAATTTTTCAATAGTGCAACCTGTGCAAGCAAGAAATGACAAACATTGTCCTTCACTTTCTTATAAACATCTACTATTATAGGCAAAACAAAACTTACCCATATTATAGATAAGTGACTATTCACATTTGTACATTACAATTTCTTTTAAACAGCTCCAGATAAACTCTACAATGTCTTACAACATATTAAACAGTATTCAAGTTACTGGGTAACAGAAACAGCACATACAGCGGAACCCCTCAAGTGTTTCCCATTCTCTAATTTACAGCTCAAGTAAGGTTTCATCTTACAAGTGACAAATTAAATTACATTAATGAAGTAAAAAATATAAGATTGTATGCGAGATGGAAGTGAATTTGCACTTAAGTTTCCATAACCACCTCGGATTAAGGAAATGCTTCAATTTAAGGAAAACAGGCATCCAGCCATCTTTGCAGTACACATTAGGAATACCATTAATACATTAAAAATGAACTAATTTTAATTTAAGATGTTTATCACAAAAAGAACATGTTGTAGACTCAAATATATAACCCCCAGGAGAGAACCAGAAAAAAATGCAACACCTGGGTATAAACACTATAAAAATGCAATAACCAATGCTGTACAACTAAGATTGTGTTTCTCTCTGAATTCCTGTCTTGTGTGTTTATCCTGCCCACGCCCGTTTCCAAAGACATGCACTGTCAAACAGAAACTGGGAAGGAACCCGAATGCATGATGTGCAACCTCTAGGTTTCATGCTTTTATAAACTCATAAATTGAAGAGAAAAACCCAATATATATTTTCTATATATATACTCAATACATGCATTCAAGGATATCTCCCACAGCAATGGCATTGATGCACTGCGTTAAACCCTGAGCACTGTGTGACAAGTTAAAAATAAAGCCTGCTTGGGGATTTTCAAGCATTTTCAAACAAATTGTGGTTTGTAGCTTAAAAGGCCAAAAGTAAAAGCAAACAGGAAGCACTACAGAGAGCATAAGGAAAGACAGATGCACCACCATAAACAACTGCTGGCTTTCAGTTCTACCAACCTTTTTAGATCTCTTTATTCCCAAAGTATTTGAGAGCACACAACTGAACTGAAAAAGTTATATTTCTTTGGAATCTGTCCCTGATTTTTATGCAAGTGATATGCTTTTACAGCCTTTTCCTCAAACACCAAAGTCAACACCTGTAGTTTGTCCTCTTATGCGTTGTTGAAATTGGTGATGCTTTGCGGGTGATGCTGCTGCCATATCTGCTGCTGTTGTACTGCAAGCTGTTGAGACTGGTCTGACGTTGACAGGAGGTTTACAAGGGGCGATACACAATTTGCAGGAATGATCAAACCTGAAAACAGCAACAAATTAATTGTTTCGTAAGCATGCAAACAATTTGTTCATTAAAACCTCAGGCTGATGATTCCACCATTTAATCTATGCAACAGTCAACAGTGACCATTTCCAATGTCAAGTCTAATCAAGCACAGCTACAAGTTCTGCTTCTCAGGAAGAGTTTTCTCTTCAGAAGTCACTAGATCCTTTAGGTCAGGAAGCAGTAGAAAGAAGTTGCCATTTTGCCCCTGAAGACAAATTTTATTCTTTTGTTACCCGTTGCCACATAAAACAAGAAGTCGGCTATTTTTGCTTTTCAGGTCTGACAGAAGTTACACCACCATGAAAGTTTAAACATGAAAAACCTAGTTTCAACATCTTAGAAAACTGTTACTGGAGTAGGAGCTACCATATTGCACATCCACAGGAAGTCCACATTTAAAAAAAAAAAAATATTTCAGCCTCTGAGGTACCTGCTATAAGGGCTTCACTAAGAGGTTTAGCAACAAGAAGTGACACAATCATCTTGAAGTCATTCTAAACTACTGATTACACGTGCTCAATAAAACATGAAAACAAGCATTTCAAGGGCTTACTATTCTTTTCTACAAGTGGGGAAAAAAGTGAAGCCCTTATGGTTTCAAATGTAGGTTGGCTGGAACAGGCTGAATATGACTTTTTTGTTCCTAGTAAATCAAAAGAACTGAGAGTAAGTGTTCCAAAGCCTGGCTGAAAAAATTTCTTCCTTCTTTAACCTGACTCAAAACAGCGTTTGTACTACAAATACAGATTTCAACAGCTGTACTTCTGCCCCTCCCCAACATACACGCTGACCAGCCTTTTCTCTTCTAAGCATCTTTATGAAATCTCCTGTGTGACTCTCAGCACGGAGTGACTTGTAAGTTACAACTTCCTTCTAACACCAAGATGGAAATAAAGGAGCAGACAAGCCACTTACCTACGATCCTCTGCCCATCTTCTGTTCTTAGACGAACTATTTGCATTTTCACATTTGTACCACTCACAGAGGCTAGAACGCCTTCTACTTTTGTCCAGACGCTCAATACTGAACCACACAAGACATAGTAAGTTCGACAGCGGAGTCCCACTTCGCAGACTAATCCTAAGCCTGCCTTCTTACAATTGCCTCTCCTGGAGCAGAAAGAAAAAAAAAAAGCTTTCAAAAGAATTCTGCAAACAAACATATCCAATTCAATTAAAAACGAGACTTGAAGTTATTTAACATGTGTTCAGAGTTGAGCAAGGGCTGCAAGTACACCGTAAGGGGAGGATACTTTATCCACAACATGCCTCTAATGATAAAGCTTGGAGAATTGTTGGCCTATTTAGGACCATATCTTCAAAATGTACAGACAGAGCTTTAAGCCAAAGATACAACTCATTTAGATCACCCGAGAACCTGATTCTGTTACATATGAAACTGGTATCTGATCCGTGTATTTCAGAAGCTGCAACATTAATCTGAAACTTCTACCAGTTATGCTGTTCCTCAGGCATTAAGACATCAGCTGCTGAGTTCAGACACACTGTTATAAGAGGTAGCACAAGAACAGCTGTTTCTGACATCTACCTCATCTCTACATGAAGCATAAATATTTTTCCCCCCAAATAACATTTGAACTATCCTACCACAATAATAGATCAAATCAAGACACTTAAAGCACAAGCTACTCCTGGGTCATTATTCTTCTACTGGAGTGCAATTTATACATCAGCATTTATACATCTAATGTATTAGGACTTTAAGGGCAAGTGCAAAGCTTCACATTTCTACTCAAAGGTTGGGTCATTTGACTGGTCACGAGACAATTTTTCTTAAGCAAGAAAAAACACAAGATTTCACATGAGTAACAGAAGAACAGACCAGTGATAAACCAGTTTAGGTAAACAGTTTAAGTTAAAGCATCTACGTGCATACAAATACTAACCAGTAAGCATGGGTGCAGGTATCCGCAGAAGAATTGTACTGCTCTAACCAGTGTGGCAGAGCATCTTCAGAAGGTACCTGGAAAAGTGATTCAAAGTGGTAATAATAATAAAGTAAAACACATCAAGACTTGCATAGAACAAAAGCAATTTGGTCATTACTATGAGAAAAGAGGGAGCACCAACATTCTCATAGTGAAGAGAGGTACATTATCCTATAATTTCAGGCTATTCAATGGAAATGCTATCTCAAAGGATGAGCAAAATGCTTGAACATAGCAGAGTCTCAGAGCTTTTCCACTAATCAACCCGATTCTCAGAGTTTCCTCAAGTTTTTACAAATTCAACACTATAAAATCATTTAAGAGAAGCATTAGGTATCTTACCAGCCTCTAAACAAAATAATCAATTACAGTATTTAAAGTGTCATCAGCAAAACAGCTAAAGCTTCAGAATCACTGCTTAGAATACACTGTACATAGCTGCTTATTTCAGAGCATGTTTGTACACCTTACACAGAAGCAAGACTTCTCCTTGCTCAACCCCCCAAAGAAAAATTTTATATTCCCACACCACAGATTAGTTATANAAAACCCAAATACAAGCTCTTCCCTGGCCCAGTTTTTTTACTTGCCAGAATTGTACACAAATACCAGAAAAAGAAAGTCCTTGTATTTCTTTTCAATTTTTTAAAAGTTTAAAACTAGCATAATTAACAGTTACCTTCTTATATTTCTTTTTCAGGTCTGCACATGTTTCTAGTTTGAGTTGTTTCCCAGTATTTGGTCTGTACACTAAAAAAAGCTTCTTTTTAGGATTCACTTCTTTTACTAGAATAGCGGTTTTCTTGTTATTTCTTATCTGGAAAAGAAAGACAAACCAAAGACTTCGTAAGCTTAGGGTATCTTACGTGATTCCAAACTGTGCTCTTTACAGGGTAATAGTGCGTGTGTGTGTGCAGTAAGGCAACCNNNNTGTGTGCAGTAAGGCAACCAGTAATAATAAGGACATGTTTAGAAGACAGTACCACCCATCTACATCAACCTCACAACTTTTCCTTACAGTGAAAGCATCTGGCTTCTTGATGCAGGTTTAAATAAGAGCTATTAATTTGGGCTCACATTCCTATCAGAAGATATCCTGAGCAGCTAAAAAGGAGTGCTTCATACTTAGCGTTGGAAGCACACTT
>VYZW01036974.1:7754-20704 GCA_013401315.1 Balaeniceps rex | reverse complement strand
TAACTGGAATTGGTTACTGCCCAACATCAAGAAAACAAAATTTCATCTTTCTCCACTACATACCTTGTTTTGATTCCTGACCTTCCAGCTTGTTGTCTTCTCTCAGAGAAGAAGTAGAGTCTATACTGTTGTCCTGCCTGGAAACAAATAAGAAGACATTCTAATCTATGTCTTTCACAATTTAAGAGAACTTTACTAAGAAAAGTTTACTTTAACTAAAGAAATGATGTGGTGGTAGGCCAATAGGCCAGCTACAGTATGAATAAAGGCAAAATGAACACACAGAGGGCTAGTCTAAGCACTTGAGCATTAGCTTTTTTTTGCTTTACCTAGTGATATAGAAAGATAAAGCAAATATTTCCACTACACCCTAGCCTTTCAGAATAACAATCCTCACTCTCCCTAGTATTAGGAGCTTTTCTCTAAAACTCAGAATAAATTGTCACAAAGTTAGATGATTTGAAAAAACTATAGTTTCAGTTGCATTCAAATACTATTTACTGTTTTCTTTTGAAATTAAGAAGCTATTTTCATGAATCAACCCACCGCCATCCACCTCTCCTACATCACAATCTCATAGTTTCACAAAGGGCCACTTTTTAAAATGAAATGCAACTCAACTGTTAAATTGTATTCAGTACCTGCATTTCTCAATTTCTTCTATTTAAAGATTTCTACCCTTGACCTGTAAGGTTTCAACTGCTTTATACAAGGGATAAGGAAGAGATACTTTCATGATATGTTCATGCCTTTTAGACATTTTGCACATTATACAAACTGTGAAAAATACTGTGAAATACACAGGAAGAAGGAAGGCAGAAGCACCCAGAACCACAGGAAGAGTGCAATTGCCATGTTTAGTGAGCATTTTGACAGTAGAATTGCCAATTTCCTACCCTGAATGTTGTGGCATTAGTTTCATACATATTAATATGGAATCAATGCAACCATCCTGCCTGTAGGAGCTAAACAGCACTATAAAAAGGACAGCAGCATTCTGGTATCACAGATGTAAATATAATGACTTTAACAACTTGTTTTTCAGTAATGGCCTGAAGGCTTTTCCTAAAATTGAATACAGATCTATTTTCCCCATGCTCTCAAAGATATATTTTTTCAGGTGTCCAATGGCTGTGTCAGAGGGAGAACACCGTAATACTTCTAGCCATCTTCATCTGAGAGAGAGAGTTATTGTGATTGCTATTTCCTTTTCTGTGGTAGCAAAGGCTTCTGTTTCTCCCACTTTTTGTACCCATTGCAACATAAATGTGTATGGTAGCATGCAGTAATTGATTAAGGAGAATGTGTAGCTGTTTTCATATGCACATAGCACCTGAAAAAAAGATTTTTAAACGTTCTGCACCTTAAGTAAGGAAACCCCAAGAGAAATGTACTGTTCAATGGCATTATAATAAACTAGGAGTAGTCTATTTACTGTGATCCATTTTCTCAGAACTCAGTGGTATGTATCCTTTCAGTTTGCTTCCCTACTTGGTCAACTCAAGAAGTATTCTCCTAACCTTTTCATTTCTGTTGGACTTCCCGCTCCCAGGCAGGGCTGAAAGAGAAGGAATGGATACAAACCAGATGTCCAAATAACTATGCTGAGCGGGGAGTTCTGTATATACGGCTAACCCCTTCCGAAAATTATTTAAACTTTGCCTCTTCACAAACAAAG
The DNA here is from genome assembly GCA_013401315.1 of Balaeniceps rex. Classification (NCBI taxonomy): domain Eukaryota; kingdom Metazoa; phylum Chordata; class Aves; order Pelecaniformes; family Balaenicipitidae; genus Balaeniceps; species Balaeniceps rex. The sequence continues at coordinate 19,026 of VYZW01036974.1, read as the reverse complement.
AGAGTTTGCTCATTTATTTTCTATTCCATTCATCAGTCTTGTACTACAAAGGCCAGAGGTGTTGCAAGATGGATTACAGCCCTCACCTCTAGATGTAAAATAAGCCCAGGAATTCAACAAATAAAATTAGGTCTGCTGTATGTGATGGTTTAGACATGTTAACCACAGTCTCAATCTTCCTGCTATCATGGGGGAAAGGAACACCAGACAACATGACATTACCATGTTCAATTTGTTTAAGTGGGTCGTGCAGAGCATAGGCTGTGAGGAAAAGTTCTGCACTCATACACACACCCACAAGGTAAGAGTTAACCGAGGGCCACCCCAATTATGACTCCAGTGAGCCTGCACAACCTATCCCAGGGGGAACACCCTCTCAGCACTCTCAGTGCCAGGCTCCAGGCCACAGCTTAGGACCAAAGCCTAACTGGTCCTCTGCTTTGAGACAGTGCCAGACTCCTGGCTAGCAACACTTCCCCATCCACCTCCATTACTGGGTGGGGTTAGACCAGATGCCAGTAGACCACCAGATAAATTTGTCCATGATGCTGCCACAGCACACCTTCCCAGAAATTTTGGGTTTTGCTCTCCTGTCACTTGGCAAGGCTTACCACACTCAGTTCTCCGCTGCATTGTCCTGTCCATTAGGTTATGTGTTTAGTGGTGAGTCACCATAAGCACAAAGGCCCAGTGAGGAACAGAGGAAAACTGCAAGCAGAGGAACCCCAGAAACCTCATCAGTCCAGCGGGATCACCCTGCCTTAGTTGCTCCTAGGGTTGTGAAAGGAGAGCAACCAGCCCATTTTCTGGGAATTAGTAAGAGCAGTCAGCTAGAGAAATCACCTTACAGGCTGAAGGGTGTTACTGTCTACAGGAGCAAGGGGGCCTGTATAGGATGCTGGGGAAGAGCACTTCAGGATTGCATAAAATGTACTGGCGGACATTTCTAAGGGGAGTGTAGGAACATGTAAGGCAGCATGGGCTGTTCAGAGGAAAGAGACCAAGGCAGACTGAGAAAGAACGGGGCGGGCAGCAGGGGCAGAAGAGAGAAAGAGAAGATAAAGGGCCAGCAGAGCATAAACAGTTGCTGGTCAGTACACTTGGCTGTCCAAGCCCTGGACCTGGTCACCAGTCTGTCCTGCGTTCCTATTGAACTCTATTGCTATACTGTTTTGCCAAACGGTAGGATGCTGTTCTCTGTACGTATGCCCACGTATGTTGTGTGGCACTTAGGTGCCAGCAACTGCAAATGGGACCATAGGTCATGAGTGGCCTGCAGGATTGTGCTGCCAAAAACTAGGTAGAATGAAAAATGTGCGCACTTCCTTGGGGAACTTTAATGCCATGCATAAGGGTGTATGCAGATGCTTGTAATTCACCACCAAACCTCAGGCTAGTCTAGCCAGCAAGTAGGATGAGAGGTCTGGGAGTCAGGTACCAGGCAGACTGTAAGATCAGAGGCCAAATTCCTGAAAGAGACTAGGGTCTGCAAGAAAGCAAATCGAGGGACCACAGCTCCACTAGATACCCGAGAGATCAACAGTCTGAGTGTCAGCTACTGGGGACAATCACAGGTCTGCACCAGCTATCAGAGACGCCTGTGTGCGCAAGGAGGTCTGAGCGGCAGCTGGAGCGGGGATGCAAACCTTGCGGACTTGTATGTCCAAGTGCCAGCAACTGGGGAAAGCAGTGGATCTGGGACAAGCTACTGCTCAACAGATTTGGAAGGATCCATTTTTTTTTTTTTTTTTATACTTTTTTTCCTTTTAAAGGCAACTCCTAACAATTTGTTAGACTTAGTCACTCAAATCTTGACCAAAATAAGGTTGTGATATACCTTGCTCATCACTAAGAGCAAAAGCTGCTTAGGCTGCCGCTGCCCCTACCCCATCCTCCCTCACACATACACGTCATCGTTTTGAACTGAGTAGTCATCTCTGCACTGGACAGCAATGTGTCACTTGGGAAAGTCTGATCTTGCACAAACAGTATCCAGGCAAGAAACTTCACAACTCTGGTATCACCCTGCGCTCCGATGCCAAATTTCACTGAGGAATTACAACCGCCCCTTTGACAGAAAACTCAAGAGTGACCTCTACAGTTCAAACACTGGCTGTGAAATTATCTACACCCATTTTAACAGCTAAGTAAAAAGAAATTCTCAACTGAAAAAATCACACATCAAAACTCAAAGTTTCCTCCTGTTGCCTTGACACTATCACTGATTACAGCAAAGCCCCATTCCTTCAAAGACTGCCTACTGTCAGCAAAAGAATTCGTAGAACCCAAAAGTATTTTTACAGCACGTTTTACTCTTTCAGAATTGATTGGATTGGACTGTATTGCTGGTGAACCTTCACTACTTCATTTAATAGGCAGGCATTTTGCACCATCTTGTGGCCAAGCACAAGCATTTCGGTTCACACTTCAGTTTTCCTCTCAACTTACCAACCTTGTTTGTTTGTTAGTAAGAGATATTTTTTTCCTGATTATCTATACTATGTATATTCCTGACTATCTATACTGCAGTATAGATTTAAGAAAGGGTAGCACAACATCATGTCTCCAAACAATTGGAGCAGAAGACATACTGATCTAAAATTAAGGCACAGTATACAAAATTAATACCCTCTTCTTTTGTACCATGCTAGTAAGTGACCACAGTAATTTGGAGCTCCCTGTTTTCATCGGTCTTTAAAGAGACTTCTCCCTCAGGATGACAGTTAAGTTCAAAGTCACTCTTCCAAGAGATAAACTCCGCAATTTTTTTTTAATGGAACAAGATTTGCACAATATGTTCTTTTCAGCAGAAAGGAGCTAACTATTACAGTTTGTTGGTGACAAATGCTCTAAATTTAAATTAGCCTTATGCTAGCTTTTCATCTTGGCATGCTCCATGGTAGTGCAATGCTTACCTGGGCTCACCCACATGGATTCTGTACAAAACCTATTATTTTCAGGATATCTGCCAGAGAAATTTGGGGTTGAGCATGGTTTGGTACCACAACTCCAGTAGACTATGCAGACTGAGGTAAGACAGCAGCACAGGTTAGGGAAAAGCGGTAGTGGTCAGAGGAGCAGATGGATAAGGATTAAGACAACAGCACTGCAATACTGGTGGCTGGGATTCCAAGCATCAGCAGTAACTGGGGTTGGAGACCAGCAGGAAAAGTTTTGCGACAGAATAAAGTATCTTAATGCTTGACTAGAAGACAGTCTGACAACATGAGATACAGTCATGCTGATACTTTCCTTACAGGGCTTTTAATTGTCATTAAGAAACATTCACCTAAATCTCTGGAGTGAGGCTTGAGATCAGTACCTCTGCTACTCTGACATAAAGATGATGTGCCTTCCTAAATGAAAATTTGCCTTTGCATTTCCAAGTCTAAAAAATATTTCTAAAAGTCCCAAATGCTCGTAAGCTTCCTGCAAATTTTTGTTCCAAGGGTAGTTTTCCACGACAAATGAGAACTAAAATAATTAACAGCAAGCAATTTAAAAAAAAAAAAAGGAAAAAAATCCATATGAAGTAGCGTTGCTCAGAAAAGGTATCCCAAATGACAGATGTTAATCAAATAGTTTAATGCGCTGTGAAAGGTCCATCAGTTCGATTACAGGTGAAGTTTGAGGACACCAGGAGAACAGAAGACAGTGAACAGATGCAAAGTGCTAATGTTTCTGTTCAATGACTCATGTAGCCTATTCTTTCAGTGATTCCAAATGGTGAAGATAACCAAATTGTCCTAGAGGGGTAAATATCAGATGGTAATTGCATGCTTGTAAACAGCCCAGTACCCAGGAGCGAAACATGTTAAAACAAGACAAGCTTTTAAACTGCTAACCTTTCTCAAACAAAACAAGCAAAAACTGCACTCATGACTGCAAAGCAGTAAAAAGCCTGTAAATTCTTGAAAGCGAGAATATTAAACTGCAAATTTTCACACAGTGAACAAAGCACATTAGATTTTTCAAAGCAAAAGATCATGTACTCACATTATACACATGAACATATGATCACTATAATGATATTAGCATGCTTGTTCTTTTAATACATGGTTTATTACTACAGCAAATAATTTACTTTCAGTCCTTCTGTTGGAGCGTATTTAAAATGCCAATTCAGGGAACAGGAAAGAAATAGCTCAAGAACATGCTAATACCTTTTGCATGAGATGGGAAGAATGCCTACTCAGTTTTGCAGGACTTCAAGTGGCTAAGTCCCCTCAATTAAGTATCTGTCATTTAGTTGGAAGGTTGGTATACAGCAATTCTCTTGGTTTTCTCCGGCAGACAGTAACACAGAAACAGTAACAAAAATCTGAGAACGGCATAGTTAAAAATCTACACAGAGCTCACAAGTAATGAAGTGCAGCTATTAAAACAGCAATTTCCAGTTATTGGCAAACATAGGCCCTGCTTCTTCAGTTCTTCTGCACACTTATTCCATGATTTCTAGTGTTTAACTCAGAAGAAGCTGGTGACAAAATAACAGAGCAAGTGTTTTACATGCTAATGGAAGCATATGAAGCTTTTACAGAGCTGAAATTTAGGAAAAGCCTCAGGCCTTCCGGTTCTGGTGACAAAATGAGGGTATGTGCCTCAGAAAAAGGAAGATTCAATTTACAATTACAGACGCGATACTTCCGAAAGCTTCAGATAAAGATCTGAATTTCACAATCTTCCCTGTACCTGGAGAAACTTCTCTAAATCCCTGCTATTTTTAGCAGCAGGAAGCAGGTCTTTAGAGACAGATAAGTATTTGCATATTTTGGGAAAAAGACACAGTACAAACTATACCCTTCTGAGAAAGCCTGTATATTTTGACACACTTTTCATTTCTTCAGATGTATTGATTTCACCTTTCTGGATTTCTGTTGATATATGGATATTGCTGAAGATATATGTTTGCAGGATTTTTTATTTTTTAAAGAGCAAGGATGAAAGAAACAAACTGATGTTTGCAATCAGTTAACAAATTTTTGTCTGGAGTAAGACTTGCTATTCACATTTTCCCTTCCCACATTTACATGTCCATGAAAACAACTAAGACAAGTCGAACTTAAAACAAAAAAGCTTTAATGTTGCATCATTAACAGACTGCAGAAGAAAACAGTCATTTACAAGAAAACCACAGGTAATGAAGACAAACTATGAAGAACCAACAGTGAGAATACAAACAAAGAAACTGTCTTTTTTGTTCTGAAAACTCTTTTCTCTTTCCATGGCAAATTCACCTATTTAAACTCAGATGATAATTAAAAACGTATTAATGATTACAAACAACCAAAGTTTAGCTCAGCAATGCAGTTTTCACTATTTCTTCACTGTGGCATCTTTAGCCTCCCTGCCTGCTGTCTGACTTGTTGCTATTCTGGCTGAAACACAATCTTCTGAAGTTTTGTCAACTTGCATTTGCATTTATTTACACACAGGTTGCAAAAAAAGTTAACCTGAATGTCCAAAGATTAGACCTACTTAGTAAAAAGGGCTGGTGACATTTTATAGTTGTAAAAGCATAATGTTGTTCTACTTACTCAGCACTGGGCTTAATGATTAATATCAAACCTTAATTTCCCTCATTTCACCTATTTCTTCCTATCCCTTTATTTCTCTATCATCCAAACAGTCGTCTTCCCTTTTTATTTTCTGTTAAAGCTAGCACACAGCTGAACTTACGAGCCAAGGTTCTGAGACAGCACCCTTGTGTGTAGCATTGTATTTTTTAACCCACTGCATTAAAAGGAGAAGAAAAGCCACAATTCCTACACCAGTGTATCTTGCCTGGCGAGTTTGGAGAGGTCTGAAATAAACTATCAGGATGGAGACAGAGATACAAAAACCAGGGGCACCTCAAGCATTCTGTTCATCAAAGGAAGCAATCTGTTCTATAACTTTGATCAACATCTCTTAGTTTCTTTTACTTGTTTTTTTTTTAAAAAAACCACACAATTTCATCTTGATTTTGCTGTCAGTAACTGCTCACATCTTTCTCACCAGCGACGTAAGGTGACCTAGCTTTGTCAGTTTTTGTAACTCCAGCAATGGCTAAAGAGCTTGGTCAGTTTTAATTCCGCTGTACTTCAACATAGCTATGAGAAAAGGTAGACACCACCAACTCACTTTGGTTTACGCACTGCTTATGCCTGGAATACCATCTGTACAGTGTAAAAACAGCAGACTTCCAAACCACAATTTAGATCTTATAGATGTTGTTTTCCTGAAACTTTCTGACTTGCCATGGGCAAATGTGTTGTTAAGTGTCTTCACATACCTGTTAGTTAAAAAATGGTAAATCCTGCTTGCTTTCCTTACTTTTTTGTTTTATTCATTAATTGACAATAATAATTTCCCCTTTTTAGGTTTTTACCAGCTCAAATCATTACTTTATTTGCATATAAGCACAACTTTACTCAATCTATGGTAGCTGAGGGTCATAAATAGATGTCTCAACAGTAGCTTTGAAACACTTTGCAGCCATGGAACTACCTTCCTGAAATCCAGGAGCACTAATTCTGCCATACCTCTTTAAGATGAAGAACATTTCATGTATTTTGAAATAGTAAAGAGCTTGTGAATTAGGCCTTAAAAAAATCATATAATTTCTCCACACATCAAAATCCTGGGGCATTTTTCATCGTTTCCTTAGCAAACAAGTTTGTCTTCCATTCTATTTACAAGTTCACTGGCAAAACATCAATCACTTAACAGAGACTCCTTTACATAAAGAGACCTGATATTTAGCGTATTTTGTAGCTTTTGATTTATTTTGCTTTTTTAAACAGCCAGCAGAGGGCAATGTCCAAAATAAGAAAATTAGTCCACATAAATGGGTGTACTGACACCATTCATAGATCATGTAGGCAACAAATAGCAAAGAGGGGCATAGAGTCACAAATCAGTTCCAAATGGAACCCTAGAAGAAACAGTGTCAGAGGGTATTAAAACTGTACCACATGAGAAAAACTGAAACATCACTTAACTTAGTATCACTCCATTTTCTAGTATATTTGTATGATGTATGATGAGATGTGATCAAAGAAAATTACTTCATTCAATAACTTCGTACGTTGTTCTGAATCAAAGACAGGATCAGAAACCAGGTCTCTGTTAAATCAAAAATACTAACCAGAATGTGAAGTTTGGATTACTATCACTACCTTTCCCATCCATTTCTTCCTACTTAGTAAGTCTAGCTGAACTAACCAAACCAGAAACTNATTGAGTCTGATCATTTCTCATGAAAAATCCCTGTGTTTCTCAGTACTATTAAATTAAGTGTTTTATCTTTTACTCACTGACTGACTGATTCACCTCCAGTCTTGTCTCCTCCATCTGCCTCCTCGTCAGTATCAGAATCAGCTCCAACCTTGCCTAGATATACACAGTTTCAAACATGAAAATTTAGGCAGGTAATGTAATTAATGCTATATAGTTAGGCTTACTCTTAACGATTAACTCTATTGCAATAAGCAGAAGAGGTTTTTTCCCTGGTTAAAGCAGATGTTCAAATGATGTTCAGATGTTAAAATTAGACTTACTCAAAACCAAAAACCTTATTTTAGTTACACTGTACTACAAAAAAAACAGAATAGCTATTGCTAGTACAATACTATAGGTGCTAAAAATAAAGCACAGGAGACAATTAATAGAAGGTACTCTGCAGCATTCAAGATTCAAAGAGTTCCACTTAATTGAGAAAACAGCAACATGTTTACGAATAAATTGTACAGCCCTTAAATATCAGGTGGAAGTTCAGCAAGATACTGAAGAACTGGAATATCATATCCTTAACCAAAGTACATGAACTGTGGGTCTCAGCAGAGCAGAGGGATCCATGAAGAATCCTTTAACTACACCGCATGGTCTAGTGCAATTGCTAATACAATTGAACTGGTATTGCAGCATGTGAGATTTCCCCTGCAGAGAACCAGGAGGCAACTTAATGTCAGTTTACCTAAGATAATGGATTTCAAACAATACTTCTACACTCCTAGCTCTGTTTTTTCCACCAACTCAAAAGCTTTGTTCATAGTTTGGCTACTAAGGAAAAGAAGCTTATACTACTCTTTTCTGAATGTGTCCCTAATAGCTTCTAAATCAATAGATGATTTCATCCAAGCTTAAAAGATCAAAACCAGCATATATATCTACACACACAATATATGTACTATTAGCATGAGTATATGTGTAATACTAATATATATACACTAATATATATGCATATATATACATACTAATATATACTCATTGGAGAGGGACAGTGTGTGTGTGTGTATATATATATATAAAAAACCAGAAGTGGAGTGAAAATCCAGTTTAGAGGCAGACTATTCTCTGGTGTACAGCCATGCCCAGAAGTTTCATTCATACCTTCAAGTATCTTCAACAGTTTTTTTTCAGATAACAGCTCCAACTGCTCCAAGCAAAGCCTTTTGATTTCGTCCATTGAACAGTTCTAAGAAGACAGATAAGACAGACCACATGCTACTAAAAATTTCTGAGGACAGAGTAATTATGAACGGTAAGTAGTACTCCAACTGTACTGACCGAAGAGCTAACTCAGATTGCAAGTCCCTTCCCTATTCTGACCTGCATTGATGCAACTATTGGAGAACACCAGGTAGGTGTTTCAGTTCTCACAACTACATGAAATAGAGCATGTGTATGTTCTTCTGAAAAATTGAGCAATATGCACTATCGGTTATTTGACCTATGGCTTGGTGTTTTCACTGCAGCTGCAACACTGAGCAGCAGAAATACTGGGCCATATGTGCGAAGCATGGAACAGCAAACAACTGTAGCCCCGATTACTCCTAATTCTCCATCACTCAGGAGCAAGTGGATTACATAATTAAGCCTGCAAAGACCAGAGCCAACTGTTGAATCCAAGCTGACAAACTGAAGCAAACACTGCTATTGACAACACACCAACAGTTGTACGTCATAATAAAGAAAACATAAGAAATATGTAAATTGTGATCCATTTCTCATGCTTGATACTACCACACGCTGCCACAGATTTTATGGGTATTCCAGTTACCTTCACATCTTTCATACTACTTGTGTCCTTTTGGTGAAATACAGTGATAACTTCACACTTTCAAATGAACTATGATACCACGTACAAGTACCAAAATTAGAAAGTGCTGAGCATATTGTAACACCAAACCTGCTGTAGGTTTGGTTCTACACTACCAGGCAACTTCCTTTCAAACTCAGTAATGCCTTTGCCTCCAGCTGCACCAGATCTCTTCTCTCAGAGATGAGAAACGGATGAGACTGTACGCAATTCACTACGTGCTTAAAATGAAGAAGTCCTGCCTCACTTATACTAATAATATGACTCATAAAGATAAAAATTAAAGACAAAACTTTTAAAACTATTAACACACAAATGGCACTTCACCTGCAGCCTCTTCTTCTGTACAGGCTGCTAGCCTAATTTATTATTACCAAGTCCTGCAATTCACAAGATTCAAAAAGCATATGTTCTAAGCCAGTAAAACTCTAGTGATACTACCACTAAAGTCCACAGAAGTTACAGCTTCTGAAGTTGTTTATCAAGAAGGGGTTTTACTGCCTTATCTCAGACATTAATTTAATACCATACAAAGAAATTCAGCTGACACAAACAGAAATCAAACTTTTATTAACAAATCAGCATATTCATTAGTGAACAACACTACTGAATTTACTCCATGCAATTATGAAACTCTTTTTGCATTTAACTAACCAGTACAGAGAGACAGTATGAAAACACTGCAGTTCAGCAAGGGCTGAGCAGTGGAAGGGGAGTAACCTGGAACGTCTCACTTTCAGAGACTTTATATAATCTTTATTTAAGAAATATACAGGCAGCTTTTAAGCTGGAAGTCCACTAGAATTGAGAGATAAATGTGCTTCATTACACAAACATTCAAGCTTGTAAAAAGTATATAAAGGTAAGTGTATTTCAGTACCTTTAAAATATCAGGCAGCATCTTCTGTAGTTTTTTCTCCCCTATGACACAGAAACACTGTTGAAGCATTTCTTTTTTGTCCGCGATGTAGAAACTGACTGGTTTGAGTGACACACTGAGATCTAATCCTCCTTCTTCTATATCACTGGGTTGTTCAGCTTCTTCCACTTTTTCTCCAGATGGTACATTGCACTTTTCTTCCTAAAATCAAGGAGAGCAAATAAAATTTTCACATTTTCTAGTGAATGAGAGAAGGAAACTTACAGCTTCATTTGTGCTTGCAATAGCTTTCCCGTCATGATTGCAAGGTACATCTTAAGGTGGACTTTGGCACTTCCAAATAGCGTTTTCATTTGCAAGTTAACTGCATTACAGAAGCTACATTTTTGGTTACTAAAACTATTCTTATGCTAGGGGAAATTTTAAAAGCTTCAAGAGGTAAAAAGTACTTTTAAATATTAACTGGAAAATATCATCTGCAAATACCTAACTGCTGCTTATACAAGAAAGCATGCTTTAAGGCAGAAAAAATCCATCTCTCTGATTTGCTGTGCAATTAAATCATTAAGCTCATAGTTTACAGCTACCCTGCTAAGGAAACAGGCATACAATTCCCTGCGTGGCACAGTCTTCCAAAAACAACAGTGGACTTCGTATCAGAAAATGCATCTTCCACAGATCAGCGGAAGACCTCTACAGTTAAAAAAAAAAAAAAAACAACAACAAAAAAAAAAACACCCAGCTAGAAACACATTTTGACAGCCCCACAATTCACTCAGGAGTGCATCACCTGAACTTTTGTACTGATGCGCCAACACCTCCGCGAACAGGTGGCAATGCTGCAAGGACGAGCACCGCGACTGGGGTCACCGCTGAGCTTGTGCCCCTCATCCCTAGCGCCTGGGAGAACGCAGACCGGTCTCCCCTGGACGCGGACGGGGAGCACCTCGGCGCTGCCCCTCCCAGCCGCGGGTGCCTTTGCGGCGCACCTCGCCGCGCCGTCCGCCCGACTTCTCTCCTCCAGGCAGCTGCAGGCTGACGCCTTTTGACTGACTGCAACCGGCCCTGCGCCTGTGCCCCGCGTCCGGAGAGGAACCAGCCGCAGCCACCCGGCCCCCGACCCTTCCCGCGGCCAACTCACGGCAGCGACAACGGCCAGGCCTCGCCCGCCGGGGCGCCGCGGAAGGCGGGCGCGACGGTGGCGGGGAGGGGCGGGTGGCGCCCCAGGAGGCACGGACTGGCCCGAGCCCCGCCGCTCCGAGGCGGAGGGGGGAAAGCAGCGGCCAGAGCCGCGAAGCGGCCGCCCGCCC
>VYZW01036973.1:3325-19489 GCA_013401315.1 Balaeniceps rex | reverse complement strand
TTATGATTGAAAAAAAAAGCTCTTATCTTTTCCCCACCCTCAGCAGTGATCAGTGTTCTGTGCTGCTTTTCCCAGGACAGACAGTGCAGATAACAAATAGAGAACGGTTTGAGATTTGGACAGGAGCAGTCTGACCATCTCAAACTTGATTTAATTTACTACTGAATTAATGTGGTGGTTGGGCAATTCAGACTTACTGATCCAATTCTGGATTCCTCATACATTTTCAGAGTGCATGTTGAACCTGTTATAGATAAATATTCTTAGTTTCTTCACTTCCTTCTTCATATTGCTAATCCACAATACAGGTTCTTCACAGGTCTGTTTTCCCTAAGATGAATTGTCTAGAGTTCATTTGAAAATAGCAGTGATTCCAGAAGTCAGTACACCTATGCAAATATAGAATAAATGCCAGGGAAAACATTAACAGACAAACATGACCCAAAAAGGGGAATTGTCAGATTTTTTTCAGTTCTGTCAGGTTAGTCTGAGATACATAATACCTCTCCCTGCAAACCTTGACTTGTTTATATCCTTAGACTGTCACAAATGCAACAGTGGTACTACTACGATGACAAATTTCTCTTAAAACCTGATTTTCCTTGACTTGTGTATGGCAAGGAAGAATTGAGTCATAGACTAGTAAAATGTTTGTTGTTGTTCAACCTTAACTGTATGAGGAAAACAGCCTTCCACTTCAATGTAAGAATTCAGTGGAATATTTGTAATAGATCTTAATAATGTCAGAGAGGCTATATTTGTCTTTGTGAAAAAGTAACCATCATTAGAAAAATCAGGCAAACAAACAAAAGAATAGGTGTCTGAATTATGCACAGTATTGTGGCTAGTAATGAGTGTTGTAAAGAACACCCCAAACGTATATTATGCACTGTTTAGTCTGTATTTATAGAGACACTGCTATGAATTAGGGAAAGGGCTTTGTCTGAAACCTGTTTCTTACACCAATCATGTTAAAGGAATATCTTTAGGTTGATTCAGAACATCTCATTTAGTGAATAATAGAGGAGCCTTTGTGCAGCATATTCAATATCTGCAAATACCCATCAGTCAACAGCTGTTTCATTTATTGGATAAAGTATCTGTCAAATCCGAACAAGTAGCAAAAAACTTAGTGCTGGTGGATATATGATATTTGTTCCAACTCTGTATAAATATACATGAACTGAAAAATGGAAGACCTGAAATTTGGTTTTTCCTTTTTCATTAAACTAACAGGATATGTTGTCTTTTGTCTTTTTCTGAATTAAAAACTCGCTCCAGTTTCTCGATCTTTGCACTGTTTCGCAGGGTATGAAAAACAAACCATCTGGATATTGCTCCTAATATTACTTTACTGGTTATAAATCTGTAATCTAGCCATGTAAATATTGATTTCCTGTATGTATGTGGGGAAAATATTTTGTTGTGTAGGACTCTGTGATGCTAAAATCACACTTCATGAATTTTCAAGGTGATGGATTTTTTGAGTACTAAATCTCATGAAGATTTATTTGCTGTAAAATTTCAAGAAGTAGAAATGAGCTTGCAATCAATACCCAAGTTTTGTAAGAAGATGTGGTTGGGGGTGAGAGAGAGTGAGGAAATGCATTTCTATTTACACACTGTCTCTTGTTACAGGAAAGGTGTGGAAGCAGTTTCCTGTTCACCTGAAGAATAACCCTGTTTGAAGGTATTTTGCTTTAGGTTAGTTACACTGTGCCAAATGTGCAGAGCGCAGGGAGGATCTCGATTATCGCTCTAAGCCTGCTATAGGTGATGCTGAAAACTTTACAAGATTTTCAGAAGTGATGTATTTCAGCAGTAGTTTCACATGTAACCTTTTCAGTGGCAAAAATTATGTGAACTGGCACTGGGAGCCCTGTCACCAGAAGGAACAGCTGTCTGGCAGTGCTTGGAGAGCAGGAAGACCTTCCCCTGCTGTGCTGTCTGCTCACACCCAGGGCTGCACAAAGGAGGCTTTCATGAGTTTCTCTCTTGCCCAGGGGAAGCAGCTGCCTGCAACATTGCAAATATGGGTAGCAGCCAGGTGGAAAGGGTAGTTATGCATGTGCTTGTGGGGCATATTACATCCTGAAAGGCACTCAAAGTAGAAATTTCCTCCTTGTAAAAGCAAATCAGTGGGACTTCAGGAACTGATTTATTCCACACTTTGCTGGGTTGTAGTTTGTCATTCACACAGCAGTTAAATAATGATTTCTCCATCAATGAATCACTGGACTGATATTAGCAGCTCAAAGTAATCTACTTAGAAACAAATTGTATGTATGACTGGTAATGGGATGTTCCTCCAGTTCTTTACTTACCTCTGAGGAAAAAATCTCTTTTAATAGCCTTTGTCATGCATCTGGAAACATCAAAGTGGAATTGAGTTCAATGTTGAAGGCCTATGGCTTGCCCTTGTGGTGTATTTCCTCTTCAGTACTTTTGCCCACCTCTTTGCTTTGAGATGTATCTGCTACTTTTTCTTTAGTAATTTCTAGTGATGAAGTATTAAGCAGATGAGGTGGGAATTGATGAAAACAATAAAAACTTCTCCCACTGAAGTTAATGGAAAGGCTTGGTGGGGTGAAAGTACTGGAAAACAGGCTTAGACAACCACTGGGGGTGGGTGGGATAAGTGGATTTATTGAGGACCTGTATTGTTGTAGACCCTCTGTTACTCTTCCTCCCCATAGTCACACTGTGGTAAGGAGGTAATGCAGCTGTCAAATGCAGAGTGGCTCCAGGTCTCAGATGAGTGCTGCTTATGTGCCCTCTATTTCTCTTCAGGACACCGTGGTTGTGCATTTGGACCTGGACCTAAAATTACAATTTTTAAAGAAGTCACAGTTAAGACAAGCATAGGCTTGGTAGGCTTGGTGCTAACCCACTGTAGGCAGGTAGGAGGGCAGATAAATGCCTTTGCTTGTTTCTGAAGTTTGTGTGTGGTTTGAGGGCATCTAGCAAAATGCCTGTTAGATGTTCTGCTCCTGCAGTCCAAGTTGAAGCCAGGAAGAGTGGAGGTGTGAGTAATGTCAGGATGCACGCTTCTTGCTCTAGGCTGCTCCTTTGTAGACAAATGGGATAAGTCTAGTGGGTTACCTCTCCCACTCCTCCTGCAGCTTTAGGGGCATCCAGGAGAGTAAACAGTTGAATGAAACTGGAGTTTTAGTGGGTTTTTTCATAGTAAGAAACCTGGGAATAGTTCTGACAAATGTGAAAGACAAACCTCGATGACAGAATTCTTTGAGTTGAATAACCAGTATGGATTCATGAGGGATAAATAATCCAAGTTTAACCTTATTGTGAATTCCACTGTCTTTGTGGAAGAATAAAGGAATAGGGGAGCTTCTTGCCCTGTCAGAGTTGCAAAGTGTCAAGTGACACTGACAGTTTGAACTTACAGTTCATCAGGCAGATGCATCACAAATTTACATATGGCCTCTCAGAAGATGATGTCAGCTCGGTTGGATATTTGCTGAAGGTCTCAGGTATTTACAAAAAAATATTTTTACACTCTGCACTTCCTGATCAGCCTTGCACCAGCCGAAAAAACAAACAAAAAAACCCCGATGCACCAAAGTTTCCCTAATAGTTAGAAACGAGAAGATTATTTTGCTTTATTTTTCAATTGATACCAAGTTCATAAAGGAAAACAAGGAAAGCTCGATCATTATGGTGCTTACGAAGACTAATAGTTACATCCTTGTCATTCAGTCAGAACTCAAGTTGCCTGGGAAAGAATGACTTTTAAAAACACTGTTATGCCAAAATAAGAGAGTGTACTGATACCTGGTATATTTTGAAATCTCATTAAATTTCATTGAAAGCTCATTTTTTATTATAGTAAATGAGGTTTGAGTTTCACTTTGATAAATAGGCTCCTTCAATTTGGCAGAAACAGAAAGATTAATTTAACAGCAGAGGTAGCTTGGATTGTGTCCTGTGTTTTATTTTTAGCTTTATATGTTGATCCAATGTAATTAATCAAGACATCTTACAACTTAGAGCCAGACCTACAGCAACTTGGGGTGCACAATGCTATCATTTCTTTATCTTTTACTACCCATATCAATGAGGTCCTATTCTTCAGTTAATGTAACAGCCACAAGTGTAATATAGGCCATTAAATCATATAGCAAAACCAGCAGAGAAATTAATGTCTCATTTATTCTTTGTTATGTATTGAACTCTGCCTTTTGCTCTGTATGAGGGAAGCCACCAATATGGTTTAACTGAGACCAAAGGCTATTGCCTCCTAGCAGAAGCTGTATTTTTGCACCCCATGTGAATAACCCTTTCCTGCTCTAAGGGGAAGACTGTAGTTAACCCTTTGTTTGCAATGGGAGATGACTTCAGGAAACATTGGAAAATAAGCTTAAAAAGTTATGTTTCACATTAACCCTCCTTTCTCTTCCCTCATTAATTGCCAAAGTGCTTGATATCTTTAAAATTAAATTTAAACACGGCTTTTTATAAATTCTGCTGAGCTTTGTATCCAACATCTGTGAATACACTTCAGGTTTGCCTGACTTCAGGCTCAATGTTTACAGCCCACCCCATCACTTTTTTTCTTGCTCCTTTCTCAGAGAAACTGTGTACAGGCTTTGGCTTTAACCCGCTCAGTTCCTGTGCTTCAACCATGACTCACATCCAGATCTGCTGCCTGTTCGGCTTTGCAAGTATGAAGGTGGATGCAATCGAAGTCTGGTTTGTGGCAAAAGTGTCAACACTTCAGTGTTTGTAGAAAAAATTAAAATAAAATACAACTTGTGGATGAGGCCAAAGAGATGTTATGAACCTCTGTATTGGGTTTGCATGACAAGGTTTTGGTAGCAGGGGAGCTACAGGGGTGGCTTC
Source organism: Balaeniceps rex (assembly GCA_013401315.1). Classification (NCBI taxonomy): domain Eukaryota; kingdom Metazoa; phylum Chordata; class Aves; order Pelecaniformes; family Balaenicipitidae; genus Balaeniceps; species Balaeniceps rex. The sequence goes on along the minus strand of VYZW01036973.1, from coordinate 14,629 downwards.
TGTGAGAAGCTGCTGGAAGCTTTCCCCATGTCTNGTTTGCAATGGGAGATGACTTCAGGAAACATTGGAAAATAAGCTTAAAAAGTTATGTTTCACATTAACCCTCCTTTCTCTTCCCTCATTAATTGCCAAAGTGCTTGATATCTTTAAAATTAAATTTAAACACGGCTTTTTATAAATTCTGCTGAGCTTTGTATCCAACATCTGTGAATACACTTCAGGTTTGCCTGACTTCAGGCTCAATGTTTACAGCCCACCCCATCACTTTTTTTCTTGCTCCTTTCTCAGAGAAACTGTGTACAGGCTTTGGCTTTAACCCGCTCAGTTCCTGTGCTTCAACCATGACTCACATCCAGATCTGCTGCCTGTTCGGCTTTGCAAGTATGAAGGTGGATGCAATCGAAGTCTGGTTTGTGGCAAAAGTGTCAACACTTCAGTGTTTGTAGAAAAAATTAAAATAAAATACAACTTGTGGATGAGGCCAAAGAGATGTTATGAACCTCTGTATTGGGTTTGCATGACAAGGTTTTGGTAGCAGGGGAGCTACAGGGGTGGCTTCTGTGAGAAGCTGCTGGAAGCTTTCCCCATGTCTGATAGAGCCAATGCCAGCTGGCTCCAAGATGGACCTGTCACCGGCCAAGGCCGAGCCCATCAGCGATGGTGGCAGCACTTCTAGGATAACATATTTAAGAAGGGGGAACAAAAACTGCGTAACTGCAGCTGGAGAGAGGAGTGAGAATATGTGAGAGGAACAACTCTGTGGACACCAAGGTCAGTGAAGAAGGAGGGGGAGGAGGTGCTCGCGATGCTGGAGCAGAGATTCCCCTGCAGCCCATGGTGAAGACCATGGTGAGGCAGGCTNGAGGAGTGAGAATATGTGAAAGAAACAACTCTGCAGACACCCAGGTCAGTGAAGAAGGAGGGGGAGGAAGTGCTCGCGATGCTGGAGCAGAGATTCCCCTGCAGCCCATGGTGAAGACCATGGTGAGGCAGGCTGTCCCCCTGCAGCCCATGGAGGTTAACGGTGGAACAGATACCCACCTGCAGCCTGGGAAGGACCCCACGCCAGAGCAGGTGGGTGTGCCCGAAGGAGGCTGTGACCCTGTGGGAAGTCTGTGCTGGAGCAGGCTCCTGGCAGGACCTGTGGACCCATGGAGAGAGGAGCCCACGCTGGAGTTGGTTTGCTGGCAGGACTTGTGACCCCATGGGGGACCCACACTGGAGCAGTCTGTTCCTAAAGGACTGCACCCCATGGAAAGGACCCACACTGGAGCAGTTCATGAAGAACTGCAGCTTGTGGGAAGGACCCACGTTGGAGAAGTTCATGGAGGACTGTCTCCAGTGGGAGGGACCCCAGGCTGGAGCAGGGGAAGAGTGTGAGGAGTCCTCCCCCCGAGGAGGAAGGAGCAGCAGAGACAATGTGTGATGAACTGTCCGCAACCCCCATTCCCTGTCCCCCTGCGCTGCTTGGAGGGGAGGAGGGAGAGAAAATCAGGAGTGAAGTTGAGCCTGGGAAGAAGGGAGGGGTGGGGGGAAGGTGTTTTAAGATTTAGTTCTTATTTTCTCATTATCTTACTCTGATTTCGATTGGTAATAAATTAAACTAATTTCCCCATGTCAAGCCTGTTTTGCCTGTGATGGTAACTGGTGAGTGATCTCTCCCTGTCCTTATTTTGACCCACGAGCCTTTTGTTATATTTTCTCTCCCCTGTCCAGCTGAGAAGGGCAGTGATAGAGTGGCTTTGGTGGGCACCTGGCGTCCAGCCAGGGTCAACCCACCGCACTGAAGGAGCTCTTCCCTTTAGTGAAATGGTATAAATTTTAAAGGCAGTTCCTGAGGCCAGAATGACATAGATTGACTAGTTTGCCAGCTGTATGTTGATGTATATACCAGATGCATGGAGATGTTATATATGTGGAAAACTTTCATGCCTTGTACTATATTCCTCCTTTCTAATCTGGATTTCTTGAGTTCATTCCACTGTCAAAACCCTTTAAAGTTGTTGCCGTTTTAGTAAAAGTCAATCTGCCACAGAAATATTTCCTCTTTTCCCCTCTATCCCTCAGAGTGGATCTTCATAATCAGCTGGGATAGGTAGGAGGCAAGAAATGGTAAAAGACATTAGATTTTCCAGCTCAATTTCTTTCACTCAAAAGTATGAATTTAACTGCTGTTGTCTGAAACTATTAGCTAAAATTAGTGTAAAATTTATTAATTATTCCAGTTGATCTCTGCCTTCCAAAAAGAAACTTTTAAAATTTAAAACTTAATTTTTCATTTAAAATGTTCTTTGATATTATTAGAGAAGAAAACCTAAAAAAAAATCAATTTGAAGAAAATGTGTTTTTAAAAATCATTCTAATCATTCTTCTTCTTATTGAAATACATTAAAAGTTGAATGCTTTAAAAAATGTTGGTACATAATTTGAACAGAAGAATAATTATTTATGCAGTGTAAGTCCTAGACCAGCATCACTTTTCTATACATTAGAATGAATTCTTAATGAAATTTCATGTCACTAGTGACTTTTTTGAGGTCAACTGTTGACTTAAAAGAACTAAAAAAATATTTGTTTTTAAAAACAATAAAAAAAATCTACTTGTGAGCACTTTCTTAAGGATGAGAGCCTCAATCCAAAAAAAGTATTTTGACTTCCAGTTCCTAGTTAGGGTTCTAATTTCTTTATTTTTAATGAAGCTGGGCTTTAAGCCATGAGGGGACTTAGGAGTCTTTCACAAAACCAGGAAGGAAGAGAAAGTGGTGCCAGCATCATTATAAGCTGGCAACTAGGACGTTTTTCTGGGTGCTGGAAGTTCAAAGAATCTGGCTTTGAATAAAGCAGAGACAAGACTTGCTCTCAGATTTTCTGTAAGCTGGAGGCCTGATCCATCCACTGGACTAAAAGGACAGCACTTGTTTCTTGTCTTCCTCTCCCCTTCAATTAAAGATATCCTTCTAACTTTAGAATGAATGAATTTACATTTAAAAATGTGACATCAAAGTTGTTTTATATTTTTTTTTCCTTTTAACATCTATTCTGATTTATTCTCTGATTTTGACTTAAAGTCAAAACAAAATGCCCAAACCCTTTTCCTTCAGACAGAGCATAGTCCCCAGAGGTGGTTTTGTGTGTTCTGAGAACACACACTTTTTAGAACACTTTTACGAACAGAATTTGTATTCACCTTTGTGATAAGTATCCTGTGTAGCGGAACCGGGACTGCAGGAACAACCCCCCATGTTGTGATTAGTTAGTTATAAAAGATGGAGTTATGGCTGTGGAAACAAACCAGGGGTAGGTAAACGTCGGACTAGACTACAATGTCCTGAAAGAATTGTCTTGCTTGGGGTCTTCCAGCAAGTACCTTGTGGCTAGAGCTGAAGTCTGTCCACTGCGTTGGCTCATCACGATGCCTTTAGTGAATAAAGTAAGAAAAAGGAGTGGTCTCTGCAGCATTTCCCACTGTACCATAGAACAGTATCTTCTCATGGTTTCCTCCTTTCTTCTCTTCTATCTTCCTCATTCAAATCTCTTTGCTTGTGCATTTTTTTCATCTAGACATTAGGAAATTTTATGTGACTCTGTTAAGCTTTTTATTAATGGCGTATAACTGTTGACAGGTGAACTCGAGGCGGGCAGTAGCAGCTGTGGAGCAGTGCTGTCCCTTAGAAGCATTATTCTCTTGGTATTGGGACAGGTAATTTTACAGCCAATTCACAAAAAGCCTGTGCCTGTGGATTACAGAATGTGTGGAGCAAGCATGACTAGAAACGTTAACAAAATCATATGTGAAGCGAAGAAAGTGTGATTTTGAGTGTCTTGCTGCAGTAGACAATACTAAAGTACTTGCTCATGATATCAGGCTATGGGGAAGAAAAAAAATCTCCATGGTTTTGCAGTGTTGTTCCCTTAAAAAGGAAGTTTGATTTGATCCTGGGCAACTGGTGCTGGTCTTAAATTACGAAGCACTGTGGTGAAAGCCCTCATATATTTGTATTATCTTTAGACAGCTGCAACAGTTCTTGATTTTTATGAAGACTTATTTTCCATACTAGGAAGTCGTTTTGAAGGTCTTGGCTGCCAGGGGCCATTTTGAAATACTTGACATGGTCCTGTCAAGTACAGAAATGTTGATTATCTCTTTTCTGATAATCCAGTTCTTTTAAGGAGTCTCTAACTTGGTGAATGTAATTTTGAGGAATGTCATATTAGTTACTTCTGAAAAAAAGGCAACAAATATGTAATCTCATTTTTTAAATCTAATTTTTGTCTTTGCAATATCTTGCGGCAGTGAGTTCCAGGCATGAATTATGCGCTGTAAACAGAAAACTACAGCTGCAGTTGTTCACCACATTACACTTTTGAGCTCATAACTCACATCTATGCATATTGTTGTACAGAAAGCAGGTCTTCTGTAGCTGCCCATGGCAAAGAAAAATGAAAATATGTGACTCATCCTTTTTCTATTAAAATAATAATGCCACTTAGCATTTATATTACTCCATGCTTAAAGCCTTTTACCGACATTAACCAATTAATCCTCATAACAGCACTCCACTATGTTTAGCCTACAATTAGGGGCTGTATTGAAAACTGCCTACTGTCCTTGTCAATTACCTTGTGAAAGCGGAGCTATCGAGCATCAGCTCTGGGTTTGCTCATTTGCAGCAATACACTGCAGCATCCCCTGGCCTCCAGTCCTCTGCTAGGAAGCTTTCATAAATGTTGCTGCTGCCTGTATCCTGACCTGATAATTAGAATCACTACATCTTCCCGGTCACTTTGGAGAATAAGACATAAGTAAACACATGAATAAGTCACACTGGTACTCTGTGTTGTCCTTGTGTTTTCTAAGCTGGTCAAACCACTTGTAAATAATAAATGGGAAAGGCATTTGTCATACAGGCAGACTGGAAGTGAATTTTTTATGGAACATGGAATTTCCAATTAGGTATTTGTAAAGTCTGAATGCCTACTTGATTTTTGAAATTAGGATGACCATAAAAAAAAGATAAAAGAGCCTTGTCTATGAACTACTTTGAGATTGCCAAAAATTCTGAAATCGTAAATGATTTTTAATAACAAGATCAGTGAGTAAGTCAATCTTCATTACACATCTGAAAGATATTACCATTTTGAACTGGATAAACTGAGAGATGAAAATTAAATAGTCACATTAAAAAAAAAGGATGAAAAGAATTTATAGTTTGTAGCTCCCAGTTCTGTGCTTTTACCTTGTCATAATTAACATTCTGCTTTTAAGCCTTCTTAACCTTCCTCTGATGTCAAAAGCCAAGAGCAGCCATAACATGCTGTCCTTAGAATTACAAATATCCCAGCCTTGAACTGTGAACTTCTAGATAGCAATTCCAATTACTTTGACTTCTGCATCATTTATTTCAGTTCACATCACTGGAGGTGAAATAGTCACCTGAAACTCACACTTTACCCTTTCAGGATTCATTGTGGTATTCATTAGAACACGAATAATATTGTGGCTGAAATTAAGCCTGCAGTAAACAGTATGAAAATGTTTTTTACTCTTTTTTTTTTGTATCTTAAGTGATACCTCTCAAAAAAGATGAAGCTTTTTGAAATTACAAAGCATCATGTTTAATAGCAAGTCTGTTCTTGATTTGAAAGTAACGGCATTGATATAGCTTTACATTCTCTTAAATAAATATCAGCTCAAACTGTGTACAAGCCAGGAAACATGTTTGGATTAAATTCTACATGTTGGAGGGTGCTTTGAGATATATCACACGCAACAAGAACTTTTTCAAACCCAAGGGGGAGTTGAACCTTTATCACTCTAATGTCAAGACAGTTAATTTTATTCAGTGTTCAAATCTATTGCTACAACATATCATGAGCCACTGCTCTCTTACAGGGGTTGCTGGAAAATACTGGAATTCCTTTAGGTAAAATTAGCTTGTAATCACCTGCACTTTATTTTGTTACAAAAAGCAGACCTGCAGACTGCTTCAAATGACTTATACTTACAAATGCAACAGTCTTTGCTTTTAAATCTCTAAACAGATTTGGTACTACAAGAACAAGAAGCACAATTATATAGAATACACAAAAGCTGTAGAAACTGTGTTTTGAGCAACAAATCCTTATTAGTTTATGCATTTGCAGAGAACTTCATAAGAGTGAGCACAGAGTTGCTGTTGTAGCAAGTTGGGCAGGGGCTTTGGTGGTGTTTACAGAGCACAGTCTGCCCTGGGCATCCTGCACAACCATTGGCACCAGTAATGCTTGGTTCTCAGTTCTCTGTGGCAAAACGCTTTTCCTCTTGTACTTGCTGTAGGCTATTCTGCCAGAATTTCTGCTGGTCTTTTAGCCCTGTGCTATCTGGGATACAGCAGATCAAGTGCAAACCTAGTGTTTTGAAGTGTCAACAGAATTACTGACAATCCCCTATTCCCTTTCTGTATAATTGGAATGTATTGGAAAATAAGTAGGTGTTCCCAGTAATCTTTACAGAGCTGTAAGCAAACATGTGAGAAAGGGGTCAGCATATAAAAGGGAGATGCCTGATGGGTGAGAGATTTGAAGAAAATAACAGTGCTTTAAATGAAGCAACAACCTGGCTAATTCCAGTTTTCTGCTTAGATGCAAAGGGCGTTGTATCTTTGAACGAGGGGTGGTTAGATAGAGCAGATGAAGGCATCAATATGAGTGGTATCATACCCCACAAGAACAGACTTTTTTAATTAGCAGGGGATGGGACACAGAGAGTCCCATAACATGGTACAGAAAAACAAAATCTAAAAGAAGTGTTTGGTAGTTACTTAATGTCCTGGTTTCAGCTGGGTTAGAGTTACTTTTCTTCCTAGTAGCTGGCATAGTGCTGTGTTTTGGATTTAGTAGGAGAAGAATGCTGATAACACACTGATGTTTTAGTTGTTGCTAAGTAATGCTTAGACTAGTCAAGGACTTTCTTTTTCAGCTTCCCATGCTCTGCCAGGTGCACAAGAAGTTGGGAGGGGGCACAGGCCAAGATAGTTGATCCAAATTGACCAGAGGGCTATTCCACACCATATGATGTCATGCTCAGTATATAAACCGAGGGGAGTTAGCTGGGGAGCAGCGATCGCTGCTTGGGGACTGGCTGGGTGTCGGTCGGCAGGTGGTGAGCGGTTGCATCACTTGTTTTCTTTTCCCTGGGTTTTGTTTGTCTCTCTCGTTCTCCTTTTCATTACTATTATTATTATTATTATCATCATCATTATTATTATTACTATTATTATTTTATTTCAATTATTAAACTGTTCTTATCTCAACCCGTGGGTTTTCTTACTCTTGCCCTTCCGATTGTCTTCCCCATCCCACCGGGGAGGGGGAGGGTGAGCGAGCGGCTGCGTGGTGCTTAGTTGCCGACTGGGGCTAAACCACGACACTGAAGTATTAGGGAATCAAGGGACTGGGGGGCAATAAGAAAGGAATCACATCGCCGTTTAATTCACATAACCATGTAGAGATTCAAGGTCACAGAGAGATTTTATTGGCAATTAGCTATGTTGTAGGACAGGAATGGATTCTTTGGTTAAACTGTTAGGAAAATACAGCTGTTTCATTTCACTGTACCCTTTGCTTGGTTCTTTTTAATTGAAAACTTTGTCAGTGAGTATAATTTTTAAAGTATAGAGGTGTGTGAGATCCTGTCAAGTCATGATCCAAGCAGGAGGGCCTTGGCTCTCGGGGTGATATGCCCGTGTCTGGGAGGGAGTAGGCAGACCTGAAATCACTGAAGACCTGAAATCATGTGTGGTTTGATACTTCAGAAATAATTAAGGAATTAGGTTTTTAAATGGAAAACTGCAGGAGCCTAACTGAGCAGTGACCTGCAAATGTGTGGTGACATTTAAAAGAATGTGCAGTGAGTTCTGGGAGTTGACACGCTTAATTTTATCTGCTGACTGAGGGAAAATTATAAAAACATACAAAGAGCGCCAGGAATTTAATTACAGAGGCCTGCCAGCTGCCTCTCTGCTTGAGATCAACGCTTTCTGTTGCTTCTTTTGATTTTCTGTATATTTTACTGCAGTAAAGCAGCTGTTGGGGCTGGAGATTTTTTGGCCCTGACAGATATATAAGGGCTCCAGAGAAAGTAGAAAACTGTCATCTGACCGGCTGCCTGGGTCAGAAAAACAAAGTTTGTTCTGTTGCACTTGTAGCAGAATACAAAGAGTTTTCTGCCTAACTCAGGATTTATACCAGCAAAGCAAAGAGGAAACTCCAATTCAAATACCTCCAGTGGACCTAGGAAGAAGACTATCAAGTTATTCTGTATATTGTATGCAAAAATGTTATCTTAAAAGCCCCAGAAAAAATAAGAACTAAATTCTACTCTTGAGTATCTGTAACATTTGGGAAATCTGGAGTAGTATCATGGCTTTCATTGGAGCCGCTGTTTGTGCACACCTGGTGTGAACTCGAGCAGCCGAGCTATATGAGCGAACTCCTGTTCTGCAGTCAGAAAATGTGTGCATGGTATTTCATTTAACTTAGGAATCATTCCAAGAGATTTTTGAGGGCAACATAAGCATGGACATTACTGATTTACTTATCTCTTCACTGCCACGGAGTGGCAGCATGAACACACCTGTGTAGTGAAATAATTCCTGATAAATGAAGCCCTGGAAAAATCTGATGGAATTAGTAATCTATAATAGAATAAATAAATCCTTTCAGTTTCTATGCTGAGACTATAAAAGAAATGAAGTCTACAACATCAACAATGAAGGAGGAATTAGCTGGTTTTTTCAGACAAAGAAAGAAAACGTTCAACAGTAAAGATAAATTTACTCCTTAATTGTATAGCACAGACAAAGAGACAGTGGAAAAAGGAATGCTCCCAAGCTAATGCCTGGGTATCACTGAAATGAGGAAGTTAGAAATGCCTCTATACATATTGAAGAGAACACCGAGAAGGCAAAGGTGGGACATCTGGAAGGACAGCATACGATCTTTTAATCAGTCAATTGATTCCATTCGATTCTTTAAAATAACACCCTTCTCCTACGCCTGCCCCCTCACCTCCTTCCAAAAAGAGTGGTTTACATTTGTTACAGTGGTGTGTTTAGAAGATCTGGTTTTGTCTCAGTTTTCTGTGAATAAGGAATGGGAAAATCTGTGCGGACCCTGTTTCTACACAGAGTCCCTCACCTCCTTCTGATTCGGGCCACTTGCACAACACCAAAAGGCAAGGTGAAGAAAAGTTGCTGCTGTCCCAGTCTGACTCAAGACATGCGTAGGCTGAATCTGTCCTCAGCAGAATAGGCAGTATTGTATTGTTTGCTTAAAAGACCACTAAAAACCATAGAAAGTACATGTGCTTGGTTTTCCCCTCCACAGCCAAATTAAAATGGGGACCAATGTAGTGATTGTGGAGATGACTGTCTCATTAATTCAAAATTAGGAAAATAATTATGGTTTGAAAAAAGTCACGGAGGAATTACAGATAGAAAGGATTATAGGAGGCATGAGGAAGGGCTCTTACTTATCCGCCAAGGAAAAGCAGGGCAGGCTCTGCATGTCCCAAATGGAAATATGACCCTAGGAACATGTGCTCTGGACCTTGTACAGTGACTACAGGATATGCAGGGGAGTAGCTGGCATGGCCTACATTCATGGGACTCTCTGGGGACTGTTTCAGTGTGAGGATTAAGAATCAGTCCCACACGCTCTGGGAACTTCCTGAGAGCATAGTCCTTCTGCCAATACCTTGAGTTGTAATACTGCATTTTTTCTGGGCATGTTGAAACACTATGTAGCTATCACAGCACTGATACCTTCTGAAAGGGAACTAAAAACATGACATTCTGGGATTCAGTCATTTATTAGTTCTATAATGCTTGCTGAATTTATGATATTTCTTTTTTCATGCCTTAATGGCTGGCTTCTCAACCACAGCCTGAATACTGAGGTCCTGCTGAGATCCATCTGGTTTCTGCATCTTTCTCATCAGTGGAGATATTGCATGGGGCAAATTCTGCTCACCCCTATGTCTGAGCAGCCTTAACTAGTAATACACAAGACAGAATAGTATGAATCTAGTTCACTTACCTTAGACTCTAGTGGTGATTTGGGAATATGTAACACAGAGTGCAGCAGCACAGCTGTGAACTGTCCTACTGGTATGCATGTTCCTGCCCTGCAAATAAATGCAAGATAGTTCAAAATATTTTATCTGCATTAACAGGGCATGGAATGAGGCAGGCTTGTCAAGCTTTACCAAATTATAAAAAATGTGGTATGTGATGTGAATGCATGTGGATAGCAGGAGATTGACTCAGCAGCCCAGATGGTCTCTCCTAGAACTATGTCCAAGTCAAACCCTTTAAAAAGCTTAAATGTGAACATGAGAATTATAGTGTTCTGTAGTGGTACAAGGAACATGTGAATGTATGTACCAAAAAGCTACTAGGTCATGTAAAATGATATAATGACCCTTTTCTGTCCCTCTTTTTTTTAAAAACATGTCATTATATTCCCTATTGATTAACTCAGTAAAATATCTACAGATATTTCAGTTCATTTTCAATGCTATGTACTTTTAAGTAGTTTTCTACCAATCACTTTTTCAGCTCAAATCTGTCACAAGAATTATGAATTACCACTCTCGTTTCCTATTTTGTACGTATACTTAAAGGGAATTCCCTTCTGAGTAAGACAGTCATTTCTGTAACCTCAACATTTTACTGCATAATAAATATAATTAGAACGAGTGTTTTCTGCTCTGCTCAGAGCAATGTACCTATTTCCATGCATAGATATCTAAATAATAAAGTGGTCATTTCCAAATTAAATGATTCAGTCTGAATTGCAACACAAGTTGAATGCTTTCAAAGAAATTGTTTAAGCCACTGAAGATGCCTATTGGTGTCCGTTTAATATTCCTTCTATAAGTCAACAAATAGCAGCTGAATTTCTCACCACCTATCTCTGAGGAAGGCTTCATTGGACCTTTCTTTATTCTGGTCCCCCTTGTCACGGTTCCCCATGTGGGGAGGAGACCCTGGCTGCCAAGTACTGGTCAGAGCCCTTCTTCTGGCATGAGCAGGGAATCTGGTTCACTGTTTCTTGGAACTTCTCCTCATGAATACTGTAATACTAGGAGTTTGTTGTACAACCAGTTTCAGTTGTGCAGTACTGATGGTAACATTATGCCAGTTAAAACTGACAGTTTTTAACTAAATACTTATTCTTAAAACATTTCCTGTGTATGTGAGGAGGTGATCTGCAGGATAGTGCAAGGGATAGAAAAGAATTTGTACTAGAGTTAGGTCAGTG
>VYZW01036972.1:8449-45761 GCA_013401315.1 Balaeniceps rex | reverse complement strand
TTTTTTTTTTTTTTAAATCACACTACTAAGTGCTCCATATTTTAAAATGGGACTTTCCCAAGTACTTTATAAAGCAACATAACCTTAGATTAAGGCTGTTCCCCCCTGGCCCCAGCACAGTTTAGAAACCATCTGGCAGTACACTAACACTAGCCTTCAGTACATCCCCACAGTTCAGAAAAGTGTATTCCTATTTCTGGTAGACATATTCTGTTTGAAGAGAAATTTCACCTCAGGTCAGAGCNTTTTTTTAAATCACACTACTAAGTGCTCCATATTTTAAAATGGGACTTTCCCAAGTACTTTATAAAGCAACATAACCTTAGATTAAGGCTGTTCCCCCCTGGCCCCAGCACAGTTTAGAAACCATCTGGCAGTACACTAACACTAGCCTTCAGTACATCCCCACAGTTCAGAAAAGTGTATTCCTATTTCTGGTAGACATATTCTGTTTGAAGAGAAATTTCACCTCAGGTCAGAGCCCCAGGAGCCCTAATAAAGAACTTGCACACAAGCAAGTATAGGCATTTCATGACTATTAGCATTCTACAAAGGTTCTGTTACAGCTTTCTGGTTCCCAAGCATTATCATTTATTTGTAATAAGACCACTATACCAACAGATCATAAACACATTTACTTCAGTCCAAGTTTCTTCAACTGCATGTTGAAACAAATCAATAATCTTCCATGCTTCTAGCAACATTAGCCATCACCAACCATGAATATGTAGCTGTTAAGCAGACAAAAGAACAATGATGATGTTGTATACAGAAACAGCAACTATTTGTAGTCTTGCACATACCAGATGACAAGTGAACATTGTTTGGCTCTCCCAATTAAGATTACTAATGTATGGAAAAGGCAACAGCATCAGACACAGCTGTTTCCCCTTCCTTCATCTAGGATGGCACATCTGGGATCTTGCAGGGCAAGAAGAAAGATTCTAGGAAACAGAATATTCTTCTCCCCCCTGCCACTCCCTTAGTATCTAGTCCACATCACACTTAATAGCTGATATTGCCCACTAGGTTGAGAAATGGGAGTTCTAGGGAAACACAATACCACATTACCCTTAATAAATAGCAAGACTGGGTTATGGAAACAGGTGACCAGGTCAAGTTTGCAGATGTGCTCCAAAAGTTGCACATTAACTCACAGCCATCCCTATGAGAGGAGGAAGTCCATGAACTAAAGGAAACTTTACCGGTTTAATTCTTACTCTTATTTTGTCTGTTTCAGTAACTTGTTCAGAGGCAGCCAATACAGAGACAAGCTTGGCTTGTCTGCCAAGCTCCTCTTGTTCCTTTGCTCATAGGTAAGGGACTGTTCCCTTTCAGACAAAAAAATCATTAGCTACTCCTGGTCAGGCAAAACAAGCTCCAGTTCTGGAGTTATCCAAGCACACTTCACATGTCAAAGGAAAGTCAAGGTCAAGCAGAAAGAGAAAGCTGCAATAATGGTCATAGTTCAGTATCTGTGGGAGCAAGCTGGTGTTAGCCAAGAATGATTTATTGGGAAAATGCACACTTACTGCATGCATGATCAGAAAGCACAGGGACACTAACTAGCAGCCGTCTGCAACTAAGGCCATCTGCACCAAAATACATCAGATGTCCTGCAGGGGAAGAGTAATAATACTGCATAACACTTAGATTGTTTAGTCTACTGCCCAGCAAAGTACTATTCAGTTCTACCAGTCATTCCCTTCAGTCATCTCTCCCCTTCTAAGAAGGCTTCCTCACTTTCCATCCAGTGAGACTATGAACAAGTCACTCCTGATTTTCCAGGAAGTAACTTAAGTGGTTACTGTCTTATTCTGAAGCTACATTGCCATCCCTGCCAAGCAAGTTGCTCCATACAGGCATTTCAGAACTTCATGCCCAAGGTCAGGTAGCACTGCACTGCAGGCCACTTGGCAAGTTTGAGACAGGGCAGCACCTGCCATTAACATCTTCCCATAGGATTTCAGAAACTCAAATATATCCTACAGCTTGGGATCCCAGCTGCTGATAGGAAATCTGTGTCCAACCTTGCTTAGCCACTAATTTGACAGCCTGTGTTTTAGTATAATTATACAAGGATCAACTGAAACAGCTGCCATTAAATACACAAGATGCCATCCAGTACGTTAGGATGTTCATAAGAGAACAAGAACAGTTTCAGGACTTCATCCTCCTGTAAGCCCACATTCAGAAACAGGACTAAAGGAGCCAAGATTTTCAATGTAGTTCTTATATGATATTAATCAGTAGTTAACTATCAACTAGTAACAGGTAACTAGCAACATCTTATACAGGCTGAATACCTCGAGTTCATTGTGAAAGTGTACATAATGGAAGGATTGCAAACTGAAATGCCACTCTAGTCCACCGACTTCCTTAGAAAGAAGAACCATGACATATGGCACTTCAGTTTATACACACCACAACCGAAAGCATGAAAACATTACACTGCCAGCATACTTAAGGGAGAGAACAGGTTCACCTTCTTAATGTTTCTCTTCTGCAAGCATCTAACACTATATAGGCTCAGTCTAACTGAAGAGCCAGCTTCTCTTTGAAAGATATCAAGGTCCACTTTATGGAGTGTTAGGCTGTAAATAAGAGTTAATGGAAAAAAAAATTCAAAATTTGCCTTCTTACACTACAAAACTGAAACCTGCATGGTTAAAGTCATTTTGCAATGTTTACTTCTTATGGACCACAAAGCACATCCTCTACAAGGATTCCCTAAATCTTAGGGGAACTTGTTTCAAGGTCTTCTAGCTCAGTATCTTTCTGTCACCTAAAGGAAAGCACCTTGTCATTTCCTTACCAGCCTAGGACACACCTCATTGCTGCAAGGTGATATCTCCCTCCAAAAACATTACATAAAGGAGTGTTGTTAAGGTGTTAAGTCCATTACCTACCCAGCTGGAGATCATGAGTCATTACTATACAATCAGCTTCTCCAGTGGCAAGAGAAGAATTAATTCGTAGTTTTCTGTTCAAACTCTTTAAAGGTTGTTTGAAGAGGATACAAGAACAGGAGAACCTCAGCACACACACAGGATGACAAACTTGTGAGCTTAACAAAGGGTTAAGCACAAAACTTGACCTAGAAAGTATGTTTTCAAGTTAGAGAGGAAAAAAACCACCACCCACTAAGGCTTACAAGACACTCCTTGTTTCTCCAGAGGAATGTGGAGTATCTCACTCCTATCTGGGACTACAGGATAAACAAATCGTGGCTGAGAAGAGAGGAGTGAAGGTTTCACACTATTTTTTCCTGAAGTATCAAGAAGGCCAACTTATTCTAGTCCTTAATTTTAAGGAAACGTGTAGTCTTAATATCGGCACATCAATAAATAGCAGGTCTTACTACACACAGCATATTACTTCCAGGAAGCTGTCACCTAACATAAGAAACACTCTAAGCAAACCGAACCAGAGGCTGAGGACACACACAAGCCTCTGCACGAACATGTGACTGCACGGCTACTCACATGCATCGGGCATTGCATAACCAGGGCACACCACAGGGACGCGGCACCCCGGCCAGCTGGGGCTGCATGCAATGGCAGGGGACGAGGACTGGGCAGGACTTGAAGTTTGCTAAACCCAAGCACGCCCGCTTTCGCGCCGCAGGTGCTCCCAGGCGGGCCTGCTGTGTCACCGGGCTGTCCCGCCCAGCACCGAGCCGACGAGCGAGGGAAAGGGGAGGGAGAGCCCCGCCGGGGACAAGGAGGGGACATCCTGGTACCACGCTTCAGCTTCGCACCGCCCCGAGCCCAGCGGCCTAACGCGCACCTGGCGGCTTACGGGACGGCCGCCTCCCTCAGCCAGCTTCTCCGCCCGGGAGACCGCCGGCTGCGGAGAGCCACCGCAGCTCCCCCCCGGCCCTGAAGCAACACCCAGGGGGATCCCGCTCTCTCTCCTCCCGATAGCCTAGCCTCCCCGGGGAGGCACTCACCCGCTCGGGCGACAGAAGCAGAAGCAAGAAGAGGACGAGCAGGCCGAGGCCGCCCCGGCCGGGGCTGCCTTGCGGGCTCCCCATGGCGGCGCGGGCAGGGGCGCGGGGAGCCGGCAGGGCTCTCGGCTGTAGCACCGAGAGGCGGCGAAGGGGAGACAGAAGGAGAAGTGAGGAGGAGGAGTGAGCCGGGAGGGCGGGCGGACAGTCGCGCAGGTCCGGAAGAGCCGCTCTCGCCACGCCGGGTGCTGCTGCCGGCCCCGCCGCCGGCCCCTTCGAGCGGCGGCGGCNCGCGCCTCAGCGGGCGGCAGCGGGAGGGGCGGTGGGGGGGCTGAGGTGTGCTGCGGGGCGGCGGGAGGCTCTGCCCGGTGTCGGAGCGGAGTTGTGCCTG
Organism: Balaeniceps rex; assembly: GCA_013401315.1. Taxonomy (NCBI): domain Eukaryota; kingdom Metazoa; phylum Chordata; class Aves; order Pelecaniformes; family Balaenicipitidae; genus Balaeniceps; species Balaeniceps rex. Next base: position 41,421 of record VYZW01036972.1, on the reverse strand, counting down.
TCTGGTATGGAAAATTCCGCCTAGGCTGCACGGGCAGCCGGTCAGCGTCTTTGTGTGGGGCGCGGAAGCGTTAACCACGTAGTTTGTAAAACGTCGAAGTCGTTTTAAAAATCCTGGCTTTGACAAAAGCGTCTTAATTTTCGCTTCAGCGTTGCTAATTCATTATTTCCAAGCATTCGTCTCACAATCCCGTGTACTGTTACCGTGCAGCTGCAATAGATAAAAGTCCCAAGCAACGCAGGGCAGGCTGCGTGGTAGAAAAAGGCTTTCCCGGGGTTTTTACTGCCGGTGAATTTGGCTGGCAGAGCTGCTCCTGACCGGCTGACAGACATCAGGTGGGGGCTGACATCAGGTGGCCTGACCGATGTGGCAATCAGCAGTTTTGGGAGTGCTGAATGCACTCTGCCACTCTGTTTGGGATCTGTTCGTTTGGGATACTGTTTGTTTGGGATCTGTTTGGGATCAGTTTGGGATCTGGCTGGGAGGAAGCACACTAAAAGCAGGCTGCGACGCATTCCCATGCAGCCTCTGTGATTTCCCTGCCACTTTATTGCCTTCGAGGTCGGGTAGCACACAGTTGCACTGCTGGGATAAAATACATAATTTAGTTGATATTGCCATCTGCTGACAAAAATGCAGACTAGTCTTGGTGTCATAGCTTCACGGGCTAACATGTTGGCCAGGGACCTCTGGAGGGTCACATAGTCCAACTTTCTGCTGAAAGCAGAACCCAGTTAGATCAGGTGGCTCGGGGAATTGTGCAGTTGTGTTTTGAACAGCTTCAGAGATGGAGATTTCACAGCCGCTTCAGACAAACTCTTCCACTCTTTGACCACACTTACAGCAAAATGGTTTTTTTCTGTATCTAAAGAGATTTTCCCATGTTCCAGTTTGAGTCTGTTGCCTCTTGTGCTGTTGTTGTGCCTCCCTGAGAAGAGTGTCGCTCCCCCTTCTCCACATCCTCCCATTTGGTAGCTGCGGAGAGCAGTAGGATGTCCCCAGAGCCAGCTTTCTGCTTAGGGCTGAGCAAACACAGCTCATGTGCTCCAGCAGCCCCAGCTGTCGTGGTGGCAATAAACCAGACTTGCTCCAGTATGTCAGTGTCTTTTTTTTTGTTCTGGGGAGCCCAAACCTGGACACAGTACTCCAGATGTGGTCTTACAAGTCCCAAAGAGAGAGGAATAACCCCAACCCCTGACCCACTGGCTACCCCCTTGCTGATACAGCCCGCTGACTTGTGTTCAGCGTCTTGCCCAGCCCAACCACCCTGTTCTTTTCTGCCAAACTGCTTTCCATCTAGTCGCTGCCAAGCTTGTACTTTACCATGGGATTATTCATCCCAGGTGTAGGACTTGGCATGTGGCAAGTGCTAAACAAAGCTAGAGTAGCTAAAGTTATATTGTGTTTTAATTTTGATGTCATAAATAAAAAGTTTATTCAGCACTATGCAGTGTGATCCTAAAAGCAGGGGACCGAGTTGCCGTGTTTTCTAGGCACTCTGCATAAGCAGAGGATGCAGTGAGCATAGCTTGCATAGCTACAAGTTAAAAAAATGCAAGAACCTTGTTTCAGTGCTTGTGAAAAAGGTGAAGGATAGAAAAACCGACTAAACCGAAATGGCATTTCCTTTCTGAATGAATTACATAGAGAAGAAGTGATTTAAGAATTCTAGGTGAGAGAGAACTAATTTGTAATGTTGCAAAACAAGCAAAAGACAATCTAATGCAGTGACAACTTCCACTATAAACTAATTAAGTCCATAATATCACACTTGTCTACCACCTACCATAAACAGACAGAAGAGGTAGTGTTTTAATATTTATCTAAATCTCTGATGGATATCTATATTTAGATGGCTGTCTAAATTCACGCTGTTATTCCAGTGCAATCCCTCAGAGAGTGCTGCCTTTTTGCACTCACAAGCTAAAGTTAAGTGGTATAGGTGTGAAGACTGATTAACAAACACTGATCAGACTAAGGCTATCTTTGGTCATAGAGACTTTTGTAATCTTGTGTAACGGCAGACGCAGAAACTCAAACATATATCTGTTTTTATGTCGCCTCTGTACGCTGGCAGCCAGCAGACTGGAGCAGGGTATTCCTTCAGTCCTTCTGCAGCCTTCGATCTTCGTCATGTCTGCGTGCCATATTCAGGGGTGAGGATGCAGAGCTATCTCTAGCAGCTCCCGGGCATTTAAGTGTAGTTGCATGAGTGTTACCGATGATAAAGTCGGCACCGTTGGCTGTGTCATCTTAAAGTTATCTCTTTCCTTCCAGGCAGGGAAAAAGCAGCCCTAGTAGTCAACACAGATCAGTGCTGCCAACAGCTCATTGCCTTGTCTGTGGTACGCGTGGCCCAAAAGAGACCATGCCCACTCCCAGCTGCTCTTGTTGAAGGACATTTATCAAGTTATGTCTTACAAGGTTCCCTTTTAAACCCAGGATTACACATAGCTGTTAGGGACTGTCTGCTTGGAAGGTTAATGGGGAATACTTATTCTGGTTCTCAGCAGCATATGCAAAACTAAATTTTGCTGCCTGGAAGAAGAGGTCAATATTAATTCACAGTGTAAGGTGTCACTTCGTGCCTCCATCACACCCAAGAAGTCCTTTAATTGTCCATTAGGATCAAATAAGCTCTTTTCCCTCACTGAATGCCCTGAATGGTATAAAGGCACCTGCTAGGAAGTTTGTGTAAAATAGCTGCCTGCTTTGTTCTGTTCTACGTCTTTGATGGATTCTACATCTTTGACAGAAAGCCCTAAGCGTTGCTTTCAGAGGCGTCGGCCTCACTCTGTTTCTATCACTTTGCTCAATGCAGAAATGAAACTTGTGTTGCCGCTGCCACTAGAAACTCAAGTGCCTAGTGGTAATGACCTCGCAATTTCTAGATGGCAATCTGTCTGAAGAATTACTCAAGCATACAAATGGAAACACAGTACGTGATTGCTTTGCAGCAAAATCAATTAAAATGTCTGTTGCTGTTTATTCTCCATAATTTATTATGAGCCTTTATTATTTCTATTGCGATAGCACCCAGAGGCACTTGCAAGAAGTGGGAGCTACATTAAGCAACACCCTGCACAAGCACATGGGAAAGCAGGATATTCTCCTTGGACGTCTTACAATCTATGTGAAGGCAAGCTGCAACAGGTGGGTGAGAAGTTTCACCCAGTTTCTCACACCTCCATTTTTTTGTAGAGCCAGTCCAAACCACTATAGCTTGTTCCAAGACTGTTTTTCCAGCTAAACCAGAATAATACTTGTGCTAAACAAAGCTGGTGTTTCCTATTCGGTGTTGTAAGCAAATCGTACTCTTTTCATCAGCTCTCATTTGTCAGCCTTCCTCACCTGTGGAGGCCTGCTCGCCTTTTAATTACACCCACCTCAATATACCTATTACTTTGGTCAGATGCTCTTGGCTTCAGGCTTCCCGTGTAGGATCGAATCAGACTGAGGGGGCTGACAGCAATCTGCCTGATGCTGCCAGTACTCACTTAAATGTACATTTAGTATGTCAGGTGGTGCTGAATCAAGTCTTTTTATCTTTTCATCTTTTCATCTTTGTATCTACCCTAGTGTATTTTCATGGCTGCTCTACGAACTTGTGCCAGTGTGTCCCTATCTAACCTTAGAAAGTCCTATAGTCACTCTTTAAGATCACATCCTTTCTGCGTTTATCATTGAAGTCATTGAAACTTGTTAATTTTTATTACAATTAGGAGAAGTTATTTATTGCCTAGTAGCAAAAGCTTGGACTTGAATTCAAATGATGCAAAGTTTGTTCCAGTTTTGCTACAAACTTGCTGGATGATTTGGGAAGGTCCCGTCTTCTCCAGTGCAATTTCCTCTTCTGTAAAGTGGTGCCAATTGCATGGCAACGTGTGGCCCAAGAAGTCCAAAACCAGGTGTCAACCCGTGAGCTGTTGAAGGAAAACACTGTAGAAATGTAGCTTATTATTGCAGCAGAGTCTGGAGACATGCTGCACTTGTTGCTGTGAGCAAATAGGTGCAGTGCATACTTGTGCCAGATACTGTGCATAAGCACCGATATGCTAATGAATTCAAGGTTTGACCTGTTAATGGCTGTATATGGCTCCTGGTTTGCATTAACGTTGGTTTACTGAGTCCCTGTGAGCACCATGCTGCCACTTGGTGAGTAACTCAGGATTTGCTGTCGAAGTAGAGAATATGGGCAGAACTGTCACAGGGGAGTCCCTGAGTGCACTACCAAAACCTGACTTGGCAGGAGGAACAGGAGACAGGTTTATGAGCCGCAATTCACCTGAGGAACAGCCTGTTTGTGACTGGACATTTTATCAGTTTTATAACAGTTTGTCCCAGTGAGTGGGGTCCGATGCAGTAGCATGGCCAAGGGAGCGCTTGCAGAGACTGTTCTTGGAGTCTGCAGAAAGTGGAATAGTTCTTCTGCCTCTTCATGTGATGTAGTCTGGACAAGCAGACGACGAGGCTCTGGTATCACTTTTCCAAGGGGATTATAGGAGCCTATACCCATATGCTGGATACAGGTATGTATGCATACATGTATACATATATACCACACAAGAACGCATCTGTGCAGTACATATAAAATTGCAGTCTGTTTTAGGTCTGTGTTGTAGGTTAATGTCATGCTCCATCTGTGCATCCAAGCCAGTGAAACATTTGCCATAGCAAAAGCTTGTGTCCCTTGTTCCTTCCTGACATAGCTGTGTTCCCCACCAGCTCTGCTGATCCCTGCGCCACTGATCCCTGCTGCCTGGCAAGGTGCAGCACTACACAGCCCTTGTGCCAGCTCTGAACGAACTTACTCGACATTAAAAGCAGGACATTAAAGCCTTAGTCCAGTTAAAATGCCTTGTCAACATTGTGAGAGGGAAATGGATTATTTAGAGACAAGTTACGTATGTGTCAGATTTCATTTTGCTGTGCAGCTACAGCCACAGTTGCTGGGCATATGGTCTTGTTATTGATCTCATGAGACTTAGCATCTCTTTACATCACTGAGGAGATAAAGCAAAAAATGTATTGATTCATGTATTTTAAGATCAAGGAGGCTATTGTTATCACATAATGTTAGTTCCTGCATACCATATAATTTCATCCAGTAATTCCTGCATCAAACACAAAATGGTTCAGGTGAAACGCATCTCTCAGAATGAAAAGTAATTGGGTTTTTTTTTTAAACTCAAATGATGAAGGAATCATCTCAGCAATTTGTTTCAATAGATAAGTTATCCTCACTCTTGAAAATCCACAGCTTGAAGTTTGAATTTGTCTAGTTTCAGCCTCTTGATGCTGTTTTGTTATGCTTTCATGTGCAAAATTAAGGAGCTTTCCACTACCAGAAATCATCCTTTGTAGTGATTTAGGCCATGAACAAGTCACAGCACTTTCTCTTGATATTGTCTGAATAGATGGAGATGCTTTACCGAGTCGTGGGTGTAGGAATTTTTGACGATGATTCAAAATGTAGCTCATCACAATAGAAAATTGTAGGAATAACGCAAAAAGCCTGCGATGTCAAACACAAGGTCAAAAATACGTTTTTCAGTGTAGACTCTTTTCCCCTTTTATAACGCGCATAATCCACTGCATACCTTAATAAGCATATCAGCAGCGTGTTGACATTTTTTAACTGAAGTAGGTCAGATGAGTGTAAGGGCCAGTTTTACATGTAGGAATAATAACAGAACCACCAAGACATGTTTGACTAACTGAATAAAAGTATAGTCTTATTCCTTTGGTTCCTAAATTGCTTTTTATAATCTTCCCTTCAGATCTGACCTAATGGATGTTAATGTCTAGGGGAGTCTGTCAGTGACGTCTGGATCTTTGAAACAAACCTTTTTATGTCATGCTAAATTAAGTTTTCCTGTTTCTCAAGCCAGGGCATTGGCTTTATTTGTTTTGTGAATGCTATCTCATCTGTAGAGGCCTGGAAAACAATAAAAGTCTAATTGATCAAGTGGAATAGAACAAAGTGGTCTTTACGTAAATAGGAAATTAACTCTGGTATTCTACAAAGAGAAAGAGTAGAATACAGCAGAAAAGGAAGAAATATTGAAGCATCCGGACAAGATAATCTGAGTAGTTTATTAATTTTTATTGAAATGATGGTATGGAAAAATGTGTTTTAGCAAAGCAACATTCCTGTTGCAGATTATTAGTCTTACACGGAGTTACATAAATTTATACAGGTTTTATCAAATGCATAAAGGGGCAGGTCAAAACAAACTGTGGAATTCAGAAAAGTATGAAACTACTGTGACATTCCCAAGGACCAAATGCAGAGCCACTGTGAGAAGGCACAACTCCATTTAGTCCCGTGTATGCAGTACAATATTCCGTTGCTGGGAAAAAAGAGCGTTGTGTATAATCTTTGGTTGGACTCATAGCAAACATTAACATTTTAACACCGCTGACTCAAGGGTTCCAGACAAAGGCATTATTTTATGTCTGTTCAGCGTTCATCTTAAGTGAAGTACAAATGGGCTGGGGTTTGTGCTACCTCATTTTCTCTACAATTCTGAAATTTCTGAGACAACATGAGATTTGGTTTACTTATGGATTTCCCAATAGTCACCATGACTGGCTGAATAAAGAAGCGTAAATTATTCTTGCAATTAGGCTTCGACTCTGAGGCAAATAATCATCGTTGTTAAAGTGCACTAAATATGACCTGGAGCTGTTTGATCTGGTGCTCTAATCCTCTCAGGTCTCCTAAAGTAAACAAAGGTGGGTGGATCAATAGTGAGATTGTTTTGCTCCAAGGGAAGAACACCATATGCAAGTCAGGAGGTACAACATTGCCTTTTGTGTCGTTACTAAATAGATGTCCCTGCACACTGCACTGCAGTGATCGTCTTAAACGAAGAACTCCCTGTATTTGGGACCTCTGAGGCTACACCACTACCATGTCACTGACAAGATGCCACTTCTCTTTATACCCCATGGGCCTTTCCTTGTGCTCATCCCCATCGTACAATGGCTTGATACTAGTGAAATGAAAGAAAGATGCCATATACTTTTACTTGACTCATTTGTGTAGCCTGTTCTTGGTTGCACACCCCTTGTACTCACTTGCAGCTGATGGGAAGTCACCAGGCTATAGCACCTGCATAAATCCCAGGTGGAGAGGACAGCAGGCTGGGCCCCTGGATCTGAATGTGTAGAGAGGCAAGCCTAAAAGCAGTGTGCTAGTGGAGCTGATTTTCTGGGGGTGTAAGATGGATATATATCTGGCACTTTTGGGGGAAAAGAAACCCCAAAACCCAACCCAAAACCAATTTGGCCTGTTATCCTGTCCCGGTTTTATTTCACATCATTATATGGTACCTACCTTCATCCTGCCATGTACAAAATGGATTTGGTGCCCCTTAATTTCTAGTCTTAAATTTACTCTTGTCTATTGACATAAACTGATGAACAGCTGCTGCATTTCACTGGTGTGTGAATGAAATAATCTATTTCCCTGCCTCCCCCAGCAATGCATATTGGAACTTACAAAGGTAATAATGTCTGCAGAGCACTTTGAAAGCCTTGCACAAAAGGCACGACAACTATGCAAAGAACTGCTGTCAATATTAGTGAATCACTTCAGCCACTAAGGGAAAGCAGGTTTCTGTTTTAAAACAACAAACAAACCACAGCAGTATTTACTGAGGACTTTAAAGATAACAGCAGCTACATAAATACTAAGAATTATTAAGGTTTCCTTGTGAAAAGGTTATTTGCATGGTGAGAAATGGTATTGCAACTTTCGAGCCCATCTACAGGCAGAATAAGCACCTTTTGGTTAAAGGGAACCAAAAACCAGAACCAGCCCTCTCTCCAAAGGCTCCGAGATGAAACAGATGCTCCCAAGGGGAAGGTTTCCATGCCTAAAAATCCCATGTTGGCTGAATAGTGTCTTTGCTGAAGCTAGATTCAACTTCAGCCTGAACGGGGCAGAGAAAGACTTCACTGCCAGTTCTCCATGACGGAGCCCCATATACACACCCTGTGTGCTGTATCAGCCAGCACTAATGAGGGCGAGGAGGGACCTACAAGCCTCTCCCTACAACCTGTGCTAGCCCCACATTTCAAATTTTGTTTAGAAATAAGAAAAGCCAGTTATAGCCCAATATAACTCAAAAAAAGAGGACCCGGTAACTGCATCCTCTCAGAAGGTCAGCAGATGCTCTGTACGGGACACAGCATCCCAGGTGTTCTTTGCTTGTTGCATGAGAGCCCCAGCTGCGGTGGCCAGTCACAGAGGCAGCTGGACGCACGACTTGGAAAGTCCTACTCTAAATGGTGGTGAGCAGACATGCATCTTCCCACAGAGAGGCATAGTTCAAGCAGTAGCTCTTTACTGAGTAGCTGCCCCCTTTGGGGTGAGACCACTCTCACAAGAAAATACACCTGGCAGAACGGAGAGGCCACCTGCAGATACTGGACACCTGCATGTTGTCTTGCTTGCTTACTTTAGCTGTCACAGGATGACCGTTGGCTTGCCCTGTCCTCTCTCTTATGCTTTGCTATCAGGGAAAAAATAGGAGACCCTCACTAACGGCGGATGCTTCCACATTTTTTAGGAAGGCTGCTTGATCATTATAGCCTGTCTGATATTAAGAGTATTTATTGCTCACCCAGCATAACTACTGAAGACCTCCTAATGATTATCCTCCTCCTTTACAACTGTGAAAGGGCTTTTCATCTTAAGAGTGTGGCTGTTCCCAGCTGTTGATCTGAAGAAACTTTAGGGAGAAAGATCAATATTGAGGCCAGGCTGCCTAGAGTCCCTCTAGCATTCTCAAAAACAATACATTCATCTTCAACCCACTGGGGGCTCCAGATAAACCTATCCTCTCTAGTGTTGCTTGTTAAAGAAGTTAGAGTCCAGTCCCATGTAATGCTGTGTGACTTAAGTTCCCAATAAGGCTCTTGAGATTTCTGCATGCATGGTTTTTAGTCTTTTGCAGAACTTAACCCTGGATACAATCATCCTCTAAGCATCCTGCATAATTCTTTGGTTCTGTACCAGTTTGTCTGCAAGTTTCTGTTAGGCACAACATTATTGTAATTTAAAAATACAGCAGCATAAATTACCTAAGATAACAGATTTTTCTGTTGTCTTCTTATATTGTTGGAAAACTTAAAGCTTTCCTTTCTAATGCTGAATAGGAATTGAATAGCAATTCCAGCTTGCAAGCAAAATTACACCCACTTCTGTTCTCTTCACCAGAACCCTGACTTCTTACCTAACTTACTCACAAAAGGAATAACTTTATGATTTGGTAATATACATGGCTAATTTGCACTAAGTAAACTACATTCATTTGTGCTAGCTCGCTAAAAGATTTTTTTTTTTAACTCACTGAAGCGAAAGTGCAACAGTTCAGCTGAATTCTAGGCAGACATTTTTTAAGCAGGGAACATTTTGTTTCCCTACAATCTTCTCTGTCTTCAACTTTTAAAGCAATTTTTCAGTAATTTGCCAAGGTTTGAAGGCAGGTGAAGTGCCTGGATTTATGTACCGAACTAACTTTATATCTCAACTCACTGTAAAATAATCTCTAATGTTTTTGTGGCTAACAGGACGTAGTATATACTGTTTATACTGCAAAAATGACTGGGTTTTAATGGGGTGTCTTACAGCAACACGGTTAAAACATAGCTCTTCACAAACCATCTACAATTTGCACTGCCTTCCCCACAGAGGCACTAGTAGCGCATCTAAGTGTCTCAACCACAACAAAGGCCAACATTGCTGTTGAGAGTTCATTTTCCATGGCCGTGTTAATTAGTGGGCCTGTTTGAGTGTGGCTACGTGAAACCCTCTCACCAGCTGTTGAAACACCTGTACACTGCGCACTTCTCCCTTAACTCCCATCACAGACCTGGGGAATAAGTGCATTGCATAGTAGCTGTGGGTACTAAACCATAGTGTTACATACATGCGTGTGCAGAACATACGTATACTACTTGTTATAGTATCTGCGCTGTTGGGCCTGACAGCTACGTTTCTGATGTACTTGCGCCAGTGAATGATATACCCTGGTTGGTTTGCTCAGTAATCAGTCCTCCCGTACCCACAAAAAAGCATCTATGTAGACTGTAGGGTTGGGGATGGATCCTCATGGCACTGTCTATGCATCGTAAAATGCTACCAAGTGCTCCGCTGTGTTTCTGTTGAAGAGATTGACAGACCAAGATGCTACAACTGAGGAGGACATCTCCTTGCTTATTGTTTGGGTAGTAGCTTTTGGCATAATTTGTAATGCTCTGGATCATTTTTATGGAGCTTTATGTAGTAGCCAAAATGTTACCAAACCCCTGGGCTGGCAGGAGGACTTTTCCTGTTGGGATGTCCCAGGTGGGATCTCACCTCTAGCCCCATGTGGCACTTGGAGGTAGAGAGGAATGGTCAGAGCTAGCTCTGCCAGCAAAGGGAGGGCAACAGCACCATGGGGCTGCTCCAGTACCAACTACATCCAAACAAGTGAGGTCTGGGTGTCCTTTTGGCACAAGGCCCACATGTGCTCCCCGAGGCACCCGTTACAGGTGTAAGGCCATGCCAGTATGGGGACGTGAGTCTGAAATGTTGGGAGCACTTGTGTGTGTGGGGATGTGTACGCTGCAGGCGCGGAGGAGAAAACAAACGTTGGTGCTGGGACCGGTGGGATCCTGGAGCACAGGCAGGGCTGCAGTGCAAACACAGCTCCCAAGCCAAACCCTGCTCCCATCACAGTCCTTTTGCATTCGGTGATGCCAGGCAGAGGCCTTAGCCCGTGGTGACCCTGTGGCAAGGGCTTCGTGCGTTCAGGGAGCGTGTACTGGAGAGGCTAATCAGTTCTGCAAACTGTTCCAACAAGCCCTTCTCGGGCAATGTAGGTTTACTGTCATGCTACTGTGGTCAGGGCGCATCTCTGTCAAACCGCATTTGCTACAGGGCTGCATTAGCTTTTCCTTTGCTTTTCCTTCGTACGGAGGAGTCGGAGAATGCGTTCATTTTTTGTTAGTTCTGCTGGCAGTTCATTTGCCTGGAACAAAAAAACCCTTGAGGTTAGCAGAAATGAACGAGTATTTCCAAAACACAGCTTAAAAGCATTAAACTCTAAGAAGATGGTACTGGGCATTATAATGATGTGCTTATTCCAGTGTTGTCTCCACCACTGTTGGAGATATCTTAAGAAGTCACCTTTCCACACAGTATGCAAGTCTCACTTAAGTCTTCAAAACAATCCCAGCATGCGATTTGAGTGGTCAGCTTATTTCATGCTGACTGTCCAGGCTAAATGGTATCCCTTGGGCTCCCTATGCTTCTGCCACAAAATGAAAAGAGAATATAGCTGCTGATTTTTGGGGGAAGATGAGGCAGGTCTTTAAGTACCAAAGTCCATAAAAATCCAAGGAAAGACTGTAATTGCTATGAAATAGTCAGTGCTATTCTGTAGGATTGGTAATAATAGAACATCAGAGTTTGGTCTTCTGTATTTACTGAATACAATTTTGGTAACATAAAGCATTTACAATGAAGCTACTTCTGAAAATCAGTAATTCTGGCCTGCAAATGTACTCTGTTGTGCCAAACTGCAAGGTATTTAAAAAAAAAACAGTAGGAGAGGTTACAGCCACGGACCTTCTTATACTGCAAACCCTCCTGCTGCAAATCGCTGTCAGTAGCAGAAAAATCTTGCACACTGTTTGGATGATAGTATCAAAACAAAATGCTTATTAACACAAACTACTGTAAGGGAGGCATTGACTCTGCTGCCATCAAGTGGAATGAGACAGAAATAACAGGCACAGATTTTACATTAAATGCCCAAAACATTTAGAAGGTATACGCCGGATTACTTGTATTACAATCTTTCATTCACCCAACCATAAACCAGAAGTAAATACCAGACCACCCATTCATAGCTTAACAAATCCAGCTAGATATCAAATACTAGTGGCAAATAGTTCATAAACACAACTCAGAGGAAGACCTTTTCATGGAAATTATCAAACATGTAATGTTAAAACACTTTACAGAATAAAAACAAGACAAGTTTTCTGCAGAAAAGTTGCTGCCATAAAATGAATATGAAACTTTTTCAATAAGCTAACAGATTTATAGTAAGATATGGGAAAGATGCATGTAATTTGAGATATTTTTTGCATTAGCAGTGTGCTGAATCTTAACCAAGTTTTCTTACCAAAGGTACCCAGATATATATTTCTCTTGCTGCTGAAATATCTTCCTTGCATATTTCTCACACGAGACACAAATATAAGTTATGACTTATCAAACCAGTGACAGATTACTGTTTCCCTAAAACGCAACCTAGCAAGCCCATGACTAGCTATAGTTAACAATTTAATCTGCGGTGCTTGAGTGAGTGAGTGCATGGTTTGGTTATTCTCAGATTGACGTAACTTCACAAGTACCGGCATCACCAGTGGCACTGCCTAGCACCCTTATAGATGGTTGTATACAGAAATGAATGGACCAAACAGTGGTGCTTCAGGAGACGATCAAGAGGCAACCATGGACCGACACAGAAACGTTGGACTGCCACCGCCTCTGTAGCATGCACGGCTCCACTGCTCGGTGCTCCCCACCTGCTCCTCACCTGGGATGGTGTACCAGAACGTACCTTGTTCCTCAGGCACGGGTCCGCTCCTGCTTCGAGGAGCAGTGCCACTGTCCTCGCATTGCCGCTCAGGACGGCCGCATGGAGAGCAGAGGTCCCGTTCTAGAAGATACCAATGGAGATGTTTGTACTGCGCATGGGAAGCAATCAAAAGGCAGTGAAACACAAATGTTTGCAAAGAACAAGCCTACGAACAAGAAAGAAGGAACGTGGAAGAGATTAGGTCATCAAAGGTATAGGGTCTGATTTAGACAGGGTGCTGGCAGGCTAGTGGGCTATGAAGGAAGTGATTTTAAATGCTTTAATAAAAATGCGAGTCAAGTTCACTTTACCACAGCAACATTTCCTTTTAAAAATTACCCTTGTCAGTAGAGTAGAGGCGAAATGAACACAGCACTTGCTTCTGCCTGGCAAAATCAGCCATTAGCAAGTGAAACAGAAGCGCAAGCAGTAATGGAAACCATCTGTGCATTTTATCTGCTTCCTCTGATGATTAATGATCTCAGTGTCAGGCAGCTGAATGGTGATTATTTTTATGGCTGGCCTTTTGTTTGTGGCTGCAAACTGACAGTTCAAATAAGTGTGGAAGCTATTTCATAGTTGTAATTAACAACTAAGTTAATGCCACCTGGATTTGCAAGTACATCAAAATTGCCAATTAGTTGCATGCACAGAGGCTATCAAAGTATGGGATTTATAGGCACATAAAATTAGATCAGCTATTAAAAAGCAGCTTCCAAATATTTGTTGTTTTTCAAGTCACTTTTTGAATTCAGAGGAAAACAAAATCAAGTAGAGAAGCTGCTCATAACAGATCTCTTAGGATACTACTTTGCTGACTAAATGCAACAGAGAGCAGGGTATAATGCTAAAAACTGCACCATCAAGAGTAATCCATTTACTGTAGAAATAAAATCAGAAGACGATAAGCAGGAGAATTCCTTCTACGACACAATGTGCTTCCTCATTCCAAAAATCAAATTCACAATTTTGTTTGAAAAGATTAATCTGTGTGTGGCATTAAAGGCTAAATAAGATAATTTCATTTTTGTCTTCACTTTTTTGAGCTCAAGCTCCTTATCGTCTTCCACTGGCATAGTCATAAACATCAGGTCTTTCATCAGACCCTTTGCCTTCTTGAGTTGCTGCCTAAAAATCTGTGCATTTCACTACTAACCTTCAGCAGGCCAAGTGTGGGAGAGAATTTCAGCAACTCTTCTATCACATTGTTGTACCCTTTAATGGCAGCCTTCAGTAAAGCAGTCGTACCGTCCTTTAAAAGACAGAGGAACGTCAGTTCAGTTGTTACCGATACTTTACCCGCGTTCCCCTTGGCTGGAGGGAAATGCCAGCTCTCCCCCACACCTCTGAGGGGAGGGTCTCCTCTGCTCATTGTCTTTGAGGAGGCACCTCCACAACATATGCTGCTGGTTTTAGGGCATCTGGAGGTGAAAACTTCAGGGTAAAATGAACCAGTGACACCATATATCATCTTTGTCTCTCATTTACATGGACATTTCCATTCCCTTATTCCAGGAGGTCCGCCCAGGAAGCTGTCCCAGACACAACAGCAAAAAGGGAGCCCATGGTGGGACTTTACATCCTGGCAAACAAGACGGACTCTGGGGACACCGGGCCTCCATTCAGGCAGACTTGCAGCCTCAAAAAAAGCGAGGAGGCATTAAGCTGCAGACAGAGCGCAGGAAGAAGTGCTACTCACATCCCGTGCGGCATCTCGCTCAGCTCCCCGGAGCAGCATTACTCGCACCACTTCACTGTGACCCATCTGTGATGCAATCCACAAGGGAGCCGTCCCATCCTGCAAACAAAATAAGACTGCTAAAGGTTTCACTTTGAGATCCTGTGCTCCCTGGTATTTTACTGCCCAAGTCTGCCTACTGGAATGGACGTACTTCAGTTTCTCAATTAAATCCTGCATCACAGATAGACATATGCAGAGTCGCTTCCAAAAGCACACAGGAGCTCACTGCATCAAGTCAGAACTGCTCCAGTTGTGGAGTAGAGCCACCCTTAGCTGCTTTCTCTTGCATAGTTGGCCTGAAATGTGCACTGCTGTGCACAGTTAAAGCCCTCTTTGGCTTACCAGTCGTGCCTAAAATACGTAGGGAAGTTTGAAATATAAAGGCCAAAGGTATCCTGTGTATGTTGAACTCTAGGTGGCTAGACGTGACAGAAGATACAGGTAAATCTCAGCATGCATGGGCAGATTCTGCAGCTGGGTCTCTGTACATAAGGAGTGGAAGTTGTTTATAGAAGCTAAGGAGCAATGCAAGACGATCACCAACTTTCAGTGTTAAGTTACATTATCCACCCTCAGGGAATCTGGTAAAAATGTCTTGCCTTACAGTGATGGTATGTATTTCACAAATTTTATCTTCAAGCACTTTGCTAGAAAACAAGGCAATTATCGAGGAATCCAGTGTGAAACAATCTGGTTTGGAAAAATTGTCCTATGCAATCATTATTTGAGCAGAAAACCTCAGAAAATAAAATGCACATTCAGAATAAGCTGAACTTTGTGATGGATTTCCATCCCAAAGGCAAAGGTGAGTTGAAGCACTAGAAGTATTTCTTGACGCAATTACAATTTAGTTTTGTGTCTTTTCCTCCTTTTGCTTCTAAATGGCCTGATTCTCCAGACTACAGGAGGACTCCAGCGGTTATGTGGTGCCAAATTGATTCTCATGGGCCTTCAACAAAAGGTTTTGCCGGTACGGACTTTAACATAAAAGTGAGGCCTCACGTAGTAGGGTGCCTGTTTCTGCCTTCAGTGCTTGCCAGTTCCCCTTGCCACCCGCAGCAGCCTGAAGACTTGGCAGGAAAAAGGAAGACAAAATATACTGGGGTTTCCAAAAGAGCCTTAATGAGAAGTTTCAGAAGAAAACCACTTTTTACTTTAAATAAGATATTTCCCCCTTGATCAAAGAAGCAATCTCTCTCCTCAGTGCCAACTGAAGATTCATATGACTTGCTTGTGCAATCCAAAAAAACATTGTTGAACCAGTTCTCTGCTTTCTATGGGCTAGTGACTTAATCCGTTGGAAGAAACAGGAAAGTTATTTCTTCCTTTGATATAATATTCTGGGCTTCCGTTTTTCTGATTCTGAGAAAGAGCAAATGCACATCCTGAGATCTTCAGTCTTCTCAAATGTTGAGGAACAGGATCTTTGCCCACTCCTATATCATTTCTCTATAAATTAACTCATTGAAATTAGTGACTGACCTCATTCTAGTATATATCCTCTTAATCCAATGAGTGTTCTTTGTGATTCAAAAATAACAAAGGCTGTCTGGTACACAGCATATGTGATATTAGCGTGATGGCAAAAACTGTCCCTCTACAATCTATAGTGTTTTCCCTACCAGTAAGCTGACATGTCATATTTTTTCTGATCTCTCCCCACCAGAGGGCTCTAGAAAATAGCAATAGGGATGCTGAAAAAGCCTGTAAAACTTGGAAAATATCTGAGAGCAGCCTACACAACTTAATCTGCATGAAGCTCCAGTCCTGTGCAAATCCATGCTTCTATTTACACAAGAAATGCAAGCACAACCACAGCACAGGGAACATAGCATCTTTCTTTTACTCACACTGAAGTGTGTAAGAACAACACTTATTTTCAGGTATAAGTGGAAAGGAGCAGAAGGAAATACAAGTGTTGGGTAACATCACTGTTACTGTAAACTGTCCTTAATAGTATTGCTGTTAGACATCATCCTCAGTATCTCAGTTACAGGCTAGAGGCAAAATCACATTGTGAGAAAGAGTAGCTGTCTTGGGAGACTTAGCCTGAAGAGAAGAAAGATGATGAAGTTGATGGTGGTGGGCTCACATTGACTATTGTCAGCTTCTCTCTCTGAAGCAAACAGCATCTAACAGACAGGTTTATGCAAATGCGTATAATATTTATATGGAGTAGATGAGATTTCTCTCCATTTTCATGTTGGTGTATGGTACAAAAGAGATACTACGTTGCACTAAGAGGCCGCATGAGAACTCCTGTGTAAACAGATATTAGGGCTTGGAGATGAGTGAGGAAGAAGTGAGACCAGGGAAAGATGCAGTTCAAAAACTACTTTCCTTTCCTTGTCCCTCTGCCCACCCAGCAGACTGCAGACCACTATATTCCTAGAACAATGTTAAATACCCCATATGTTTTTAAGCTGTGCTTATTTCTGTATTTGATTACAAGCTAATATATATGGACTACATCTCTTTATATCCAGCAGCCAGCGGTTCCAAACATACTCTGACCAAAATTTCTGATGCTCTTTCTCTTACCCATTAACTAATGACTTTGCTTTGCAGCTTTGAATCTCAGCGTTTGCTTGTGACTTGGAGTTTTAGAAAGGGCCAGATTAGGGTGGGAGGTGAAATACCCCTCAAATTCCCAGTAAGGACTTCCAGTGACAGAGAGCCCCTACTCTCAGGCTACTCGGTGTCATCTCCTCCACTTGCACCACTCGGTGTCATCAGTCCACTTGCACCACTACACCAGCTGAATTCTTGCTAATAACCAATTCCTTGTTTGTCTGAAGTCTACACTCTGTATAGGTTTACTGGCTTACATATACGTGTAATTGCATATCATGTGTTAAGAAAAAACATTAATTTTCGGAGTATTTTGAATCCGCTTAGCCAGTCAGACTAAAGCCTGCTGGAAAGCAGGCTGCCAAAAGAGAGTGTAAAATTGATTGGGAAATAATCTTCTTGTTTTGTTTTTGAGTTGGAGAAGCAAAGAAACATCTCCTGCGCCAGGCTTCAGACCCTGCCCCCAGCTCTGTCTAGACAAAAAGATGACAAAAGAATTCCTGCCTGGCTTTGCAATGTCAGAAAGAACAGAAGGTGGCTAAAAACCAAGTGAAATGACATTGCCAGGGAAGAAACTCGCCAGGAAGCTTCGCTGTTCAGTCTTGTAAGAGCTGAGCTGAAGGGCCTGCACACGGACAGCCAGCACCATCCGAGATGCTCTACGGTGCCAGGAGCACCCTTGTAGAACTGGGAGATGGGGCACGAGACCGAAGGGGAACTGGTACCTGCTGCAGCAGCAGGAGGGGACATACAGGGCAGATGCATGTGCTCAGGCAGGTGAATTAAGCCCCCAAATTCACAAGGTAGAGAGGAAAACCTGGACACTGTGAGGAAGGAGAAGCATGAACTCACACCTGGCACTCTGCAGCTGTGGCCAGCCCTGTATTTGAGTTACGTTAGTTAGAAAGTTTCCTACAGCAGTGAGAGCAATGTAGTTTGTAACTGACAGTGGGAGTCATCTGGCATCGAGACTGCCCCATCTAGAGCTACATTCCTCATGACCAACATGCCACCTTCGAACAAAGTACAAATTTGTTTGTTAGTAAGAAAGAGACTGAAGTCCATCCAACCATTACTTTACTAATTAAACAGTAAAAATGTTCCATTTGTTAAGGAAATGTTTCAGGTTACAGTGGG
Source organism: Balaeniceps rex (assembly GCA_013401315.1). NCBI lineage: Eukaryota > Metazoa > Chordata > Aves > Pelecaniformes > Balaenicipitidae > Balaeniceps > Balaeniceps rex. The sequence goes on along the minus strand of VYZW01036972.1, from coordinate 23,325 downwards.
CCCAAATACAAATGCCATGGACTTATCCAGGCATAATCTTAGCAGGGATCGGAGGTACCCTGAAGCAAAGTAAGCCCGTATTGCCAGAGATGAAACAGAGCCAGGAGGAACATTCACACAGAGTCAAGTCTTTCCCTCAACTAAGATTTAAAAATGCCTCATGAAACATTGTTTTGTAGAAATTGGATTAGAGAGCCAAGAAAATATTGTCAGGAAGAATTAGCTGGGGCGTTATGATTATGGTTAGCAGAATGCAGTTTTTATGGCAACATGGTGGAGCTAAACCTAAGGCCCCCCAACTTTATTTTGACTGACTCAAAAGGCATTAATGCATACCTTGGTCTATCCTTCTACACTGATCTTTTAGACAGCATTAATTAACAGCTTTTAACAACATTTCTTAATCTTGATCCTGGGAGACAGTGTGGAGGCAGCCTAGGAGCAGCTAAAGCATCAGTCCAGGGAGTAGCTGCCAGCACAGCTCTGGTGCTGGAGAGGTGGGGAGACAGCAGGAAAATTACTTTAGTTTAGGCACATAAAATGCTAACCCAGTTTCCTTACACTACAGGAGGAGCAGGGAGGCTATGCAGACCTACAGATGCAGCAGAAGTCATATAGATCAATCTCTGCTGCCAGGCTATGATTTGTCAGGCTTTTTGGTGTAGATGAAAGGAAATACTGAAAATACCTGGCAAAGCTTGTCACATGCCACGTTGTCCACTGTTATTAGCGTTTCCACATCCGTTTGCTCCTGCCTGCTGATTTTTCACTTGCTGCAGTCAGTGATCACAGCCACCTGGCAGCCATACATGACTGATTGCAAGGACGAGACCTTATCCCATCAATTTAAAATGTGCAGTGAAGACCCATGACAGCTACCTTGCCTGCAGGGTTTTAGCAGACCACAGGGGAGGCTCTCTCAAAGCAGGCAAAGACTCCTGGGAAGCCCTGTCTCTAACCAGACATTTCTAGGTGCTGGGAGTAAAGTTAGCTGTGCAACTCCCACATCTGGCTACTCAAAGCAGCATCTAAATGTGCTGTTTAAGCACTGATTTTAGAGTCAAGAAACAGCTAAGCAATTAAGAAACCTTTTTTGGAATCCAAGAGAGCTTTTATTTATGTCTCTGTACATCATGTATGCTTACGTATCCCTCAGTTAGTTTAACACCTAAGAAATCTCTCTAATCCAGTGTTAATTTTTCATAACTGTAAAATTTAGTAATTAGACCCCAGCTCTTCCCTGAAGATTTGAGCTTACCTGCCGTGGCTGGTTAACCTTTGCTCCTGAAGAAAGCAGCAATCGGATGACATCCAGATAGCCTCCTTGTGCTGCCAGGAAAATTGCAGAAGCTCCATCCTAAGACCAAATACATCCAGTTTACACTGTATTGAAATGATGCCATTTTTTCCATACAAAACCAAATCAAACTGAACCAAGTTCTCCTTAAGCCATTACGCAGTGTTAACAGCCCATATATAGCCAAGCTCAAGAAACAATTACCAAAATGCAAAGTCTAGTTCATAACAAACTATGGTAACATTTTCATTCAGCATGCGCAAGTACTGGCTCCCATCATATACCAAACCGAGCATTAAATCCCAGGTCTGGAATACTAAGTCTAGTTCATCGAAGCATTGATCTAGATAATAAGAAATCCATTCCTATATAGCAAAATACATTTATTTCGGTTCATCTAGCTTTTATATGTTCATGCAGAATTGTTCTGCTACATAGACACACACGGTGAAAACATGTTCAAGTACTTTGCAGAACTGGAGACTTCAGCACTGAAGTCTGCCCTTTAGGCTGAAGGAGTAAGTGCTGTGCCATACTGCTATGCCACCCCAGCAACTACCATGCCACTACTCTGGCACATCTTGTAGAAGAGACTTCACCTACAATATAATAATGTAAGAGTACACATGCAAGACAGAGTATCTCATAGCGCTATCAAAACCCAGCATTTTCCTGCAAAAGGCATGTGAAAGAACTGAACGAATACGGGTTTTTTTTTCCTCAGCATGTCTTTCATGTGCAGATGTTCTCAGCATTTGGCTTCACAGAAGGTTTTTCCTTAGGAAAAAAATTTAAAAGTCATATTTCATTAAGTTTTTTTGATGAAAAAATTTCAAATAGCATTAGAATCCATCCAACCAACTGGAAGTGGAAACTGCACTGAGGGTGAGACAGGTGTTTACCCATCCTATAACCACTGTGCTCAGCACAGAGCATGCTAGGGCAAGTTTTCCCAGGAGGTGAGACTCTTAGTTTAAATAGAGACATGAATGAACCCCTTCACTGCATCTCAGCTGTACAAGTACACATCTTCCAACCAATTTATGTATATGCTTATTACAAAACATAGGGCATTTTAGTGGAAGCCTGTTGTTGACCTTGGTGGCATATCACTATGTTGGGACCGAATGCTGTTGTCTGCCGAGAGATACTGCTTAGCTACTCCTCTTTCTGCAAAACTCAGCACAGACTTAGTGAAGCACGAGCTGAATGTAGTGCCCCAGGGACTGAGTTTAGAATGTTTCACCTTGATTTCAAGACAAATGTCCTGGTAAACAAGAGAGGTGTCTGTTGGCTCTACAAATGCATACCCCTGGGCCCTCTGAGGGGCCAATTTTCTCTGGTTGCTATGCAAGTACATGAAATAGGGTGATGGTATCAGGTCCTTTGCGGGCTTCCTCCAGAGACAGGGGTAGTGAGAACACTTCCATTTAGAAAGTAAACAAGTTTGTGTAATAGTAAAGGATCTCTCTGTTACAGCACCAACGAAGATGGAGAACCTTGGGTTCCCTACCATCCAACCATTTAAAAAATTAATTATTAGGTTTTTATACTGGATTTGAATTGATGCTGTAATGAGAAAGCTGTTTTGAGGCTATAAGATATTTCTGCAAGAAATACTGTTTAGTTAGGGTATGCTCTTGTCTTCTCCTCTACCCATCACATGAGTCAATTTACGATTAAAACATCTATCTTGATGGTTTTGGGAGGACTACCCAAATGCATGCTTGAAATCCTGCTCATTTGGCCACGTGCCAGTGAAACTGCCAGCCAGATACCACTTTGCAAAAACAGCTTGGCAATGTCCCACAAAAGGAGCCAGGCTAATGCTCGTTTTGAAGAGATTGTCTTCTTATTTTAACAAGCAGCTGTTTCTGACTGGTTTTGCCCAATGGCTGTGAGCAATAAAAATACCTCTCTAAATCCAATTGCAAATATTGCTTATTTCAAGGAGAGCCAACAAGGAAGTTATTTTACTGCCTTCACTTCTAGGTAAGTGTCTGCAGGTGTGGCAGCATGGCTATTTTTAAAGTGAGTGGTAACCCCCGGGATTACCGTGCATAGGTATGAATCACTGCCCTCAGATTAGAAAGGCAGTTGCTATTGGCACAGTAGCAAGGGTGGAACACCCTTCTTTATAAATACAGGGTGAGGGCAGCACAGAAGCGGGGACCCCTTGTGCGACCAGCGTACAGCCCCCAGTGCGCTGGTGGCTTCTGCAGGCGCCAGCCCTCAGCTCCCGTGCACGCTTGTGGGAGCTGAGAGTGCAACAGCATCCTGCAGATCCCAAGCCCATGGAAATGGCTGAAAAAACTCGTATATCCCAGGGGAACAACTTCTTTGTCGGTCTTGAGTGCCCTGGGGTAGGAAAGAGTGGTGGGAAGTGGAGGGAAAATCTGCTACTCGTTTCTGTTGAATGCTGAAAAGCTCAACTTATTTGTGTCTCTGTTGGAGTAAATTAAATCCAGTGCTTCATTGGCTCAATCCAGCTTTTTGAAAAGTCAACTAAACAATGTCAGTTCAGCCATTTTAACCATTTTTTGCCCCAAACACTGAAAGCTAGAGATGCACAAATACCAAATAACATCATTTTAACTGATATTTTTAAAAAAATATGTTAAAGATATTTAAAGATTTAAAGATTTTAACTTTTGCTACTCTTTCTGGCAGAAAACTGATGAACTGATTCTCTAGTACCTCAGGGGCTTTATAGCTACTCACTCTTCTGTCTCCAATGCAAATCATGGTGGAACATGACATGGTCTTTTGTTCAAGGCTAATCGAGAGCACAAATCTGATCCAGATTTGGTACATATCCTTCATACAGATAACGAACCAAAAGGCAGCCAAAACATCTTTTCTGATTTTGTGCTACTTCTCTCAGGATCATGAAAAGCAAACAGTTAACAAAATTCACATCTTAGAAGAGTAAAGTACTATAAAACCGCAACGTTTGGCAAATGCTTCCCTGTGCTGAAGCCAGAGTATCCGCTGTTGTCCAACCAACAGCACATTTGTTCCACCACCAGTGTTGTCAATATTATCTGTGTCACATAACTCACATAAAGTTGATCGTGAATGTTGGCACCGTGCTTCAACAGAGTTTCCACTACTTTTGCGTGCCCATACTGACAAGCAGCTAGAAGAGCAGTACCTCCATCCTGTGAAAAAGCAAAGAATGGGAACAGTCAGGTGAGAAGGCTGGTGCTGGACTGAACATCACCATTAAAAAAAAGCAAATTTTAAGCTTTTCAGAATTTGGCTCACAGCAGTTCTGTGGTGACTAGCTACTGAATCTTTCATAATTTTAGTACCAAGTCTTGCCACATAAATCTTTAAACTTGCCTCTGTCACTATAAAAGTTTTTCTTCTGAGGCTTTTTTAGTTAGGGACAGGAACTAAGAAAATTCTGATTTTTGTTCCTTGTTGTCTGCCTTCCCACTAGAACCTTTGTTTGAACTCTTCACAACTCCAAGCTCCTTCACGTCTCTTCCCTTTACAGCCAAATCCCCCACCCCTACCAAGCTCTTCCACTTACTGCAGGACAGCACACCTTTCCCCTGCTCCAAAGCCTACTGATCATCTACTCTTCTTTGCCCAGAACCTCATGCCCTGTTGTGTCCTGCCTCTCACCTGCTGATTGTTGGCCTGAAGAAGAGTAGGGGAGGATGCATTTTAAAGCATTCTAGCTAACTGTGGAAGTGTGAATCAGACCAAACCCATGACCATCAGTGAAAGCCCCGTTAATTCTGCTGAAGAAGTGATCCCTGCAGGTAGTATCAATCACAGGCAGTTATAGTTGCTGCACATCACCACTAAAGGGAGACCTAGGCACATACATCAAATCCTGCTTGTAGAGACGCTCCCTTGGGTGCTGTCTGAGAAGGGAAACACCTCAGTGTCGCTGGCAATTGGCTCCAAGTCAGCTGAAACAACTGAGATAGTGAATATGGGTCTTGCCATCTTAAGTGCACTGTGATCCGCTCAGAAATTACCATTATTTCTGACACTGATATGGAGAGGAAGTTCTTATCTTCTGCCTGGGATGGCACCATGCCATCATGCAAGGATGACACACACCCCAAGTCATCCACACCAGAGGTCTTCTCTGTCCTTCCCTGCCTTCTCCCAGTCTCAAGCCTCCTCCACAAGATAAGCTATCTAAAGTATTTCAGATAAATGGTTTCTAGAGCTGTTATTTATGTGGGCAAAAGATTGTGTTTTCCCTCGGCCTTGCTCTCTGAAACAGCTCCAAGGTTTTGTCTGAAATTTTCCACACAGACAGATATCCACAAGAGAAGTTACAGCTTGAATGGCCAAATGGATCTTTTATAACAGGAAGTGCCAATCAAATTTATTAATCTGTGGTGCTATTTCATGCCTATAATAACCTCATGAAAACTCAAGCTCTGACATGACTGAAACTAACCCACAAGGACTGTCTATAGCTACTCTCAAAACCTCATATTCACCCTTCCTCCCTCCAACACTGAAAAGCAAACAAGGCTTGAGTGCCAGCGAAGTCACAGATGTGCAGCTGTTATGTGATAATCTAAGAATTCCATATTTATTCTGGATTATTTGAGTAAATATAATGTGTAATCAGGTCAGTGGAGTTAAGTTACTCTATAGCTACAATGAGTCATTAGACTTTCCTGTCAAATTAAACTACCCTAATTTAATAGGAACTGCTGGAACAAAACACAAAAGCAATCACAATGGTTCCTGGATTAAAAAACACCTTGTACACCCTTAAAAGACAATTGCAAAAGCCAATAGCTTCATGAAACCTATTTCCTGTCCCTAGCCAGCTGAAAGCCACTTTACTCGAGTAGTGAGTTACCAGATCAAAGGGCTACAAACAAAAAGAGAGACATTTTCAAAGACTCTTTTCCTGAAGGAAATGAACAGAGAAAGGTTAGTGAGTTAAGAGGAGAAACTGTGCTATCCAGAGTGGAGGTCCTCTGTAGAGAAGCAGGGAGGGACGAATTTTAGGAAGCTTAAAAATATTGAGGCTCCCTGTATGGAGGGTAAATAGACATGCTCAGTTAGCTGCATATGGGTATAGTTTGTTTATTGCTTTATGGTCTGGTTTTTGTTTTCTAAAATCCTTGTGTTCTCAACAAACTCCTGTTATTTTAAGAAGATTTTTTGGTTATAATATAATTTCCGGAGGGAACCAAATGACAGGTCCCAAATAAAAGGGCAGGCTTGCAAAGCTAACCACAGTTAGCACAGCAGAGCTGAAGCCCAATGCTTGGAGTCCAACTGAGTGATCCCATCTTGGGAGATGTCACAGCTTGAGGTTTAAGAAGGGAGACACTTCTTGAAGGATATATCTAAGTGTCTCAAAATGGGGATCCTGACCAAGTGTTTGGTTGAATCCAGTGAACAGTTTTAGACAGATACATTTTTTGAAAGAATTACACATTTCCAAAATACACCATTTAGATCTTTCAGACTAGAGTGACCAAGTTTCCTAGATCACCCTGATCAGAATCCAGGGATCAGAAAAAAGCACTCGGCAGTCCCTAGTTCTAGGTGCCCACCCTGAATCAAATGTTTACTGGGCCAGAGGAAATTGGGTAATAACGCCTTGGCTCAAAGGTTTGGTCCTTGATCAGGAAGACAACTGGGCTCTAAGACCTGCTCTACTGTGTCTCCTATGAAGTTGAATACATTCAAAAGAAGAGACTGAGATTCATTTGAATGCTCTAATAAAGAGACAGGTCTTTCTGTAAGAAAAGGGAAGTTGGGACCAGAAATCTTTTTCACTGAAAAGACCATGTGGTAAGACAGCACTCAGTGAAATCGAGGAATTGTCAAACAGTGTCCATGGTTTCTTAGGAGAAGAAAAACTCAGCCCCCTCCCACGCCTATTGAGCTTCCGTCTTGCTTTCTCTTACACTTTCTTTCCTTTTTGCCAGCACAGGAGCCTTTCCTCTAGCAAGTTCTAGCTGGAGACCCCAATGTTTTACAGGCTATTGGGAAGGCAGATGAGTTATGGGGGGGAAAAAATAGTAGTAAATGACAGAGTTTTAAAATCCCTTTCAACCATGTGATTTCCTCTTTTCCTTCCTTTTTGGCTTCAGCTGAGACGAGTAAAAAGCTGAAGCAGAATCTTTGGTACTGGCAAGTGTCTTGGAAACTCTGAGCAGGGCAGCAAGTGGGAGCAGGGACACGTGAGCAACCACAGAGGCGCTTCGAGGGCAATCACCCTTCCCCAGCGACTGGGAGGCTGGTGGTGCAGCTGAGAGAAGGCACATCGCCTTGGGTTTATTTCTTGCTCATATCCTGTTTTCCTGACACAACGCAGCTTCAATTAATTCTTCACTGCAAACCCTTCCAGCACACCCTGAATGCAGATAGGAGCCAGTTCTCTCAGCTACCTCTGCAGTTCTTCCTCTGAAACCTTTTTTTCTTACCCTCACACAGTCTGTCATCCCTACTGGAGGCACATACAGTAGCTGCCAGTCTCCCATGCAGGCGCTTGGAACAGCAGCACCTGATAAGACCACGCCATCTGGTGTAGACTTCTCTATTTGCCTACTTCTTCCTTCCCCTCTGTCATCATCACCTGAAAGTAGCTTGGAATTATATGGTGCTTTATCATCACTGAAATATGCTCCAAGGGAGGGAAACTGATCTTCTGCAACCACTACCTGCTGAAAAATAGCCCCTGACATACCATTTGAGCTGCAGTATGGCTCAGAAAACATGATTATAACATGTCTCAGAGTAAGAAAAGAGAACATGTTTCAATTTATGATGCATAATTCTAGGGATGTCAGACTGGGACAACGCAGAATAATGAATAATATGGATTTTATAATATATATATAATAACCTTCAATAGTACTATTTATTCTCTTTGCAACATCAGCAATTATTGCTAATTACTTTATTACACTGTTTTAGAACATTTGCTTTTCCTGCCATAGTGAATATCAACTCTAATGATACAAGGGGTAACAAGAATTGAATGCCTATATTCAGATAGTTCTCCATCACTCTCGTATATGAGCAACAAATGTAGTAATTACAATTTACAGAGAGGTACATGAAAAAGAAGATGTTGGGCTTTGCATTTCCTTGCTTTAAAGTCTCTCTTTCCTAGGATACATTCAGTTTGTTTTCTAATTTCAATTCCACATCTTCATTTATAATAGAAAGTTCTTTGTAAATCCAAACAGCCAGGATCAGCCATATCTTTTCCAGCACTGCTCCCAGCTGAGTGCCTTAATCAAAAAATGCCTTATCTCTGACCTGAAAAGGCATATTTTGTCAACTATATTGCTTCTGGGGTTTGGGGGGAGGGATGGAGGAGCCTGTTATCTTAGTCACCTATTAATAGAATGATGGTTTGATGGAATAATTCCAAGCTACAAACCCCACATTATTAAATCAGAAAATTGAACTGATACAAAAACACACTAGAAGGCCAATGGAAGATGCATACTGTCAATGCAGGATGTTCTCAGTGGTGCCTCCTGCTCAGGTACACACTGCTGCACAAAGTACAAGTTAGTTTCCCACCCAGCCTCAGTCTTTGGTGGGTTTCCAAAGCCCCATCTGGCAGCTGTAAGCATTTGGATTCCTGTGTCTAGATCCTCGTTTCAGAAGAAGAGCTACAGTCCCCAAGCAAGGAATGAGTGAAAGAATGAACATGGCAGTTTCCAGGATAGGTCCCAGGATTAATGATGCATCTAGCAAAGCCCTCATACTGCTGGCCAGAGAAGAGCAGACCCTTTCAGCAAAGAGGGCATGGACATGATAGCTAACCTCAACTTTTTAAACCAGTGCCACTTTAATCTTGCACAGATTAATTTTAACTCAGCTATCCTTTGTTCAGCTCTTAAGAGCCTTTTCAGGCACTATAGCTTGTGTCATACTGTGAGTGCTGAAGTCACTGCCACACCTCTTGAAGAGGTGATGAGAAGGAGGGAGTGCTTGGACAGCCACATTTGATGCTGCTGGGAAATAGCCTCACATACACATCGCATGACAGCTTATCATGTTATGTCCCGTGGGAGTTGGTGTTGTCTTATGACCAGCTCAACTGGAAGTGGCAGAAAACTGTGGCCTGGAAAGGAAGAGCAACCTGCAGCTTAAAAGATACTTAGGACTGGTACATGGGCCAAGTCAGGTCTGAATTCAGAAGAGGAGGCAGGCAGAAATGTGGGGGTTGGGAGCAAAGTTTTAAGGTGAGCAACAGTAGAGCTCAAAGCTGTGTTTGTCCAAAGATGGAAGCCATTGGAAGAGGCTGAATGCAGAAATATTTTCTTATCATCTAGATCTTTACTCCCTTTTATCTGCCCTAGTGACTCACGTCAATATATTTTTCACACTTCATTGTCATGAAGGATCAGGCAACTTCAAGCTTGCTGTTCACCTTCTGGGCCAAGTCTTGGCCTCTTCACAAACTCCTCGTTCATAGGCTGTGCAAAGGTTTGGTGAAGATGTAACTGTGCCTCTAGACAGAATAAGGTACTCAGCCTCCATCTTCCCTCCTTTACAAGTTTTCTGCATTCACTGCTGTCCCTCCCTCTGCAAAAAACACTGCCCGATTGCCTGCTGAGCTGCAGTGAGTAGTCCAGGCTCTTCCTATGCCTGGTACACCTTTGCTCCTTCAGCATGGCTTTGTGGCCTTTTTATAGGCCAGATGACTCAAAGAACAGTGTAAGTTCCCTTGCCCAACTATATACAGCTGAATGCAAGAGAAGACGATCCTTCTGAATCTTGCTAACCCTCACCACCACCCTGAAATAAACAACTGAGAAGCAACCCTTATTTTAATGTGCAGCTTCTCCCAATAACTCTGTCCTACATAAGATTATCCAGCATTTTAAAATCCAGCCACTGTATTTAACATTGCAACCTCCTACATTGCCACGTTCCACAGCTGCACTCCATGTTGTGTTAAACAGCCACAATTTCATTCATGTTTTTAAATTTACTGATTGCTGCCAGGGTCAGAGAATTGCTTTCCACAAGCACAGCTCCCTGGGGTACTGGAATCCTACTGTATGGGCATGTGTGGACTCTAGCCACAAAACCTCAGGATTTTTACTCCCTGGAGCATAAGGAGTCGACTCTCTGGTGTTCCATCAATTCCCTTAGTATTTAAAACCTGTATTTCCAGGGACTCAGGAAAGCAGGTATGGGTTGAGGCAGTCATTCAAATCACAGACTATAGCATCTTGAAAAATTGGTTACTGTGGGGTAAAGAACTATTCCTTCTTCTTCAAAGACATCGCTACGGATCCTGGGGTAAGTGACTGGCAAGTGTCCTCCCCAGATTATGGGAATGCTCCAAATTGTGGCCAGCATGTCAAGGGCAAGAATATTTAATGAAAATCTGGTGCTTTTGGTTCTGTTTGCTGAAAGCAGAAGTGCTAGTACTGCCTTGGGCAAAGAAACTGAGTTGATGTACTGCTGTCAGTGATGAACTGCTGTTCTTAATGCTGTTCACCCCATGAAGGGTGATGAACCAGACCCAGGCTCTGCCGTCTGTGCTTTTGGCTATTCTAAGAAGATTTTGAAAAAGGACCTGCCTGAACAAAGAAATAGAAGCTCTGAGGTGCATTTCATCTTCCTGTCACAGATGGGTAAATAGGAGTTTAGGGAGGACTGAAGCCATTATACTCTTACATCTCCTATGGTGGTATGCAGAGACATCCCAATGTAGACAAAATTTCAGTCTATGCAAGTGAAGTACATATACACCTAAAATGGGATCCTACCTAACATGTACAAAAAGACCCTTTGCTCTTTTATGGGAGGATGGCTTAAGAGGAAAGACTGATATCACTATCAAGGGACTGATCTTTGATCAACTTATGCCATTAAGTCTAGGTAGTAAAAGCTAGCCCCAAGGTAATATTTTCACAATAAGTTGCATTCCTCATATTATTCAGAAAATGTTCAAGTGAGAAAATAAAACCAGACTTGATTGTCAGAATGCATCAGCATGCAAAAATAGACCCATCATCTTACTTTATTTTTAAATTCAGTGGAGGCTCCAAATTCAAAGAGAAACTTCACTACATCGTTGTGGCCTTGCTGTGCAGCAAAGAATAGAGAAGTTGCACCTGACTGTAAGGAAAAAATGGATTAAAAAAACCCCAAACACATAACACACTTGACTGAAGTATATACATTTCAAATTAAAAGTATTGAGCACAATCAGTTGAATATCAGCTGAAAAGACATGATGATTTTGAGGACTCCAGAGGACACCAGGTATCTTAGGTCAGTTTTCTTCCCATTGCACTGAGAAATCTGTCCAGCATCATACATTTGAGTAAAATCCAATTTTCACAAGGTGCTTCTGCAGAGTGTTTCTAATATAGACCTCTTAGGATTTACTCACTTTTACCCAGTCACCAGATAGGGAAACCAAGCCCAGAGTGAGAAAAGAACAGTCTTGCACAACAGAGGAACAGCCAATTTGAAACCAACCCCTACTCCGCCTGCCACTACAACCTGACACAAATACGAGCATGGGATGGATTTGGATCAGGTGTGGAAAGACCAGGGAGGCAGTTATTTAGTACAGCAGAGCCCCACCTTGCTTGACTGACAAAATGTGACTGCTGTTGGCATAAGTCATCCTTGTCTCTTGCAAGATCCCCATCCAGCCAAGCAGCCTTCAAGCAACTATAACCAGCCCTGCAACTCCTGCTTTCCCTTAACCTCACTGAAGAACTGAAACCCCATATTTTATACTACTTGTATAAAATACTGCCATTAACATGTGAGTAAACCAGGACCCCAAAAATGAATATGTAAGATTTTAATGGCTAGACAGAAGGAAAAAGGAAGGGGAGAAAGGGAGAAAGAGAGAAAGGGAGAAAGAGAGAAAGAGAGAAAGAGAGAAAGAGAGAAAGAGAGAAAGATAGAAAGAGAGAAAGAGAGAAAGAGAGAAGGAAAGAAGGAAAGAAGGAAAGAAGGAAAGAAGGAAAGAAGGAAAGAAGGAAAGAAGGAAAGAAGGAAAGAAGGAAAGAAGGAAAGAAGGAAAGAAGGAAAGAAGGAAAGAAGGAAAGAAAGAGAGAGAGAGGAGAGAGAGAGAAAGAAGAGAAAGGGAGAAAGAAGAGAAAGGGAGAAGACAAGCAGGCTTTCCTGACTTTGAGCTCTCTCATCCCATGTAGAAGGTGCAGGAAAATTGAGCTACACACGAAATTCACTCCAGTGCCAAAAGCCTTTACAATAGGACATGGCCCCTTGAGACCATTTCAGAGCCCCCTCTCCCAGACACACTTACGGGGTGCTAACTTCCCCAAGCTTCACAACAACTTCAGAGTACAAGAGCACTGGTTTGAGTGTGTGGATTTAGTTTCAGACCAGTGCCATTGGTCTTTAGGGCTTAAACTTCATCTGTTTTCCTTCCTCTCTGCAACAGAGTGATTTTGGAGGATTTCAGCGTTTCTCTTTTTGTTGGCTTGCTGAATCAGTATGGTCTGAGTGATAGTCAAGAGCAGCTCCATAAAACTGTTCTCAACTTTTCCTTTTGTTGCTGCTTTTCAAGCAATGTTTACCTAAGGGAAGGGACATGTTTAAATACATGTTTCTTTGGAACAGGACCCCACTGAAAGACACTTAGAGTCATAGTTAGAGCAAGTTTAGGCCAGTAGGTGTAAAGACATTTATATCATCAAACATGGCATTCACTGACTCAGTAACTTGCAGATGTCAGTATGAGATTAATGCTCTAGTTTCAGGTAACCAAGGAAAATGAGAAACATTTGCTTGTATTGTTAAAGTGACGAGCATACTCCTGTCCTGCACTGCCTGCCGCCATCCCATGTTACTGCATGCCCTCCTTAAACTGCTCTTCTCTTTGGGCCAATACAACTGTCCTTGTCCCAGAGCAATTCTGCTCTCTGTGTAGCCAGCACGCAGACCAGAGTGGCTGCGGGTACTCCTTACAATTGTTTGCGTGGAGTATGAGGGGAAGGCACTTTCCCAAAACCAGCCACTGACATTGTCCCTTCCACAAGCAAGCACGTCACAGTGTGAGAGATGCTTTGAATGCAAAGCAGAGATGCAGGGAAGGGTACGGGTGATTAAGCTGTGTGATTGTGAGAGATGACTTGGCTCAGACTGAGGCAGAAACTCCAAAGCATACCGAGTCAAAATAATCCCTGGGCTAGCCATGGCATCCACTCCATTTTAATGACCAGACTCTGCAAATCAAAAGGTAAAGGACTTCTCCTTAAAATTTATCCCATCCAGAGAGCTGTAAATTACTGTGCCAATAAGTAAAACTGCAGATGCATAAATGGCGTAACCCTGGGGGGGTTACATCTCAGATGTAACTGCCCCTCACCAACCAGATGTGCTGGAGATGTTTGATGAAGTATTTATAAATGTACCTCTGGCACCTCATTTTCTATTATAAACTCCAGGCATCTGATTCCTTGATGTCCTCAGGAGAACAGACCCTGTTTATACATGCACTGCACAGCAAGTGACAAATAAGGATTTGGCAAAAAGCAACAGACAAGACTCTTTTATTATTTGTAATAAACCAATGGTCACTTAATCAATCCCTGCTTGAATGCTTCTCCTACCTCTCTCTGCAGATTGATATCTGCTCCTTGCAACACCAATTCCCGTACACAATCTATGTGGCCATAGTAAGATGCTACCATCAGAGCTGTTGTGCCAAGCTGGGAGTAAGGAAAAACAAGTCAGTACCTTCAACAGACACCTCCAGCAATGAATCAGGCTGTCTGGAAGAGACAGCACCTCTTCTGAAAAGCTGAAGGAAGCTTATGATCATTGAAAAACTTGCTGTCATTTAAAACTTACTATCAAGAATACTTTGAAAATGAGCAATTAGCTGGTGTTAAAGCAAAAACATTACAGAATTGCCTGCAGTGCTAAGGCCCGACCGTTCAACAAATATGTATGCAATGACGTCGCCTTATTGTCCCAAAGTAAGTGCAACAAGAATAACAAGAATATTTTCGATTTATAAACAGCATTTTTATCAGAGAATCCCAAAGATCTTTGCATAATTTCCAGAAGAATAACTTTAGACACAGGAGCTGAGTGACTTAGCTGAGTCACTTAATTGTGAGTCATAGTCAGGAGTAAGGTCCGGGTGATCTGAATACTAATTCCCTATCCAAATGATGAGAGCAAACTCACTCTGTGACTCTTCACGTTATATGAGAGAACTTTCCACACCAGAACTATGTGCTCAGGTACCCTTAGTACCCCATAAGGCCACTGCTCCAGTGAAACAAATAAGATTTAGGTTATACGTGTGTGGTGTATGGACAATATGCGGAAACCATGCGTCGGAATGACAATCATAGCATCAGCTCCAGAAGTACTGCAGGACAAATACTTGCCTACAGCGCAAAAATGAAATGAAAATGAAAAGATAGGTTAAAGTCAATAGACTTAGAAAATCTCTTGCACTTTGAAGGTATTCAAAGTGAGAGAAGCTGTGCCAGGTTCATGTTTCAGGCTGGAAGTGCCACTAATCCAGTACAACACAGGCACAACTCTCAGTAAGTCAGTGCCAATGCCAAACGAAAGGAACCTGGGAACTTCTCAACCTCAGCTT
>VYZW01036967.1:12050-22933 GCA_013401315.1 Balaeniceps rex | reverse complement strand
TGAAGGCTAAGTAAACAAATATCCCTCTGGACTAGGATTCAGGCACTGTATTGGGGCTCACTGTGGGGAAAAAAGTTCAAATGAGGCAAGATGAGATTAAGACAATGGGAAAAATAGAAAAGAACTAAAATAAAAATTTTTTTTTGTTCTTTGGGAAACCTCAGTGCTATGGATTTCCATTCTTTATTTAGCACTACATTTTTTACTTTCAGAATGAATCAAGGAGTGTGTAGGGAGATTCATCACGGTGGGGGAAGCTGCACAACTAAGTTTAAAAACACATGGAAGTGTTCTCACTGTCATCTTTTGAATCATAGGAACGTACAGTAATCAAATTTAATATGACAAAAAATAGAAGTTTTAGAAGTGCTCAAGTTCTTCACAGAAAAAGCATCTTAAAGCCCTTGCACATGTTTTATGATTATTTTGATGCCTCTTGTGGCTTTAAGTGCATACAGTATCCCAGAGACACCTCATCACCCATCCCAAACGTCATTAGTTTAAGAAAGAGGCTTATGACGGATTCCACGGCTCCCCACTCCTGCTGCTTCTCATCCAGCTGAAGTCATATTGAGGTTTGTGACATCTCACTCACAGGAACATCATTAGAGAGAATTATGACCTCAGGTGAGGGAGAAGAGTCTCATGTTTGTGTAGAAACATTTGTGAGATCAAATTTAGAGATCAGAAAAAAGAGAGAGAAAAAGGCAGAAAGTACTACATGGCTGGAACTTTCTGTGATGGATTGTTTTCCAAGTTTTTCAGGAAGCATCTGGGACTGAGACTTCAAATGCAGTGACATTTTACTTGCCAAAATACAGCAGAGGAAAAATTAAAATGGGATCACAGCACATAAGTCTGAATTAATCTTTCTCTCCTCTTTGTCTTCCTTTAACTTTCATATATGACCTCCATCACAATAAAGTCTAAGAGTCAGGGCAAACCCACAGTGATGCAAACTGATACGGCTCTTCAGTGAAGCTTCATTAATTTGTAGTGCTGGCAATATGACCCTACTAACATCATTTGATGCCTACTACAAATTTAGAAAATGCCTTTGAAAGACATGACTGATTATGCTACATTCGCGTCTTTGAAAGAAAGTGGATATTCCTCTCTGGAACTTTAAACTCCCTATGACATTTCAAGTGTAACTAGTATAATCAGAATCAGAATCAAACCCAAAGGATCAAGAAATGAAAAAGAGTAATTACATTATCAGATTAGAGGAAAAATTACCACAGTCTTAAAGGGATGACAGAGGTTTAATTGCTGTGTGAAAAATGTTTCATTTTTACAGAAAAAAGGAATCGGAATACATACTTCAGTGTAGCCTTCATGTTGTGTTCTGTGGGAGGTGAACACGTGAGACAACATAACACACTCTGGGTTTCTGAGCAGAGTAGGAAAACCTGAATTTTGTTCATCTGAGAATGAAGGAGTGCAGGTGCAAGAAGATCTGGGGTAGAGGAAAGGGCTGGGGCAAGGTGGGAGAGGGGAGGGATAAGCCTCCCAGCTCCTCTTGCTGTGCAGGGATGGGAGGAGTACGGAGAATGACCAGTAATGTTGAAAGTGTTATTTTTCCTTTTTTTCCCCAGTAATAACCATTACTTCATTCTCCTGTCTGGAGCATCAGAAGTGGCCAGCACACCAGTGGTGTAGGCAAAGCAGGAAGGAGGCTGTGGCCACGTTGCTGTCTCTGATGGTCTATCGTTAGAGGTAAACCACCTCCTCTGTCTAAAGCTAGAAATGTTTTTTTCCATACAAATGTTATAGATATAAAGTGGAATCCTTTCAGCCAGGAAATCTACAGATTTATTAATTTCTCAAAGTTATTAAGAAGAAATTATTCTGGATTAAATTCCATTGGTCCCCATAGCAATTTCTATAGAATGTTATTAATATTTGAAGACTCCCTGTAGTGTTTTGTAATGCTCATCATGCATTTCTTGGTCCATGGACTATGTTTACACTAATCAACGAAGCAGTGCCATGACAGGGCCTTGTAACTCTCTTGCAATCACCTACAAGTGTTCAGCCCTTGTGATTTGTCATTGGTGTAACCCCACAATTCCCAGGCACATCTCAGAGGTTAGTACAAGCCAGGAGATGTTCCCACAAGGCAGTTTTTCCATCACCACCCTCTTTTGGGAAATAAGAAAGTTTAGCTGTTTAGAAATAAGTGGTGCTGTACCAAGTTGACCTCCGGGAGAAGAATGTGCCCTAATCGGTTTCCTAGACGTAATCAGGCACTCTATCAGGTGCAGACTTTTAAGGATCCTCTCCATCCTTTCTCAGAGCTGGATAGGTTTGGTATCTTCCAAGATAGATGTTAGCCACATCAGCATGGATCTGTTGCACTCATAACTCCTATTTAGAGGCAGAACTTAGGAACTGGGGCTCGGTGCTGTGTTTACTCAGTTTCTGACTGTTTTCTAGTACAGACACGTAGCCATGCAGCTCTCTACAGGTAACTTTCATGACATAAGCAAGAACATGCTTTCCAAAAATGATTTGTCACTTTTGATTGTAAATTCAAGATGTCAATGAAATTGCTGTTTAACTGAAGAAGCTAGTAGATTTTGAAATTTCAGTACCATTATATTATGCTGCTAAAATCAATAATAAAAAATACAAATATGATCAGTTGCCATGACTTCTAACTTTATTTTGCCAACACATTTCAGAATCCCAGTCATGGTGTCATCTGCACTGGAGTCCTCCTTTCTTTGGGTTCTCTGCTGTCACTACAGGTTTTTTTGCTTAACTGTTGGCTTGCTGCTTTCCTGATGAAGTGGACAGGGTGGGATATGACACACATTATAAAACTGAAAGTGGGAGCGCAGGGAAAGAGTACAGATTATTCAACTCAGAATGGACTTGACAATGGCAACTTCTCCCCACCTGGCCTTGAAAACCCAGCAGATAAGTTCAGGTACTTACATATTACTTTTTGTCAATTTATTTCAAAGTATTTCACAACCTTTCTTTTTCGTAACTTAATGTGGGATACAAAAATATGGTTCTTCCATTCGTCTGTGTATTCCATAATCTTTAGTTCCTGTTTCCCTGGCTTGCTGCACTTATGAATTGGTCTTGGGAACATCTTAACTTCATGAAGTCATGTAGTGTGCTTCAAGTATAGCCAGCAGACTTTAATTGCTGATGTTCTTATGGCAGAAAAAATCTCTATGGTTTTAAAAATTTAGTTTTAAGTGTTTAATTGAATATAGTATATTACCTATTGAGTTACACTACATTTGGGATTCTGTTTCAAATAAATCCAGAAATCCTTACATTTTATAGCCTCATGGTGGACTTTTAAAATCTTAATTAATTCTTAGAGTCTTTAAATATGGACATTAAAAAAACTGCTGTTTTTTCTCCTTCACAAACTTTGGAAAGTTGGTTATAAAGAGGAGAGTAAAGAACATTTAACCAAGATGAAAATCTGAAGAGTTGTATTTCAGGGTAAGTGTAAACATATACTTCTTCTCACAGCTCAGTGTATTTAAGATTTCAGACTTGTCTTTTATGATGGCAATCAGAAAATTACTGATGTGTCTTTAGCTGAAATAACTCATTTAACAAAATAAGGAATAACAATTATAAACAAGTGCTACTCTGTTTCCAAGTATGAACAATAAACAGTACCGCAATATTCTCTGAAAATTTATAAAAAGCTCAAACAAGTCAGTAATGCTCTAATAAAAAAAAGATTAATTTTAACAGTTCTAGCAATAGCCATGTTGCAGTAATACTATCTTTCTTGAGTGCAAGTGATTAACAATAATTATTTTTGCAACTGTATTGTCATTGCCATAATCTTTGTACTGTGTTTGCAAAGCCTCAGGATTGATGCTTGTCAGGCTTGCTCTGCCTGAAAAGTTCCTCACCAACAGCTTCTTTTTTTTACTTGGTTTAGCTGTAATAGCAATTTCTCTAATTAACCAGGTGTCTGTATCTAATTTGTTTTACTTTTGTTTATCTCTGTGGGGTACCACCATAGTTTTACATACAAAACAGTAAGAAACAGTGGCCCTAGACATAGCACTGAGAAATTCAGGCTTGGGATGATAGCAGACTTTCAGAAGTGGAGACACGGGATGTGGTGTAGAGGAGTGCAGACATGGGATGCTATGAGGTGAGGCACAGGCTGTCACTGGAGATTCCATGGCTATAAACAGCTTTTCAGTGGTCGGTTGAAGAAGTGCAGGCCTGGAGGTGGACTGAAGTGGTTTTAAGGTCAACAAAGTGAATAAAAGAAATAGTATCTGACATATGTAATGAACACCATAAATATTGTAAATCTGGATGTAACATGGAGCCACAGACCAATGAAGAAAGAAAGAGGTGTGAACACATGTTAGCAAGCTTATAAAGATGACCTCAAGTGGATCCTGGGAGGAGGAAGAAGAAACTGTCAACATGGACCATCATTCATCCTGCTGAAGGACTCCAGAAAAGATGACTCAGTGTAATACCACTCCATCACCAACACCAGAGTGAAACCACCAGTGTTAGGACCCAGAGGAGCAGTAGCAGGGTGAGAATAACCCCAGAAGTAAGAGTAGAAACTACACATGTGTTATAACTTTAACTGTGTTATTACTATTACTGCGAATTCTTCTCTTAATAAGTACTCTACCTGCGTTACTATTTTTAATTTTTCTGTAATAATGAGATCTAGATTCATGATAATTCTTGAATTAGACTGTTAAGACTTTCATTATAGTAGCAATAAATTCTTAGCTTTACTTATGTATATACATAAGGTGTGCTTCCTTTTTGCCCATCAGCAAGACCTCGAGCATAACATAGTAATGAAAGTTCTGACGCTACCTCAGTCACTATATATTTTAAAATTGCCCTAAATCTTAAAGCAAGATTTTGCACTTTTACCAAGTTTAGCCTAAATATTAGGATTACAGAAATCTTGTTTTTCCAGATCTTTCCAAAATTATTATTATGCAGCCCATATTAAGTCAGCAGAGTGTATGCTTGTGATCACGAAGAGAGAAAGGGAGGAAAAGCCCTTGCAGCTGTAAATGAAAAGTCACTGTCTTTCCACCAAAATTCCATTGCAATTCAACTGAAACTGGTAGCCTGTAGAATAACTTCATCATTAACAGAGTTATAGAAGTTGGACAAACTGCAAAAATGCTATTGGGTTTCAAATCCAAGATATTTCAACATTCCAGTGAGCTCTGAGTTTGAGATTTTGAAAGCAAACCTCTGAACATGCCAGTGATACAGAGTTCTATTTGGAAAGAACTGATGAAAGTATCGGTGTGGTCTATAATCTTGTTTAGATACTATGACTACAGACCGGGTCTTATTCCTACCAAACATGTTACCTCACCTTGAAAAGATTGCTTTGTACTTAGGACTGGAGGAACACAGGACAAAAGGACCAGAAAATACTCTCATCTCTTCCAGTCACGTCACACACAAGCATCAGATAGTGCCTCACTCATAAGCTGGAAGTCTCCACTATCAATTACTCTTTTGAAACTTTTTGCTGGCTTCATAGGTGTGAAGGGAAGCTGAAAGAGTTTTGAGGGCTAAATAGTTTAAGTTGAAACTGGAAATATATTAGGTCATCAACTAATGGAAAGCTACTGAGACTGAAGATTTTTTCAGCATTGTGGAAAGAGAGCAACATGAAGTTGTGTTTCCATATTTTTTTTCAGTGAGTATGTTTTAAAACTGTAAGGAACTCCTGCAGTTGGCTTGATATACGATGGTTTTAAAATAATCAAACCTAACTAACATCACAGATTGTTTTCTTCTAAATCCAAAGAGTTGCATTCAATGGCTCAATGTCCAAATGCAGATCAGAAACAAGTGGTGCCCCTCAGGGGTTCGTACTAGAACCAGTACATTTCAATATCTTTATTAATGACATAGACAGTGGGATTGAGTGCACCCTCAGTCAGGGCAATTCCCTGTATCAGTACACACTGGGGGATGAAGGGATTGAGAGCAGCCCTGTGGAGAAGGACTTGGGGCTATTGGTACATGAAAAATTAGATATGAGCTGGCAATGTGCGCTTGCAGCCCGGAAGGCCAACCCTATCCTGGGCTGCATCAGAAGTGTGGCCAGCAGGTTGAAGGAGGTGATTCTCCCCCTCTGTTCCGCCCTGGTGAGACCCCACCTGGAGTACTACATCCGGCTGGGGTCCCCGGCAGAAGAAAGACATGGAGCTGTTGGAGCAGCTCCAGAGGAGGGCCCCAAAAATGATCAGAGGGCTGGAACACCTCTGCTATGAAGAATGGCTGAGAGAGTTGGGGCTGTTCAGCCTGGAGAAGAGAAGGCTGCGGGGAGACCTTATTGCAGCCTGTCAATGTATAAAGGGGGCTTATAAGAAAGATGGAGAGAGACTTTTTACCAGGGTCTGTAGTGATAGGACAAGGAGTAATGGTTTTAAACTGAAAGGAAGAAATTCAACCTCATTAACAGTAAAAAAGAAAGATCAAGAGTGCTTATGCAATCTAGGAGCTAGGATTCCACTAAAATTAGTAAAATAGGCAACTATGAAAAAACATTATAAATTCAATGTTTGGTTTTGCATTTGCTGAAGTTAAAGACAAAACTGCAACTGAGTTCAGTAGTGCAAGAAAGGGACTTTGATTTCTGGCAAGTTGAATGAAAATAACCTCCTAAGTTTTTGAAAATGGGAACGAGTTAGGGTGAAAAACTCTAAGTTCAACTTTACCATAAAGAAAAATGAAGCATGCAAGGAGTGATTCAATTTCTATTTGAATATATCTTAAAGCTGGTGTTTCCATCTAGAGGTCTACTTTTAAGATAAGGGCCTAAATTCCTAATTTTTTTTTAAAAAATCTTATACTTGGTTCAGTTGCTCATACACAGATGTCAGATGACATCTGCAATGTCCCGGGAACATTTTGCCTAGCCCCCAGCTGCTGTTTCAGATGGACACAGGTCTCCTGTACATGTTGTATCATCTCTGTAAATCCTATACAGATGTCTTAGAAAACTCAGGGCAACTAAAACAGCCCAAAACATTTATTCTTAGGCAACTGAATCCTTCTCCCACAGTTGATCAGATTAATCCAACAGAAAGTGAGTTGCAATTGGTACCACAATAAGAACCAATAGACGGCATCTCAGTTACATGAAATTATTATTGTGATTACACAGTGGTTTTTGGCAATTAATAGGGTGAGATGGTCCTATGTAAGTAAAGTTTTTGATTAAACAGTGTCTTCTGCAAAAAAAGAAAAGGGGGAAATGGCAACTTAGAGCCTTTTAGGTCAATTTAAGAAATGATATTTTTCTTTATCTGCAGCCAATATACTAATAAAGGTGGCAGCAAAATTTACTCTAGAAGTCTTTGGTATTTTGTCTTCCCCAAGAAAAAAAAAAAGAGAGTTAGAATTAGAACAAGTACTCAAAGATTGCTGTTGGATCAAGACTACTGAATGTCCAAGGGGTGAATGGAAGTGGTAAGACTGGGAACACTTTGTTGCTGTAACCAAATTATACAGCCAGAAAAAGTTACCTAGCAGAGTCAGAAATCTCTGCCTTGTTACACTATGTGAGGTATCCAGAATACATCTGTACAAATAGTTTTTCTCTAAGAATAACTCACTTAGGGAAAACAACAATTTATGCCATATCTGTCTCATTTAAAACATAAACCAGAAAATCCGTGTGGTTGAAGCATGGATCACTGCCAGGGAAATATCAACAATACAAGGAAAAAAAAAATCGACGTTATATACCCGCTTTGCATTTTTACTGCTAACACAATTGTTGACATTGTAAATTGACTCTTAACATCATAAATGGCTTCCCACACATTGTAAAGTAAATCCCGTAGACTTTTATTGGTACCATAAATGGCTTCTTAACATGTAAATGGCCTCCTTCGCATGGCAATGTAAATCCCATAGGCTTTTATTGACAACATAAGTCATATAGCGTATTGCATTTTGCTATCATTGTTGGTTTTCATTTAAAAACTAAATAAAAGTTTCAGGAAATAAACCACAGGGATTTGCACATTTCCAATTGTGGCCACCCTTGTTTTTCTGCTTCTGTGATGAATGTGAAATGTCAAAAAGACTTGATTGTCTTTTCTTATGTTTAACTCCCCTTTGCAAAATCAAATAGCTGAACAAGAGTTCACCAGTCTTGATATTTCAGTAGGGGCTGACAAAGCTGATAAAATGGATGTAAGAAACTGTAAAATGGTAACTACAGTCACTCCCATTTCTTTAGCACTTTTCTCTCGCAAAGATCCCAGAACACTTCAGAAAATACACGAAATGCATGTCAGGAAGCAATACAAGGAAATATTTTTCATATTAAAATTATGATATAGCCCAAATTCTTAACTGTAATACTCCTGTGTTGCTTGGCTTTAGCCTGAAATGGCTGCATCCCTGAGAGTGAACAGCAATAGCTGTTTAATAGCACTCAGTAAAACTTCACTACATTTTCAGACGTAAAGCATAAACCCAAATATTTTGTAAATCTAGATGACCTTGTAGGCCATGCCCTAATTATTTAACTAATTGATTAACTTCCTACAAAGAGATCGAGGGTGATGATTTGTCCGTGTGAGGGAACACATAATTTCAAACAATTTAGGGACCATAATTTAACAAGATATTGCTCAGAAGCTACCTGAGTAAGATATTGTTGTTATGGTTCTGGTATGTTATGGTTCCTGCAGCTCACTGCACATACAAGATACACTATGTTTAAGTCACTAAGAAGATGGTAACTCGGACATTTGTGATTATCTGAGCAGACCCAAAATGCAAAACTGAGTTCATCAAGATGATGAAATGCATCCCACCTGCCTAGGGTTTCCGGACAACCAGCAGATAAGGAAATACATAGCGGATGAGCTCACAAAACAGTCGGTGCGCTGTCAGGGCAGAACACAAATCAGTTTTCACTGGATCCCCTGGTGAACTCCATCAAAATTACTGGAGGACTCTGAAGTGTATTTGCTTGGATGACTACACCTTAGGTGAGGACAATTGTGTTCTAATCACTATTATGGGAATAGCTCACGTATTTTATCCAGTGACAGTTTAATGCAAAGTACTATAAACCAGTGACTGTTTAACACAACGGCTATTCAATTCAGGTTTCTCAGGGAGAGTTAGATGCTTGAATAGTTTTGAGGAACTACATCAAAGTGTCAAAAGTCACATTTGAAAATGGCGTTATAAGCCCTAAACCAATAACATGATTGACCCCCTTCTCATCAGTTCATTTTGAAATTAAGCTACATGGGCTCGGCTAGCCTTATGGTCCCATCTGGTAAGTAAGAAACCTGACATTTTAACCTGCTCTGGTAGGACAGCAACTTTTTCTGCATTCATGAGCAGTGTAGTTCCTTCCAGGTTTGTTTGATCTTTGGCCTGTACCTTAATCACAAGGTCAGTAATCGTGTTTTAAAGGAACGTACTCAATGACACTCTCCCTTTTTTGCCAGTAAAACAGTGAACAACAGCCCAAAATTTCCTCAGATAATAGATCAGCTGAAACGTAGTTAATAAAATCATGACTGTCTTTACCAAACCTGAGTTTTCCCAATATGCAGTTACATTAACATACACATTACATTTTTGTTCACATAATGTAACTGGACAACTGGATCTTATTTTTTCAATTTAAGTCTAAAAAGCAATTGCTGAACACATTCAGATAGCACCAGCTTCAGTAGGCTGCCTAACTATTTAAATATTTAAAAGTTTCTTTAAAAATTGCCTTAGAGGAGAAAAGATTATATAGTAGAGTTGGTCTGACTTTCAAAGTCAGCTCATTAATCATAGTTAATGCTCCTTGTTATAGCAGATAGTAATCTGTACTTCTTATAAACTGACACTGCCCACAGCATGAAAATATTTCTGATCCATCTAATAAAAATTTATAGTGTCATTCCCTTCTAAGACTGGCGTCTTATATCCTTTGCACCAGGTATCTATGAAGTAAGAAAGTTTCAAAATGTACTTGAGATTTTATATATATTTATATTTATTTTCTAAATGAGTATGTTTATACATAAATATACATGTAAGATATACATATATGGACATCAAGTTGTTCAGGATTTTGCCTAGACAAGTTCTGAAAAGCTGCAAGGATGGAGATTCATCCACATTGCTCGTCCCCTGTTCTTGTGTTTAACCAATCTTATAACGAAGAATTTTTCTCTTACATGAAATCAAGATCCTCAAAAATACCTTGTTCTAATTAGTTATGTTTCAAAGGAACTAAAGCAGCTCAGTAGATTGAAAGGTCTGAATTCAGATGACATGAACATCTAAATCTCACTTCTGAAAAGCTCTCAGACATCAACAGTTTATTTTATAATGAAGTGGAATTTAATCTTATAATGAAGTGGAATTTAATCTTTCAGTCATGAGCTCTCTGACACATGACCACTGTGGTGAGGACGGGTGAATCAAAGACAGTTATTCACTGTAATTCACTGTAGTTTCCTTTGTGGTCCAGTTCAGAATGTCTCTTAATGAGTTAGCTTGCTAATTGTCGCTGCTGTTGATATTTCCTTCACCTTGAACACTCTCTCATCCCTAGGTGATGTTCCCTCCTAGTGGCTTCTTAAATTCTGGACCCAAGGGGGACTCCAAATCTGGACCTCCTATCTGAAAAAGCTGTGAAGTTTCATTACTGTAACAACTGTAATGCACTGAATTTGTTGCACGATAAGTGGTTGGTTTACGTATCTTCATTATGGTCATACATAAGTGAGCATTCTGTGACAGAGAGACTCTACGCATAATGCTCAGTGAGACTGAAAGGAGCACCATACTTTTAAGGCAGCCCTGAATGTTTCTGTTCAGTATTTTGTTTGCTTCTTTTGGCTAATAAA
>VYZW01036964.1:30016-40427 GCA_013401315.1 Balaeniceps rex | reverse complement strand
CAATGGTCTCTGTTTGATAAGTAGACAAAACACAGTTGAGCAGTGTCTGTCCCCCTTTGACAAAATGTGCAAAATTCTACAGTGGTCAGAGGGACACCACTACTGTTCAGCTGGTTCTCTGGCTCCACACCTGTACCGAAAATTGAGTATATTTTGTTCAGTATGTATTATGTGTTGGTACAACTCCTGACGCACTGGCAAAGCCTATGGAGCTATGATGGTGAGACACCTGGTAAATTGGGGATTGTCACCTTTGTTTAATGCCACCTATAATAAATATACAGACTCTTGCTCAGTAGGAGAAGAGTTAGTGGCATTCTTGTAGCCGCCTTCTAATTGCCTGCTAACTGTAAATTATTAATTCCTGTCCTTTAAAGAGTAATTTCCCTCTTCCATTTCAAGATACGGTTTACATATAATTTCTAGTACTGTAAAATTTTAAGTTATAGGATGAATCACAAGAATCTAGTGCAATATAAGAGCAGGAAGAAATAATATCAAAATCACCAATGTTAATCCATATAGATACGTTATGAACATGTTAGAGACAACTGATGACAGAGGTGAAGAGGAAGTTATGTTGCAGATTATATAAACAAATTGTCCAGAGATTGTCTTTTTTTAAAGAAGCTGTGTTAAATAATAAACTTGTTACATAAGGTTTGATGAGCAAAGATATATGAAGCTTTGGGTGCAAAATGTGCATGAAACAACTGATATTTTTAAAAAGTGCTTATGACTTAAATGGCAGTATGATAGAAGAACTTTCAGTGTCTACACAAGTATTGGTGAAATTGTGGGGACCCTGTAGACTGTTATGGTTTGAGCAATCAAGTTCTTCATGGACATAAAACTGAAATAACAAGGTGGGTTTTGGGGTTCTTAATTTTGCTGTCTATTGGATCTTTGGTATTTTAGTAGAAGAATGCAGTGAAGTGATTCTAGCATACAGATAAAGTAGGGCTATGGGAATAACTAACTGAAATAATGGTCAATATGTAGATTAAAGGTTATTCTACTGTTTGAATCTGTTAGCATTAAAAAAAGCAAGCAGGCAAGTCGAGATAAAGAAATAGATCTCTAAAAAGTGCCAGTTATATATGTTTATCATAAAGCATGAGACTAAGAGACTTACTACAGTGAGCAGAAAACCTTAAATTAGGCTCTACAGTGTCACCGTAACAGTCCGCAAAGATAGCCCAACAGTTTACGCAGCTGATCAGGGTACTGTTAGTGGAGCTTAACAGCTTTGCAGGCTTTGCACATTTCCTAGGGAAAAAAACCCTATTTATTCAAGGATAATAAAAAAGAAGGTCTTGAAGAGGTTTTAGTTTTGAACCGTTAAAGCAGGCCAGAGGGAATAAGAAACTTTCCTGTTCTCATTTTACAGCTGGAGAACTGAGGCACAAAATATTTTACTTCCCTAGGATCATACACAGCAGTTGTATTAAGACTAGTAAATAAATTCAGATAATCTTAGTCTAGATTCAAGTCCTTAGGCCATCATTCTTCTGTAAAATAAATTTTTAAAAATTCTTTATGGCTTCAGTTGGGTGAAGCATCAAGACTGTTTAAGAGAGAAAAAATAGAGCTGACATTTCAATAATGAAGTAATCAAACTTGTTTTCCCTTTGTTTTCGGTTTGGAATTACTTTTGGTGGAAGTGTAATTATAAATTCATAAGTTTCAATTGATAAATATGTAGATTGTACATGTTAAGGACTTCTGTATTAAGAATCCTGAAGTCTATGCTTGTATCCAATAGGCCCTTCTTGGAAAATTATTTTGTCACTTTGAATGAGACTTTGATTAATTAAAATTGGATTCACTGCATTCCAGTAATGTGGAATAATTTCTTGATTCAGCAAGTTAATAAAACCCATCATTTCATGTACTTAAGAATAGATGTACACTTACGTTTTCTTTTGAATTGTTTGAATTGTTTGGTTCATTTGTCTAAATATTCTTGGCATCTTTGATTACTGTGTTAACGTGTTTTCTTTCTTCTTTCATGTCTCTTTTTCAACTCTGTGAAAAAAATCGGTATATTTAGCAGACATTGACAGACCATTTCAGTTTAAGCAACCCAATTTCAATAAATATCTGAGAAGCCTGGTATGTCTAATTTCTAACCAAAATTATAGTCCTTATTATGTTCAGAGCTGTATCTCTGCATAATCATTTAAATTTAGAACTTTTTTGGAATTGTTAAAATAAAAAACTGCTTAAAAATTACATCAAATTTTTCTTTTCCCAGACATCTTTTTTAATCCCCAAATTTGAAATATTTGAATCCTAAATTAAAAATAATTCCCCTTTGTTCCTTTCTTGACACAACAGTAAGTTTCAGTCTATATAAAAGTAGTTTTTGTGTTCAATTTCCAAGGCATTGGAATTCTATAGTAGAACTGCATAACATGAATTAAACTTAAATTACATTTCTTTCCTTCAGAAGGATCAATCTAAGTTCTACCAATAGCCGATATGCTTTTGGCACCTTTCACTGTAGTGTAGATTTTATTTTTTGGATTACAGATAGGAAGACTTTATTCTCTGAAATGTAGAGGTGTGGAAGAGGAATAATGCAACTTCAAACAAGCAGGAAATCTGACTAATACCTAAGAGGAATAATAGAGTCCTGATGCAGTGGTAGCTCAATTCGCTAAGCTTGAACCCTTTTCAGAGTAGGCAATTCAGCTGTTACGCATTAAAGAAAGCAATTTTAATAGTAAGAATTAGAGGAAGCTTTTAGATTATAATTGTAATTGAGGTAATTTTGTAAAATTCATTAGCAAGATTATCTCATTTGTACAAATGTAAAACATATCACTCATAAAGTTCTGTCAGGTTTCCATTGACCCAGGTGCTTATAATGTGTTAATTTACATCAGAGAAACAGCAGTGTGTGGAAATTGGGCAGCAGATAGGATTTAGTTATTTTTCATTAGCACTTGGACTTTGATAAAGGGGAACAGAAAAGAGCTGCTTGACCTTTCAGTGCTTAAATTATTAAAGAGCAAATAGATTTGAGGTCTAGATGCTTGCAAATCTAATTTGTCTTGTGGAGTAAGGATGAAAAGACATTTTGAGTTTGAAATTGCTCCAGTCACCTTAGTTCTTTCTTTAATGTATCTGAAGATGAATAGATGGCAGGCATTTAAAATGTAATATACAAGGAGTAGTGCATGTAGTATAACTAACATGAATTTGCCAGAGGAAAAGGAGCATTTTAATGACAGATTTGTTTCTAAAATATCTACAATCTTTACCTTTAATCACTGAGTGAAAAATGGAAAGAATCCTCATTTCAACTAGTACTGAAATAAGTTACCTTGTCTGGTCTGAGGTTCCTCTTATATTCAGTCCTGCTGCAATAAAAAAGGTAACAATACTCTCCTGAAGGCGACAGCCAAATAACTTAGTTTACCATCCATCATGCTTTAGTGAAATTGAGGGATTTTTATCTTTGCTGAGGTATTAGGCAAGTGTATCCAGCTTCACTACCTTGCAAGAGTAGATGTTTACGTCACCTTCTACTTTTTTTCCAATACTCCATTTAAATTCACAATCAGTATTTATTGTAGATTCACTGTAAATTAGTAGTTAGAGGAGGCAACGTGTTCTCTTCAAAGTAGCTTGGAATCCCAGTTCTAAGCAACTGTATTTTGTTCTAGAAAATAAACTGCTAAAATCATGTCAAACGTTGATTTGGAAGAGAAAAAAAATAAGATTGTAATGTAGATATTTCATGACTAGTTTTTACAGATCAGTTCTCACAGGATCAAAGAAAGGTTGCCATCCTTCATTTACTACTCAGCATGGAATTAATCAACTAATGAAATCTTTCTGCTAGATATGTAGACTTTGTTGCAGAGAGCTGCAAAATGTACAGACAGTGGCCTTCAAGTGGACCCTCAAGACATTGGTTTGTCGCCCTGGCTGTACCAAACTTATACACGGTTAGATTTCTGTGTGGGGTTCAGCATCAGATTAAAACATCTAAATTTAGGAATCCACTTGTAGATGTCTACATGTGAGCTGAGCATTTAGTTATTATAATCAGTGGAGCCTAGAAAGCAATTAAGTTGACCCAAATGTAGACACCTCATCACTGGTCAGGTCTTTAAGATCTGTTGCCAAGTAGCTCTCCAATGACTATGTTCTTCATGAAGACACTTCAATCTAAGTGTCTTAACATTAAACTAAATCTCCACTATGGTGAAAGTCTAAATCAGGCAGAAGAAGAGGTATTAAGCATTCTCAGTGTTAACTTTCTGGGCATTTTTTGTGAGCATAGGAAGTGCAGCATCTACTGGAGATGCTAGATCTTAAAAACATAGTGAACAGGGTCTGTTTGGTAGGTCTGGTAAAAAAAACAGTAAGATGGCCAAGAGAATTGGTATTCTTCTGCCTTTTGGTGATATACAGCTATGAAGGTTCTGCAGACCTAGTATCGTGCTGTCATAGAATCATGAAGTCATAGAATGGTTTGGGTTTGAAGTCCAACACCCCTGCCATGGGCAGGGACATCTTTCACTAGATCAGGTTGCTCAAAGCCTCATCCAGCCTGACCTTGAACAGTTCCACTGATGGGGCATCATTCAAGGACACAGCATTATCTAAACGTGCAAAGGCAGCTCGAGTGTACAAGCAGTATATTAGTCTTGTTGTGCACTGACTCGGTAAGGCTCCAGAGAGAGCAAGAGCTGGAGAGCTCTATGCCAGCACTCAAAGCAGCTGGAGTCTAGCAGAGCCCCAGCAGGTGCAGGAGCTCACTGGCTGTGAGCTGGCTTGGTGACCGCACAAAGTCCTCTCTTTTATTTCTAAACCAGATTTGCCTTCAGAAGGGGAATAGCCATAGCTGTGTGGTGATGTGACTAAGCCAGTAGTCCCTGCTGGGTCCAGACCGAGACCTGCAGAGGTCCAGCCCAAGTGTCCCTGTACTTTGGGCAGAGTCTTCTGTAAACATAATCATCTACCTACAAATGACAGAGTGGGAACAACATGTCAGAAGACTGTGTGGGTATTTCATCTTTAAGAAACATACCCTACCCAGAGATTGCTGCTTTTTATTAATTATCAACTTGAAAGATCATAAATTGTCATTAGATGTAGATGATGTGCAAAAATGTGGATACATTGCCACTTTAACATCAGTTGCCTATACTGACTTGCTTACTGGGATTCAAGATTCCAGGAGACAAATAATGATTAAGAATCACTGGTCCCCAGTGAAGCAATAAACTTGCAAGCCAGTCCTCTTTAGAGACATGGACTTCCCACTTCACAAATTTGAAAGCACTGACTCAGGCTTTTACAGCAACTGCAAGGGTATAATGATTACACTGTTTGCATATACAGCAGAAATCACAGTTTCTTTGTTCCTGCTTGAATGTCCATAGCACCTTTACAGTGGAGAGGGATGGACTGTTCCCTGTAGGTCCCAGTACAGGAAACAATGCAAGTGCAAACTGAATTGCTTTGCAGAATGCAGAAACACTTAAAAATATGGTTATCTCTAAGATGCGTAAAAGTGCTTTGCTGAGTGAGAATAACTTCCATCAAAAAGTGTTTTATTCTTGCTCAGTAACAGTCAATATGCCACTGAAATTTTGAAAGACTGTAATTTACTCTATGTGTGCTTTTATAAATAGTTATAATGTCAACAGTTAAGCAAATACTATTCCCTGTGTCATGGTTTAACCCCAGTTGGCAACTAAGCACCGCAAGCTGCTTGCTTACCCTCCCCCCGGTGGGATGGGGGAGAGAATCAGAAAAAAAAAAGTAAAACCCATGGGTGGAGATAAAGGCAGTTTAATAGGACAGCAGAGGAAGAGAAAGTAGTAGTAGTAGTAGTAGTAGTAGTAATAATAATAATAATAATAATAGAATATACAAAACAAGTGATGCACAATGCAATTGCTCACCACCCGCTGACCGATGCCCAGCCAGTCCCTGAGCAGCAATCACTGCCCCCCAGCCAACTCCCCCCAGTTTATATACTGAGCATGATGTCGTATGGAATGGAATAGCCCTTTGGTCAGTTTGGGTCAGCTGTCCTGGCTGTGCTCCCTCCTAGCTTCTTGTGCACCTGGCAGAGCATGGGAAGCTAAAAACTCCTTTACTAGTATAAACACTACTTAGCAACAACTAAAACATCAGTGTGTTATCAACATTACTCTCGTACTAAATCAAAAACACAGCCCCATACCAGCTACTGGGAAGAAAATTAACTTTATCCCAGCTGAAACCGGACACCCTGTCTCTTTGTAATTTAGTTCTTCATTTTTCTCTTACTACCCATTTCATTTCATTTAGACAAGATAAACAGGTTACAGAGTGGAATCTATAGCTTTTTACTTACTTCTGTGAGCAAAATAATACTTAATTCTATATTTTAGCACTAATCAAGCAAGCTTTTTCTGTACAAGAGTTCGAACAAGAAAGTGTTCTGTGTTTTTGCTACATGAAAAGCTGCAGTGTGTATGGCTAATTTTGTTTTTCCAAAACAAAATGAATTTGTTTGAAAGCATGATTCTATTCCACAAATTCGTACACCTGAATATCAAAATGACATTTTCTTCCCATGTCCTTTGCTTTTAACAGTTCTTTTTTTCCATAAATACTGGTATGCTATTATGGTTTCAGAATGAGTTGACTGCCCGAGTCTTAAAATAACCCGTGTGTTTCTTTTGTTCTTTCCTCTCTACACTCTTAGCGTCTATCAAATAGTTGTTGAAGAAGAACGCCCACGGAGGACCAAAAAGACAACTGAAATCCTGAAGTGCTACCCAGTGCCCATTCATTTCCAGAATGCCTCACTTTTGAATTCCCAGTACTACTTTGCTGCAGAGTTTCCAGCCAATGGTTTACAAGCTGCTCAGCCTTTTACTATTGGTGATAACAAAACCTACAGTGGTTTCTGGAACACTCCTCTCCTTCCTCATAAGAGCTACAGCATCTATTTTCAAGCTGCTAGCAGAGCCAATGGGGTAAGTCTTATGACAGGTGTGGTTTTATATTTGTATTTGTGTGTAAATAGATGATTGACACCAACTAGCAAGACGCTGAATTTAGTTACTAATGAGAAAATGAAGTAACTGTGAAATTTAACGCACTGAGTTTAAAAAATAACAGTTTTCCTAACACAATATTGCTTAATGATTAAAGGTTACAGGAAAGAGGAGGGGAAAACAACACATTTTGTCAATAGTGAGTAGGTAAAGTAGTGCATTACCATTCTGTCTTATTATCTAAAAGCTGTCCAATGAATGTGTTTGACTGGCTTTTTTTTCTGTCTTTTTTTTTGTTTTTGTTTTCTTGCTTTGAAGAGGAGAGTGTCGTGATTTCTTTTGTTAAGTTTAAGCCAAACTTGATTGTGGATTTTAACACATCTGTCTTGGCCTGTCCAGTTCCATTACCTTAGTATGTAACGTCTTGAACTCCCGTTTTCTCATTTGGTTGCCCTGACTGAATTAGAAACCACCTTTTTTCCCCCTTTCTGCAAACAGTAAAAGAAAAATAAGTAGATGGAGCTGAAAAGAAAAGTGTGTAAAAAGGTCTTCACAGATCATGTTTCATTGGACTAATTCTTCCTGGAATTGTTTTTCATTTCCTGGACAGACCTACCCAGAGCCCTTCAATTCTTGATAAGCTTTGGCTGTCTGTGCTGACAGCCTGGAAATGTTTTCTGCCAGAAACCATAATGGTCCCTCTTTCACAGTGCACTGACAGTGCAGGAATGTGAAGCACCATTGATTATTTTTTCTTTCTAAAATTGTCTAGCATGATGCCTCAAACTATACTATCTGTAAGAAAAAGAAAAATCTCCCAGGGTCATTATGTTGCCAAAGTAAAAAAGCTGAAAACTTGCCCATGCTCTTGTGAATAACTTTCACATATTTTCTACTTTTAGAGGACTCTTCAGTGAAATGTTTATGTACCATACCCAAGCAGTGTTTGTCCATATTATGAAAACACATTGGAGTTGCTTAATAAGCAGTTACACGTGTAATGAGGCACATTAAATGAACACTTCTCTGACATTTTATCAGTACATTTAGGAATAGAATCATGAATGACTTTCTTTGCTTAAAACACAAGATGTGACCTTTTTCCTCTTTATTTGACACAGGAAACCAAAATTGACTGCGTCAGGGTAGCCACAAAAGGTATGTTCATATTATGTCATGTATTCTGTATTTCAGCTTGCTGACCTTTCCTTCACATGGTCTTTGCAAACTTCCAGAAGAGTTTATATTGCTAAAAGGCATCACTAAACCTGTTACAGAATTTTAAATTATTCATTTGCATCTCTAGCTGAGATTTAGGAAGTAAGTTTGTTTGTTTGTTTGTTTTTAATAATAAACATATTACTCATTTTTAGTTGTCTACTTGAACACAGAGGTTTTAAAATACATTCTGTGGGTTTTTATATGATCTCACGATAAATATTTGGACGTTTCTATATATAGTAGAGTTGTAAAATTGCCAACTGCAGAGTGCATACTAGCTGCTTATACATCCATAGTGAAAAATTACTCCTTACTCGTAAGCAATTATCTTATCTTAATTGCTTTATAAAAGAAAAGTGGAGAAATCATGTTGTCCATTTTCATGGTACAGATCAGCTATAGTTATTGGGCTGTCAGCACATGATACTACCATTTGTGAGACAAGTTTGTATAATTGAGACAATGCTAGCTATAGGTTTGATCCCCAAACAGGGAAAGACAAACATGCTGCTGATATATTTAACTTTGGAGGCTAGGATCTGTCTGTGATTGTCTTCGTAGTCTCACCTTTTTAGTACCTCTAGCTGGTGGCAACTTCAAAGCCTGAAAAAGAAGTGATGGGATAGTATGATTATTTGGAAATTGTAATAGAGGAGAAGGAAAGAAAGTACTGCTATAAATGGGAACAGATAATACCACCTTACCTGGTAATACCAGGTGTGGGGACCTAGTAAGAATATGAAACAAAAAATACTTCAACCCTCCATTCCTTGTGGGAGATCATGCATGTCTCTTAGTGACTATCACTAACGTAACTGATTCCACCATGATTTCCTTTACATGTAGACTTCACAATTCCACCACCATCACTAAATCTAAATAGGATGGATGAGAATCTCAGTACTTAAAAGTAACAGAAATGTTAGCATACAGTTGCCTCTGTTGAAAGGCTGGATCCTCCCTAATGTGACAAATACATTTTTTATGGCTCTTTGAACTGGTTCCTGTTTATTTTTTCCCAAATCAAAGGAAGTAGTTTTAATTCTAATTTACTAACTGACTGCTTACTAAACCATAGAAAACTTTCAAATATCTGAACTAAAACCCAATAAAATATAGATGAGAGGTTAATTCCAGATTCAAGTGGAATCCTGTGGTGGTGTTTTCCGGTAGCTTCAGTGATACCAGGAGTGGACTACATTACCTCAGAAATCATAATAGGTGATTAGAGGAATGGATTTTAAATTATTTGAAGATTTGTATTCCTAATCATTAATGGATGTTCAACTATTTCAATTACTTGACTGACTGAAAAATCTTACTCTCTCATTTGAGAAGTGAGGGTAACTTTATGGATTAGAATAGCTCCCATAGCAACAAGCTACTTTGAGCTAACCCATTTGGCAATGGAGATGTGAGAAATGCAGCTTTTATTTTAAACAAATCTCCATACATTTCTGTTTTGAAAGCATGTTTCAGAATCCTTCGTAATACTTTTGTGAAGCCTGTAAAATAATGTGAGGGGGACATTGTGAGGACTTCGAAACTAGAGGTGTCCTTAATGGCATTTATAGTCCCTGGTGCAAAACTTTCGGGGGGGGCTTCTGTAAAGCACTGATTTCCATGCTTATAAACTGAATGTCTGTATTATATTTTTAAGCTATATTGGTTTTTAAAAATAAAATGGAGACCATGACATATTTTAATATGATATTAATCATACCTGTCTGTACAGATTTTTTCCCTTTAGATCTAACAGAGATACCTGAGAGAAAAGCAGACTTCTGTGCCCTCTTTGGACTCCCCACATATGGGCTAGAAAAAATAGCAAAAACGCTTAATGTCTGTAGGTCAGAAGTCACCATACGTGCAGCGGGGCAAGACAGAGAATTGTCCTCTCCCATTCACCTCCCCTTCTGTCCACACCTCCCAAAACAGCTTAGTACAACATTCACGTTGCTTGTACCCCAGGTCACAAAGGCTGCTCTGACCACTGTGCCTGATCTCTTACAGACACGTACCATTTCCCACTGAGTTTTGTGACTACAGTATAGCTACCAGACAGTAAGCTACTTAAACTCTATCATGTGTTCATTGTGTCCATCTATTTATTACAGTGCTTCTTACAAATAAGGTTGTGAACGCTCTCCAGTACAACATCTAGTTTTCATATACTA
>VYZW01036964.1:3480-15146 GCA_013401315.1 Balaeniceps rex | reverse complement strand
AAAATGTAAAGAAGAGCAAGGATGGCCGTGGAGATTATTGTTTCCTTTTTTCCCTTTTTTTTTTCCCTAGCACATTACAGAGTCAAATGTCAGGTTTTCTGTTTTTAAGACAGTGCAGCCAAAGCATCTAGGATTTTAAACATACGTACACTTTCAACAGAGCACCTGAAGAAGAGCTGAAGTTAAACAATTAGACAAAGAGGGCCTAAAAATAATGCTGATAACAATTCACAANGTACACAACTGATTTGGAAATTTGAGTGTTCCAGTCCGTAGCTGAGAGAAGAATATGATTCCAAGTGTCAGTGTCAAACGTCTCTTTCATGAAGAGAGTGAAACAAAATTTAACTTAAGCCACTAAAGATGAGTCTGTTCAGTTCATCCTAGCTTGAAAAATAATCTATTTGCTCAGTGATATGTAATCTTAATATGAGGATATCTGTGAGGCTGTTTGAGGTGGGTCTGGGGGGAGGACACTTTCCATAATCTCATTACAGAGAATGGAAACATAAAACCCAGTCATGAAAATAACAATATGAATGAACTGACCAGGATAAATTCTTAACAAACTGAAGGATTCTCTGCCATCTGTGTAGTGCCAGTCAGTATCACATCTAATCCAAAATATTTCAACACCAGCAATCTACAGAGAAGCAGAAAATATAAAACAAAGCAAAAATACCAGTAGGTAATTTTTAGAGTATGGCTGTATGCCATATAGTGGTTTATTTTATTTCTGTGTAAAAAAAATATGCCTCTGATTTTTACATTCAAAGCAGAACTTGTTTTGCATGTACCGCAATGAAAAATTAAGGAGAGACAAGGGAAGAGAGAGAAACTCAGAGATATAATTAGTAACTAAAAAAACCTGTGAATTTCAATGTTTCCCATCTGTAGTTATTGACTGTATTCATAAAATGCTAAGCAATTAGAATTTTAATTTGAAAGAAAATGTGGGATCAGTTGTGGGTAAAATAACCTGTAGTTCTTAGGAACTGCAAATCTGGTGTTTGTATCACTGGAGAGTTTAACAAATGTGTAATGCAATATTACATGGATTACCTCTGTGCTAATGTATTGGTGAAAGTTAAAATGTGTTATGGTTAAATAGAGTAGTACAGCAAAGGGTAGAGTAATACTGTCAGCTTTAATCAAAAGACACAGAACATGCTACCTTTGGCAAAATAATGTTTCAGCAATTAGTTTAGATTCCTTGAAATAACTGAAATCTTAATAAATATCTAAGCTGCATTTGTCTGCTTGGAGTAATAACAATACGCAAGCCATGACTGGAGTTATTGATGGGTTTTTAACACCTTCGTCTCCAGACATTATATTGAAAATGTCCTTTTCTGCAGTAATGGGAGTTTGACTGCAAGAGCGGATGATTTTAGAGCTCTGGGAAAGGCATTCAAGTATGTGTGCATTTTCAAGTCCTTATTTTTCCAAAACTTTGAACTTTCATTTCCTTCTCTTCATCTGATTTTCTGTTATTGCTGACCACTAAGAAGTTTTTGTGTAAATAGAAAACTCCCATGCAAATGAAAGCTGAGTCACAGTTTTGCATAAAAGTGAGTGGAAGTTGCTGTCTCACATGGTTTCAAGCTGACAAGAGGGGAAATACAGTAGTTTCAGGTTCTGTTTCATCTTTTGAGTTCACATCAGAAACACAAAGGGAAACAGAGGAAAAATGGTAAATTGTCATTGGTCAGAAGCAAACAAAGTATTCTTGAAACCTTTTTGAAGTAAAATGGTTATATTTTGCACTTTTCAGTATGCTGTCATTGAATTAGACAGCTTCTTGTTATGAGTAAATGTGTCGATAATTAAAAGTGATATGAAGAGAACTGATGAGAAAAATGACTATTTAAGGCATTCTTAATCAAATAGGACAAATGGAGATTTTTCTGTAACCCCTAAAACCTACAGGAAATATATGAAAAATTAAATGTAAATCAGCGATAACCATTCAGAGGAGGCCTAGTCTGTTCTTGTCCCTCTACTAGAATCTTGGTTCATCTAACATTACTTCAGTTTGGACAGGTTTTTTATTGGCAATACTGTAAACGCTTCTGAAATGTGAACAAAAGAATTGCTACACTGCATTGGCACAAAGACAGATTTAGAATTCTATGGAATTATTTTTCTTTCTTGTGCTGATTCTCTTTTCCAGTTCCTCTAGCCAACCTTCCTGCCCCAAAACAGTATTGACTCTGGAAATGCTTTAAAAAAAAAGTTTTATGTCTTTTTCCTGCTTTTTATAAATTTATCACAAATATATTTTTACCTTTCTGCATGCATCATTGCATGTATAGTTCCATTTATCTTTGAGTATAATGAGCTATGTTATGCTTTCCTCCAAGAAAATAGGTAGGTAGTGAGTAACAGTAAGTAAATTCTGAGAGTGTGATTGCTTTTGAAGGATTTCTGAAGAACCCTTCATAAGGGATACAATGTGGAGGGAGGCTGGTAGTGGAATTCACCATGAATATCAGCCTCAGCTATGAGCCAGTGGCAGCATAAGCCAAAAAATGCATGGATGTGCAGACCTACCACTGGGTTTCCTATACTGCATTGTCCTTCCGCACTGTCCCTCCCCTCCATTCCTCCTAATGGCAAAGTAACCAGGTCTTCACTGACTTTCCATTTGGAACTGCTTGTTAATGTTCCTGTAGTTAAGTCGTCAGTGGCAGCAAGATCAGAAGACAGTACTTCACTCCACTACTTCCTACCCATAGCTTCAGGTTACTCAGTTCCCATGCTGGATGTGACCCCTTGCATTCATGGATGGAAAATAAAACAGTTGTGTTTGTCCATGCCAAGAATGTCCAGTTCTGTAGCTGAGTTTCACCCTGAGTAGGTCAGCTCCAGAAACATTACTCTGATCTGACTTCACATCTTCCCTGCCTGGTGGAGGCCAACTGAGTACTAGCAAAACCACATTTTATGTCCCCTAAACAGGACAGAGTCCTCTTCAGGCTTCAAATCCACACCTTTCCTGTTTGTAGAAGATAGTTGAAATAAACTTTACAGGATGTCTGATATTTCTTTACACTTTTCAGTATAGTTTCAGGATTAGATCTGGTGTTGCAAGCATGAGTCAACCAGAGGTCTCCTTCGGCGATAGGTGAAATTCAGATGTCCTTGTTAAGGGTGATGATAAATTATCCGCTACTTCTATAGGATTGACTAGAAAGTGGTGCCAACTTGCTTAGAAAATGCATTATGCGTGGACAGGATCAGTGTGGACTGATCGCTTTCATTTCTTCAGAGCTAATTTGAGAGACTCACTCTTCTACCCTGGGTACTGTTGGCTTGAGGTTATGTAGAGAACCATAAAAATAAATGGTTTAGGGCTAAAAGCTCCCCTTGTTGTACATTATACCTCTAGGATTTCTTTTTCACAGAAGTCAGATTTATAAGATGCTGTTGCAGTTCCAGTGGCTGCAAGTGGGACTTCTTTCACACAGCATCACCTGGTAACCAGCCCTACATTTCAAAGTACTGAGACACCTGCAGTTCCAGCCCTTGTTGGTGCCTCTTTCTCAGAGCTCCTCATCCTTATTCAGTATGAGACCTACATGTATACAGCTAATTTGGTGCAAGTATGTTCTCATTGCTCCTCGGTCGACCTTGATCAGAAATTTGCATCTCATGAAGTCTTATTGACCTTTGTTGTGTTTGGGTAGTCAGAGAGCAGTTTGGTAAAGAAGCCCAGTTTCATCTTTTCATAATAGTCAGGAGGATTGTATCTTTTATTTCAGTAGCGGGGTCTGTCTTTCAAATATGCTGTCATGACCTTTTTCTTTGTTGACATAGAGGTCTGTGATGTGCACCATTGTGTCTGCTTCTTTGGCCACACAGAATGACTACTTATAAATATGTAACCAGACTTTTTTTTTCATAAAACAGACTAAAGTGTGGGGGGGTACCCTTTAGGGCCACTTGAAAGCTTAAGGTTCCAAAGACTTTATATTTTTTCCTTAGGAAATTATTTCTTTCTGAGAATGAGATACTCTGTGTCTGTATATTCTGGACTTGTTATTAATTTCTGGTTGTGGTGTAGCTGTTGAGTATGCTTTAAACACCCCTTCCTGATCTCACTGCTATTAAAGTGCGAGGACTTACACTTTCTTTCTTCCAGCATGAGTGAGGGCTTCTAACTGCTTGCGTGCCCACTGGAGAGGAACATTTTTATGAATTTTAATTATTTAAATTTCCTTGATTAAAATAAAAAGGAAAAGAAGCTATCAAAAAGGTTGGTGGTTTTGTTGCAAAAGAGCAAATGAGCTGTTTATCAAGGCTTGCTTTTTTTAAAAAACATAAGACTCCAGAAGAATCCAGTCTAAGAAGCCTGGATTAAAATCCCATTAAAAAACAGACTGTGATGAGACCAAAAGATAGGTGTCAAACTGGGAACTTTATTTGGTTTAGGCATGTTTTGTAAAGAATGTTATTATTCCTGACAACCAGAAACACAGATGTTTAACAAAAAAAGTCTTTTTGCTCACATGCACCAACATGAATCATCCACCAGTGAGAGATACAGTTCATCTGATACTCAGTTAAATGACTCATATTCATCAGTGAAGTAGTTCTTTGCATTTCTTTTCATGCAGTTCTTTGTCACTTATATTTACATTTTTGTAAAGAGTATCACAAACAAAATTAATAATTCATAATTATTGTTACGCAGTGGAGCCTTATTTTGATAGTCCCTTCTTAGCATAGATCTTTTAACAAGGCTGGTTTTTCCTGCATTTAAAAAACACCAAATAAACAATGTACCAAATCAGCATGGTTGTCTTATGGAAGTATAGAAATCTTTTTTGGAAAGGAAGATCTTGTACCAATGATCATAAATTACAGAGAAGATTACTCTCCTGCTAAAATATAAGTGCTGTTTGCCCTCTTTCCCAGACATGCAAAAAATAGTTTAGTGAGCACTATCACATCATAGGAGGGAAAGTCAGGATACATTGATTTCAACACTTAAATGGCTCCTGTGCTCAGCAAAACAGAAAGAAAACGTAATCCCTGCCCTGTGGAAAAATCAGTTTATACATGAGCATTTCCAAAAGAAGCCAGGAACAGAAAGGGGAAAATACTGTAAAAAGAGAAGTAAAGCAGACCTTACTCTGAGGCACTTACAAAACTAATATATTCAAGGCATGGAGTAGAGAGAGAAAATTGAAAAAAATACTGATCAAAACCACCTTCTGTCACAAATTATACCCTGCCCAACAATACCTCATAACTTCTACCATATGGACAAAAAAGCAGTGCAGTTTTGAAGGACAACTAGGAACAGTGATTTGAAAGCTAACAATGAGGAAGGGGGAGGGAGAACTTTCTCCCTTAGCTGGAGTTCTACCAGGAGTAATAAAACAAAGACTTTGTTAGCAGAATACATGCTGGCTAGCAGATGAGGACTGAATACCAGTCACTTACAGTATAAACAGACTAGCCAGGGTGGTAATTCATTTCATCTACAAATCTGTACGTATTTTGGGTCTTCTCCAAGACAATCACAAATCCTGGCATCTGGAATGAACTTGAAACTCAAATAAAAAGCATGTTGGACTGGCTTGTCTTTTCATAACAACAGTAATGCTGCTACAGGCTTAAAAATGAGGGTACAGTTCTCTGCAGTCATGGGGGAGATGGGGGTAGAAATGCTGAGGAAAC
This sequence comes from Balaeniceps rex, assembly GCA_013401315.1. Taxonomy (NCBI): domain Eukaryota; kingdom Metazoa; phylum Chordata; class Aves; order Pelecaniformes; family Balaenicipitidae; genus Balaeniceps; species Balaeniceps rex. Next base: position 9,458 of record VYZW01036964.1, on the reverse strand, counting down.
TTCTGGAGGAAACTGGACATTTTGCACTGCTGCCCCATTCAGGTGTATCTTGCAGTCTGTGATACAGGATTGGAATTCCTGTTGATCATTTGACATTTATAAGAAGGACCTACCTCTCTGGAGCACCTCTTTTCATACCAGTAGCACAGACATATTTGTGGACTTTCTTATTTTGTCATACTACATTTTATCCCAGACCTTTACTTCTGGCACCTCTGCTTTTCCTACCTTTATGTTTATGAACCTTTATGTTACTTCCTTCCTTGGAATACCCTAACCAAAGTCATCCATAAAAACATTACTTTGTCCCTCAAATCACTCTTGAAGATCCAATGGGCTGTGACCAATTATATGAGGTTCAACAAGGCAAAGTGTCGGGTCCTGCATTTGGGCCACAACAACCCCATGCAACGCTACAGGCTGGGGGATGAGTGGCTGGAAAGCTGCTTGGCAGAGAGGGGCCTGGGCGTGTTGGTCGACAGCCAACTGAATATGAGCCAGCAGTGTGCCCAGGTGGCCAAGAAGGCCAACAGCATCCTGGCTTGTATCAGAAATAGTGTGACCAGCAGGACCAGGGAAGTCATCCTTCCCCTGTAGTCGGCACTGGTGAGGCCGCACCTCGAGTACTGTGTTCAGTTTTGGGCCCCTCACTACAAGAAGGGCATCGAGTTGCTGGAGCGTGTCCAGAGAAGGGCAACAAAGCTGGTGAAGGGTCTGGAGCACAAGTCTTATGAGGAGCGGCTGAGGGACCTGGGGTTGTTTAGCCTGGAGAAGAGGAGGCTGAGGGGAGACCTTATTGCTCTCTACAACTACCTGAAAGGAGGTTGTAGCGAGGTGGGTGTTGGTCTCTTCTCCCAAGTAGAAAGTGATAGGACGAGAGGAAATGGCCTCAAGTTGTGCCAGGGGAGGTTTAGATTAGATATTAGGAAAAAGTTCTTCACGGAGAGGATTGTCAAGTATTGGACCAGGCTGCCCAGGGAAGTGTGGAGTCCCCATCCCTGGAGGTATTTAAAAGACGGGTAGACGAGGTGCTTAGGGACATGGTTTAGTAGTGGACAGGTACGGTTGGACTCGATGATCTTAAAGGTCTTTTCCAACCAAATGTTTCTATGATTCTATGATGCTATGATAAGATCTGTTTCTACTGTGTTACTAACTGGAAATGCTGAGTGATACCAGCTAGCCAGAAGAGCAGCAAGGATTGTGTTACTTTATTTGGGTATTGTAAATGCATCTTCTTACGGGTATTTGCCTCCCCCTCCCACCTGCAATCGCTACACCTGCCTATTACAGCCTAGCTCAGCAGTATGCTTTTAGTGGCGAAGATTGCTTAGCTGTATGCTTGCACTGTTCTTAGCACAGTGGGGCTCCCAGTCTGATTTAGAGCTTCTAGATCCTACTATCATACAAAAAATAGAGAGTTATAATGATAGTAGCCTTTGTAATTTGTGTTGTCCATGGAGAGCGTGGGCAGAGTCTTTAAAGGCACATTCTCTGATCTTTTCAGTCTTCTTACTTTGTGGCAGGGACAATAGGATCTAGTGATGGGTGTTCCAAGGAAGCATCACACCTCTCTGCCTCCCTTCTGCCTTGTACCATTTTGCATGGTTTCTGCCACCTAATCACAGTGCAACTGTCACGCAGGGGTATAATGTTTCATTTTCCTCACTCACTCTGTGAAATAAGTTAAAAGTAAGTGCTGAGATGTGATAGTTGAATTGCACTGCCTGCATAAATAATCATGGGCTAGTTACAAGTTAGTCTCAAATTTGACTGGAAACTAGGACGATCTGGACTAACTGTATTATTACTTTAAAGCCTTGTAAAGTTAGCCATTACATCAGTCACTGGAACACCTGTGAATGAAATACAGTTGGAAAGGCTTGCAGGTGACTTATCAAGCAAGTACCTTTCGAGAGCTTAAAGCTGCAGAAAGGAAGTAAAAAAGGCAGCAACTGTGGTCAGCTTTGAGTGGGAGAAATAAAATGAGACCAGTCTAGTTAATGAAAGGAAGGGATTATTTGTTGACTCAAATAGGAGAAGAAATGTCTGGATTTTTTAAAGATCACTTTAGACAAAACAACCTATAGCTAGTTTTTAGTACTAACAGCTTTAATCTTGTTCCTTTCTTTGAAAGTATAACTAGCAGCTCCTAGACTATTGAGCCAGGTTACTTTACTGGTCATTCTTTTCTATACAATGGTCAGTCATTTCTAACTACATTTTTTTGGAAGGGACTAATAAGCATTGAAAAGCAAGTCCAAACTTTGTTCATTTACAAAGAGAGAAGGAGAGAGTGTTTTTGTTCAATTTGGTAGAGGTCCATTTCTTTTACTGAAGAACACTTTCATTGGTTTTGAAAAACAAGATAACGCTTGCATGTAAGTTAAAAGAATGATATTTTGCTTGGCTAGTTCATTCAGCATATAGTCTTAGCTTCCATTTTAATAAGGAATAATTCTGCTCAAAATTTTCCATCCATAAACTACCTACAGGAGATTATTGTTTATGAAGTTTTGTGGTTGATCAATAACACGGCACTTGTGCCTTCTGAGAAAGGAAAGGGAAATTTTCTACCCAAGGAAGTGGCAGAAGCATTTTCCGAAAAGCACAAATTATTCCTGTAATACTAATACCAGACCTGTATATCTCTGATGAGAACTAGAAATTCTTCAGAGAGAAAGGAATTTTTTTACCCAGTCTTCTAACCCATGGTACAGAAATAGAAATTTCATGCTATAAAGTAATTTAACAATTCACAGTATGGCAGTCACTAAATATTAGTGACTAGAATATAATTCAGTTCTCAATCTGAAGAGGAGGTAAGATGCCAAGAAGTGGTTGAGTAATCACTAAACTTCAGAAAAGGAGATTCCAATATTAAGAAAAAGTTAATGGACTAGGTCTGAGAGTCAAAAATAAGTGAAATAAAATCTTTAGGTGTTTCATGGATACTACTTAAAAATATTATCACTGGGTCTTGCAAAGTACTGAGCAAAATGGGACCCATGAGGGACAGTCATAAATCAGGCCAGCTGAATGCCTTTTTTTCTAAGTTAAAAAAAAAAAAAGATACTTCACATTTTAAATTCTGCTGTAGGGAAAACCAGAAAGAATGGGCAATAAATAAGTAAAAGGGAAATTGGAATTGCTGAGATTAATTAGAAGAGTAAATAACTAAGGGTATGGAACCAAACAATGTTACTGTCTTCCACTTTATTCAATGCAGGAAGCCTGTGCAAATACTTTGCTGGGTTTTGTGGCACCTTGGGGTTTATCTGTAAGTGTTTCTCTCTTTGTCACTTCTGGCCAGAAGCACTCTGGTTTGCTCTCATCAAGTAAGGACTTTCCAAAGTCAGCACCTTAATCCTTTTTAAACCAGCAGGAAACATTTCCTTGTCCTTTCATTTTCTAAGCAGCTCCCTTGAGCTGTCCTGCGCTCACTGCTCTTACTGACCTATTGCCTTTCTAGAGGTGGACCACAGTATATGTGTTAGTTTGGCCTTGATTCTTCTAACTCCGCTAGCCCAGTCTCAGAAAGAAAACAGAAGTGAGGTTATTGTGCAAGGTTTGAAGTCAGGCTTCTGTGTGCAAGGGTAGGACCAAAAGCTTAAAAGTAAAACGAACAAAAAAAACCCCAAATAAGTCATTAGGTCCAGTGTTGTGAGGAAAATGCAGTGGGCTTAGCTCAGCTGTTGGCAAGAATATGCAGTCTGTCATTAAAACCAGATATTTTACTAGAGATATAGAACTCCACTAGTCTTGTAGCTATACATTTTTAAAGGCTCTGGGGTGATCAAGGAAAGCAAAAATGACTATGTCAGACAAACTGGTTGAAACAACAATAATAAATAAAATAAAACACCAGGAATATAATATCATGATACTGTAGCGTATAGTTAACACTATTTCTGTAAAGAAAGATTACATTTCACTCAACTTTTTTAGTATGTGTCAGTACAGCAGAGTAAAAGAGAAACCATGGCATCATTTTTTTAGACTTGCAATAGTAATTTTCCAGATCTCTCTTGAAAACATACAAACAAAACTAAAAGCACAAACTGACATTGCAGTTTATCAAGTGGCAAAATGAATTTCAGAACTACTGCCCCAAGCTGCTTCGGTCCCCTTACACACAGTTCACCTTTCTCTCCATGGTGCCAGTGCAATTGCCTGTGTGGCTATAGGTTAAAAGTCAGTTAAGAAGTAATTATGAGGTCAGAGACAAATATTACTCTGGATCAAAATCTACCTATCAGACAGAAACCAGAGAGAAGTAAACTGCCAGCTTTTATCATAGCTAATGCACTTAAGGGTTTAATGTTATATGCTGTACAGTATGTCTGTTAAATACATGGAAGAGGCAGCGTTGAGGCAGCAGCTCTTGAGTATGATGCTAGGTGATGTGAGTTAGCAGAATTCACACAGGACTGTAAAGAATTTCAGCAGGACAAAAGCAAACTGAATAAAGAGGTAGTACCAACTCAAATTTCAGTCTTGATAAATGCTATGTAGTGTTCAGCAGAGGCAAATTTGAATGACTTTTAACTCGTAAAGGGTTCAAAATTAAACACTGCACTGAAGAAAGGGATGCAGGTTTCACTGTAAACAATGCACCAGTGACCTGTTCTGTGTCCATCTGATGTCTAAATAAAACCAACCAGAATGCTAAGGGAGATAAAGAATGGGGTAGAACACAACAATTTTTAAAAATCTTGTTGTAGAAAAACTGAGGTATGTTAAAGGAATAAACAGTATTAAATAAAATTAAGAAAGTTGGTTCATTTACCCAAATGGATTTTGGAACCCACTGACACCAAGAAAGAAGCAACATTCTGTCAGGGAATGAATGAGCTGCTGAATGGAACTAAAGGAGAACTGAGATAATGCCAATATTTTGGTTTTTATAATAATTAATGATAGGAGTTTTTAAAAGGCATGTCAAACATCATGTTTCCAGTTTAAGACAATCTGTATTATGAGTCAGGCTGAGTCCATCATGGTGGGAAGCTTTATTCTGGTTTTAACTCAGGGTGGCATTACATGCACTTTTCTTAGACAATTTGAGATGATCCCTCAATTGGATTCAATAGATGATGCAATATGGGAGTTTCAGTATCCTGATGTTAGGCTCTGGATCTCGTCTTGTGTAGGCTTTCGTTGGAGAATTTGCAATAGTGGTGGATTCCCCAGCTTGTCCATGACTCCCAAGAGGGTAATGCTTTGTGTCATTGAAGGCATTTCATGAAAGTTGCACTCCATGATATGCAGAAAATGTGTGTGCTCTGAATATAATTTTTGATATTATCTCATCTGCATAGTGTAAGTCTAGCTAGTTCCACTGAAGTGAGGACCCTGTGCTGTCAAAGAGAGACGTGACACTGAGATAAAACACATTGGATAGTTGGGAGTTCTATGTGAAAATGTAGCAAGGCTGCCTTCACTTACTTTTCATGTTTAGCATTCATGATCCCAAAACTAGCACTGGAAGCCTTAATGAAAAGAATGAAACCATAAAGCAGAATTTGATTTTAAGAAGGCATTACAGATGAGTATTCCAGTAGGGTGACGTAGCCTGAAGGAGATAATGAAGAATAGACTTTGGAAGGAAGCAGTCTTAGAAATTACATCTAAAAAGATATTGCTTGTTGTTGACTTTGTATTCTTCCTTGCTTGGGTTTTAGATTTAGAAGAGGACTGTGAAGTCCTTATCACGTCTTACCATTTGCATCATACTTGATTCACTGCTTCCAGTTTGCCAAGTTCAACTCAACAGCTGCCATTTGCACAAAGATACTCTAGATGTCTTCTAAATATCTGCTACACTTTTGAGTGTCGTGCAGATTACAGGAATATAGAGTTTAACAAAATGATTTATATATGACACAAGGAAAATAAAAATAGAACTGTTTATAACAGAATTTTATGCGTCTGCATTGAAGAAAATACAGAGTTGCCTTTACTCACACAAAGTAAGA
>VYZW01036963.1:364018-382331 GCA_013401315.1 Balaeniceps rex | reverse complement strand
GTGCTTAGTTGCCGAGTGGGGCTAAACCACGACAACCTGCATGGCTTGGCACAGACCAGGTGCTCCTGTAGTCCGTGGGGTGGTGGCCCGTCTTCCGCAGACCAGTTAACGCCACGTATTCGGCGCTGCCCGTCTCCTCCATGCACTGTGTTCTGTACTGCTGCGTTTAACTCTTTGCCAGGTTTTGAAGTGGATGGGTTTCCCAGCTGAGCCATTTACTTCAGCTGCTTGGAAGTGGCTGTGGCTGTTTGTGTTGTCCCCAGTGAGGTGGAAACCATCTGAGAAAAGGCTGGACCTAGAGCCTCCACCTCACTGACGGCTGGCACTGCTCTCCCTGCCCTAGGAGAGAGCTTCTAACACGGCCAGCGTGGGATGGTCTTGCACAGCTTTTCATAGTTCATCTTGCAAAGAAGGAAGGGCCTGGGGTTATTTTGAGATGAGGGAGTACTCTCTGCTCCAGACAATGAGACTTGCCTGGCCCAACTACTTTTTTTCTTCTTATTGCAACAGTTGTTATTAAATTTTTGAGAGTTCATTAATTATGTTGTAGCAGTCCAGGTATTAAATATTACTGTGATTTTTTGGCTTTTAAAAGAGTCTAGAAAACTTCTTTGGAACAAAATGTTTATTATAGGCTATTTAATGGAGTTCATTTCATGTTGGTCTATTCAGCACTATGCTTCATTAGCTGTGGGCTTGTCGTATGACGACGTGTAATCAATCAATCATGTACATTTGTGGTTATTCTGCACATAAAGCCAGATTTCTTTTTTTTAGTGTCCAGACTGGTATGCATTTTTCTTGTGCTTTTCTGGCACTGAACAGTAGATAAGACCAGTTGTTAGTCTCTGAGATATCTGTTTGCTCAGGAAACTGTGTGAAGAAAACAAACTGCCTCCTTTATTAGAAGGCTGTGGCTGCTCCTGATTTGAATGACTAAATATCCTTCTTCTCTCAAATTAATATGTTATTACTCACATGAGAAGTCTGATTGTTGTCAGCAGGAATTACTAGTTAGTGCTGTGTGGGAGGACCCAGCAGAAAAACCTGTGGTTATCGCTGGTTATCTTTGCGAAAGAATAGTCTTCATGGAGATTTGGTGGCTGCCATGTGGAAAGGGTGCACTGTGATTTGGAGCCCTGTCGATGGAGCCCCAAATCCACTGCGCATTTGAAGGGATAGCATTGTAAGCCCTTTTTTAAAGACTAAATGTTAGTCATTCCTTACAGCTACTTCTCGTGAATGATTTATAAACATTATGGCTGTTGGGGAAAGAACTGTGCAGCATAGATTTCAGGGGGAAAGGGGGAGGGATGGTAAGGTTACGTGGAGAAAAGATGTAAATTAGGAAAATTGCCATTACTCTAAGAAATCCCTCTGACCCATGAAAGATGTGAGATTTCTACCTTCTCCTTCCCACTGTGAATTTATTTCTCTGGGCGCATGACATTTTTGAGGGTTGGAAAGTATGAGTGCGGATCGGGAAGGAAGCTGTGGAGTTCCCTGCAACAGTCAAAACCAAAGGTAATTGTTAGCTCTGCATGAACATGAGCTAATCTGGAGCCTGTGCTTCATACCAGTTCTTACTGGCCAAGAGCAGCTGTGAATAGACAGAAAATGATACAGTGCCGCAGCCAGTGCCTTAGCTATACGGTTAATCATCAGCTCAGAGCTTCTCTTCTTCTTCATGTAGCTTCATTCTTAGCGCTGCTCTTTGCAATCTTGTGACTTTCTCTTTGTGCCGAATAACAGTTAATTATTTTGTTAAATCCAAGTGGAGATGCACTGAGTCCTCACTACTCAAAAGTCATATGATGTTGAGCAAAATGCCAACAATTTTGCTGCTGGAGAGTGGGGCTGTGAAATACAGCATTATCATCTGAAGCAAATAGCCCCACTGGTTTTCTATTTGTGTCCATGTACACATGACCTCTTTCGACTTTGAAGTGTAGTTGAAAAGAGAAATTCATTTGCTATTACTTGAATTTCAGTCATGCCTACAGAGAGAGAGAAGAGTCCCTTTGGGATGAACCTGTAAGCAGTCACTACCTGAAAAATAAAATAGAAGTAATGGTGAAGTTGAGTGGGAACAGCTGGATAGATGGAGTTTCTCAAGGTCATAGGAAAGACGTAAGATAAGCAAGCTCTCCTGAGTTATGCCTGGTAGAATAGCTGGTAGGCCATCATGCCTCTTTAAGACGAGAGTCACCTTTTCTGCAGCCAAGTCATAGGCTCCCTTAGTCTGTGAAGGCAAGCTTCTGCTCCAAATCAGATGGCAAGGACTTGAGCAGGGGTCTTACCCATGTAAGAGAAGCATCCTATGCAGCAGTCTTGGGTCACACTGCTCCTTGATCCCCTTAGCCAAGTAGCATCCAGTTTAGCCATGCTCCAGCCATTTGGTGCATTCGTACTATGCTGGTGAGCATGACACAGGAATATCTTGTATATCCAGGGTGGGGCGGGAGGGAACACAACATGGGATGTTGATTTATGCCTTGATTCAGGATCCCTGGTTTCTTTCTTTTTAACTCTGGTATGGTATTTACACCTGTGGGTGGGTGGAAATGGCAGTTCCTTGTGTTACGCAGCAGCTTAAGCCTGCTAGTTTTGATAAGTCATTGGTGTCCGTAGTGTTAGATAGATGTAGAGGTAATCCTAGCACTGGCATCCATTGGCTATCCATCTGGATAAGGGAAATGCTTCATTTGACCCATAGTTATGTTAGTTTACACAGGAACTCTGTTGTTCAAAGAGTAACCATTGCTCCATCTGAACAAAACACTAGGCAAATGTTGTCGCCAGTAGTAGCATGGGCATGGTCAGGAGACCAGAAGATATAAGAGTTAGGATGAAAGGACATCTGTGTGTGCTTACACAGATACGTGCTGACACACCATTTTTCCCAACATTTGGCCAACTCTATTGATGTGAGCTGACCACAAGTGAATGGGACAAAGTTTTTGTCCCTCCCTGTGTGGGTTTTGCTCAGCTCCACTGGAAAAGCTTCTAAGAGCTGTTTGCTGCTAATCATTCTGAAGCAACGAATGAATGGAAAAGTATCTTACTAGAATGATTTACTGTTCATCACGCATAATAAATGAATAGAGTTATTCACTGGCAGTCACACATCTCTGGCTAATCCTTTTGAAGGTCATTCGTACCAGTCGCCACTCTCTTCACAGCTACTGCAGTAGGGAGCAATGTGTCGAGGATAGGGAGTTGTTTAAAAAAGTGGGATCAGGTCCATCCACCAGTCTGGGTTTGTTCTTCACCCTGATTCCTACACCTCACATCACCGAGGACTAGTAAAGGGAAGACCAGAAAGAGATGAAAATGTAACAAAACTTTGAATTATTAAATCATCTCAGACCAAAAGAAAAGAGCTGTCAGTGTTAATTGGTCTCTAGGGAAGTTGGAGCAGAACAGTTTGTTCTGGGATGTCCTCTCATGCCCAGGTATTACACTAACTAGGTTGCAGGGCATCTGCAACAGCTTCCTCTTGGTGCAAAACTATCAGACTGGAGGAGAACTAGATTGCAACATATTATTAGCATTTTTATGATATGCTACTTCAAGTTCTTCAAAAAATCCCCCAATTTGAGTTTTGTGTTGTAATTTCCTTCCTCAGTTCCAGAGTCAGACAAGACCAGAGGAGAATAGCAATGTGACATCACCCACGAGAAACGTGCAAGGCTATCGTAATGACCTGAAAGGTATACTTGGACACTGCTCACTCCCTGGGACTAAAAGAGACTTTAACTGTGTTACCACCCACCTCTCACAGCTACAGCAGTCTTCTGGTGACTCTGTTCCCTGCCTGAGTGGGTCCGAGCACCACGGAAAGTGCTAAATGTCTACAGATTGTTTGCATTGTACTAAAAATATACTTTGTGTTTCAACCTAAGGGAAGCCAGACTGTATCACCCACCCAAGGGCATACTGCATGACAAGGAGTGGCTGAGGTCTTCAAGCACAGGGATGAGAGCTGTGGATAGCAACACCAGGGAGTAACACGTTGTCCCAGCTTGACAAGATTTTTCCCTGCCGAGGGGTCTGTGAGTCATCTGATGTAGACAGGTACAGAGCTGCTGGAAAAGGCAATATTTCTTTCCCATTTCCCATAGGTGTGAGGTGGTCGTAGCACCTGAGAGGCAGAAAGTGATTAGAGAGAAACTGAGAAAATTGCTGTCCCAGTCTTTCTTTCTGCCTCCCTTTGTCGCTTTAGATAACCAGTCATTTTTGGTTCATTGCTCCTGGGCCTTGTCTGGCTTCTTTGGTGTGCCTGAAAAGGCCACAGTCTTGAGTGACGGTCTTGCTGCCATGGTTAGGGCTTGGTCTTCTGCTAGCTGGGCCAGGTATCAATCCCGCTATTCTGAAAGATGCTGATCTTAGTTAAAGATATCAAATATTCCTGTTTGACAGCAGGCCACTGTTTAGATTTACTGACAAGGAGGACTGAGTAAATGGTACCTATTTACAGCATGCACAGTGCCTCAGTCTTTATACAGCTTCATTGATAGCGCTCCTGTTGTCTGTGGGGCCAGTTGCTCAGCCTGGTCACAAGGGTGAACCTAAAGCCCTGGGACTCCTTGAATCACTGTAGTGATCTGCTTGTTTTCACTCTGGATTCAGAGAAAATCCTGGTGAGCACAGACTGCTGTTATCCATTTCAGGAGCCTTGATATACTTCCATTCTATACTTCAGAAAGTAAATACAGGGGTGTTGGCTGATGTATCTTAGGGAGGAAGATTGAGTGAGTCTACCTTGAGAGAAATAAAAAATGTACATGCAAGGAACATCATTCTTGCAGAGGCTGTGCTTAATCCACAAAATTAGTCTCTTCTGTGGGCTAAAGTCAGGCCCCATTGGTATCTCCTCTCCTGGAAAAGTTTCCCCAGATATCTCCTGTGGAGATTTCAGGTGGGGGCCACACCATGGTGGTTACTGAGTTGCCCACCTCCAGTCCTGTCTGGGAGTGTGTGCGCGTTTGGTGTACTGGTGCATCCAAAATGCAGGCAAATTTCAAAGGGCCCATGTTGCTGCTTTACAGCAAAGCCGTCTGAGGATTATTTTTGGCAGGCTGTTAATAAATAAAAGGACATTGAAAATACAGGTCACAGAGTACAGCAGTATCCACTCCTGCTCTTCTCTGCTGGGCTCAATGGAGTGATACTAATCTGGCCTCTTTCTCTGCAGCCTTCCATTTCAAAACCAGTTTTGCATGCATTCAGGTTGTAGGGATGTGGGAGTTCAGTTTGCTCGCTTGGCAGCTCTGAAACCTGAGCCCCCCTTCAGAACCAGAACCAGAACCGAAACCTCCTTCTCTGTTTCCTCCCACAGATTCCTGTTTTCGGCTGTGGGGAACAAACCCATGTGCACATTTTAATTTTTTCTTTTTTGCTCACAAAAAAGACACCTTCCCTGCCCTGAAAGTCCCAATGATACTAAAAACAACCAAGGAGCTCAATGCCACGAGTCCTGCTGCACATACAGACATTGAGTACGATGTCAGCCAAGCTGATCGCTGCAGCTGTGCTTCAGAGGCTTAGCTTGTTGTTATCAGGGTCCAGCAGGCAAACAGCACCCTGAACTTGGCTGCTGCTCAGCTCCAGCTCTACAATCCTCTTTCTCACCTACCTCCAAGTTAAAACAATGCAAGCCCCATGCTAGTTAGGAGTGCAGGTGTGTGTAACCCATAAGTGGAGAGATGAGAAGTTTGGAAGTAGGCTATACTGTTTCTTCTTACAATGCCTAACTGCCCTCTGGAAGTGCCCTCATCGCGTTAAGTCACATCACTGTTGTTCAGCTTTCCCATGGCACCTGGCTTGTCCTTCTGCTTCAGTGGCACTGTCCTTTCTTCCTCTCCCCTTGCCGCACCATGCCATTGCTACTTCATTTGCCATCATAAATTCATCTAGCTGTGCCACTGGTGGGTTTCCCTTGTCAGGTCATACCAGCTTTCCTCATATATCCTTGATTATCTGAATTACACTGCTTGCTTTCTTTTCAGACCTTTGGCCAGTTGGTGTCTTTGTGATGCTTTGACAGAAGGGTAAAGGGCACTGTAGATGTAGAAATGGGGCTGCTTTGCCCATCTTTCCCTTCTTCCCAACATCTGCTCAACCTCAGCCTGCCAGACTGGCCCAGACATCTCCCCGTCTTCTGGGCATTGCCTCTCCCTCTTAAAATCCCTTATCACATGGTATTTTATTATATGGTACAGTAAGAGAGGAGACAGGGCGAAGGAAAGTGAATTTTGTCAGCATTATATCAAACTTCAGTAGGAAGGGGTCATGGCAGGAGCCCAGGTGGAAGGAAAGCGTAGGACAAAGGGACAGAGAGAGGGAGAGCGAGAAAGTAATTGTAACCTGTCACAGCAGTGACAGATAGCAAAATCAAGTAGAGTCAGGCTTACAGTGCAGCCAATTATTCTGCCAGGAAAGATATGAGAGCAACTAATATCTTCTTTTGCCCCGGGGTTTATTTCTTCCTATTTATAACACCATTACTGAGAGAGACACAATACTGCAGAACAACTGCTTGCTTCATTTCAGAAGCAAGGAATTACAGGTCGCTCCACAGAGGAGGAAGGATCCTGAAGTGGGACATGAAAAAAAATGGGGGTTTAGGCTGAATAGAGGAAAAACGTGATTGAAAGAGTCTGAAGTGGATGCAATAACAAATTCAAGATGATGATGTTGAAAGAGGCACTGTTTCTCCTTGTGATTTCCATAACGATGGAAGCAAATCCAGTTATGATCCCAGTCCTGGCATCTCTTACTTAGTAATGTTCTAAATCATCAATTACTGACAATATTCTTTTTTTTTCTAATTTTAACGAGGTATCTCACACTGAATAGTTGGGTTTTGTTTTATTTCCTTCTTTCTGTTCATGGCAGAGTAGTCTAGATTTTCCATACATTAAATTTTCAGTGGGAAAACTGTTATTTACTTAAGCTTGTTAAAGAAATTCCTCTGAAAATTTCAGGGTGGTAACCAAGAGCCTCTGATTTCTATTTTGAACAGGGAGGAGTCAAGAATATTCCAGATATTCCTCAGCCTCCAGGCAGGATAAAGCGCCAGATTAACGATGTACTGGGGATGTTAACAGAGAAGCTGGAGAGTGAAGACAAGCCTTGCGTTAATTTCTAATGCTGTTTGGGCATTTGTAAAACACTTTGTGCAAATTTGAATTCCTCTAGGATGTCGTAGCCAGTGTCGTTCTTACTAAAGACTGGGTCTGTTGACCACATGAGGCCATGGGGCAGCTGGACCACCCATGCGTCCGTGTCATTTTCAATCATTTTCTTATTTACCAGAGGGTAAATTTTACCATGCTAGCATGTAGAAAGTTCATTCTTCTCCAGACAATTTTACAACTGTCTCTTTACAGAAATGGTCCTAGCTCTCAAGTTGTTTTTTCAGATTTGATGTGATGCTGTAAGAGAAGAAATCTTACCAACTCAACTGTGCAGTGGCTGGTAAACCCCTCTAAGTCAGTACAAAACCATTTGTAAATTAGTATGGGCTATGTAAGAAAACTAAGAGCAATACTGAATTACAAGAAAACAAGTTCTACCAGATGTCTGCTGTGCTGTGGAGAGGATGCCTGTCTACCCCACATTTTCAAGGTCATGTCCATTTTAGGGCTTTTCTTAGGTATCCAGGCTGAAATTTGATTTTTGCAAATGCTAAGCCGCAGAAACTCTCATAGACTCCTGGTGGACTTGAAGACCAGGAAAACCATATTGGGAAATGAGGTACTCTTTTCTCAACACTTTCCAAAGTTATGACATCTGGTTTTAACACTCAAGCTTTTAAGTACTTTTCATGAAAGTGTGCAAGAGACCACCCAAAATAGCCACCAGCCCAGAGGTTAGGAAACCCATCTGGTTCTTCTGGTGTGACTCTTTTTCTCTGTTTCTGGTTTTGAGAAGAAATTCAGCCTGAAGCTGGAAGAATTTCATCAAATACTATTGTGACTAACAGCACTGCATACCAAACATCGACATGAGAAGGGGCATCTCAAGTTGTAATGATGGCAATGAGGTCAATATGTTGCTTTTTCTGCAGGGATTGCAAAAGTCTTACCAACAGTAGTTGAAGCATTGTAACTTTGCTGCGAGAGACGGTACTAAATGTTCTTGCATATTATAGGTCAGTAAATTTGCCACCAGGTGTTAGTGACCTGTTTTTTGGAAACAGCTGATTCTGGAAATCAAACCACCTGCAAGATGACCAGATTTGTACAATGAATCAGCAGTGCAGAGAGAGAAAGTTAATCCCTGTGGTCTGAGATGTGGCAGTCAGGCTGAGCTTCCTCTCTACGCACATGCTGCTCCTTGATGGAGGAATGGGAAGAGGAATTAATGTCAACGTTATGCTCAAGTGCAGCTTTATGATCTATAGTCCCCTATAGTGGGAGAAACCAAATGGCATGGACCATTGCCAGGATCTGTAAGGAGCAGTTGTGCATGGTGATGGAGATGGACTGGACCGGTCCCTGCATGGTTTTTCCCTTTCTATAGCTTCCCTCCCCGTAAATCACCCCTGCACACATTTTATGCCTACCCAACACATACGGAAATAATTAAAAAGCTTTGGAGAGGAAGTGTTTCCCATGATAAACCAATTCTCTCTTGGTACTTAAGCGCTGTGGAAAATTGACAACAAATTGACTCTGACAGGATTAGGGTCTCCAGTGAGGGATTGTGTGGAATCTCAAGAGACACCTGCCACCCCTGCAGCACTCCCCCTGCACGCCTGCCTCTCGCACCGCAGCGGCTGGCCGGGCTGTCTGACCGCCTGCTTTCTCGTGTGAAGCAGCATGAAAGCAACTTTGCAAAACAGAATAATTGTTGTGCGAGGCTGGAAGGACTCGCTGTGCACCAGCCAGTGTCAGAGCAGGGTCATCGCTGGCTGTGCCAGTGCAGGGCGAGATGCTGGCCAGTGTTGCTGGCCAGGAATAGTACTTTTGCCGTTGTCGTGGTTTAACCCCAGTTGGCAAGTAAGCACCACACAGCCACTCACTCACCCTCCCCTGCCCCGGGGGGATGGGGGAGAGGGTCAGGGAAAAAAAAAGTAAAACCCGTGGGCTGAGATAAAGCCAGTTTAACAGGACAGCAGAGGAAGAGAAAATAATGATGGTGATAAAAGAATATACAAAACAAGTGATGCACAATGCAATTGCTCACCACCTGCTGACCGATGCCCAGCCAGTCCCCAAGCAGCGATCACTGCCCCCCAGCCAACTCCCCCAGTTTATATACTGAGCATGATGTCATATGGTATGGAATAGCCCTTTGGCCAGTTTGGGTCAGCTGTCCTGGCTGTGCCCCCTCCCAGCTTCTTGTGCACCTGGCAGAGCATGGGAAGCTGAAAAAGTCCTTGACTAGGGTAAGCACTACTTAGCAACAACTAAAACATCAGTGTGTTATCAACATTATTCTCATACTAAATCCAAAACACAGCACTACACCAGCTACTAGGGAGAAAATTAACTCTATCCTAGCTGAAACAGCCATCTAACTGAAAAAATGCTATCAAGTTGTGCTTTCTACACCTGTAGCAGTGACAACCTTTTTTTTTTTACTTTCTAGGCCAGGGTGTTGGGAATCTGGAGGTAACCATACATGAAAACCAATGAGACTGTGTGCAGGGAGAGCAGCTAAATTTGTCACGGTACGAGCCTCTAGGCCCTGCTTTATGTACTTGTATTCAGGCTTCTCTAACCAGCAGTGCTGAATTTTGTTTTTTAAGCCTTTTTTCCCCTTCTCTCCTCAAACACTGAGCTCTTCTAGAACAGAGCCCTACTGGTTGTGTTGGATGCATCTCGTTTATGCAGTGAGACAGAGTGTAACAAAATTTATTAGACTGCATTATAGCGTGGTTCATTCCCTTGGTAGTTTTGAGTTCATATAACAAAGCAAGAGCTAGAAGGCAGTGGCACTATCTACATCTTAACAGCAGCCACCTGAACCCACTAATAACTAGCCTCATGGGGTTTGCAGGAAAATAAAGGCTCATCACCAGTCCACGTCACAGCTGTGGTGAGCCAAGGTGTTTTAGGTCAGCACTGCTGGAAAGTACTGGGTGGCTCAGCCCGGACTATTTGCAGCATTTCAGCATTGTAGCATGTGTCCGCGGGCAGTGAGCAGTCTGATCTGACTAAAACTTACTGCTGGTACCAAGTAGGATTCTGCGTGTTATGGGCTTGTTACGATACTGAAGTTTGTGAACCTGCTGTTTTATCCTGGGAGACAAAACCCAGCGAAATGCCTCTGTCCTCTGCAGTGGTTACCTCAAACCAAGCTCTGCTCGTTTTGGCCAGGTTTTACCTCTGTGTCTGCAGCTGAAGAGGTCCTTGAATGCTGTCGCGGCTGTGGGAGGGCTGTAAGTGTTGTTGGGGGGAGTTGTGGGAGGCTTCTTTCCCATAGTCCATTTGGGCCTGGTGAGCAAAGCGGGGACTGGCAGTGTGATGTGGAAGCAGTTATTGTGTGTGATGGCTTTGAGATATAAGGCCCTATTACAAACCATTTTCTGCTTGCATTATAGTTTTTAAAGGCTTAAAGCTTTAAAGGCTTAAGGCTTGTTGCTGTTATGTTTAACTGGGCACATGGCTAATGTCTTACAAAGCTGGCGGACAAAATTACATCTGTAGAGACTTCACCTGCTGAGCCTATATTTTAGATGTTTAGTGTAAACTACTGGGGTATGTGCAGCCAAATCTGGACCTTTGTTTTCTTTCAAAATTGTGCCAAACTAATGCATTTGAGTCTGCTGTGTATGAGCTGTGGTCATTTACTTCTGCCAAACAGGTTTTGTTTTGCTTTCCTTGCTCTGTAATGCTTCTGTCTTGTTTTACTAGCAAACCAAAGTCACCCTGGGTGTAGACAACCCAGTATGTGTAGGATTGGAGTTGCCAAATCTGCCAGGTTTTCCTGGGATTGGTTATCGCTTGGGTTTAAAGTTTGTTAGAGAGAGAGGCTAATAATAATTTTTAAAAAGCTGTCCTTAGTAACCAGAGGCTTTTGCTATCACCTGTGAGAGCTGGAGAGGCCCTGATTGCAGTAGAGGCTGCTCTGAGGGTCTCAAGTTTGTGGTTCCTCCATGATCCACCCCTTATTTAAATAATAATAATGATAATAAAAAAAATCCTGCATGTGTCTAACTGGGTGTGGATACTAAATGTAGTGTTTCCTTGATGGGGACGGTGTCCTATCACTGGTGGATTTTTCTGGGGTCTGATAAGGGTTGAGCTCACTCTGCCTTTGGTTCAGTGAAGGCTAAGTGTTGCTTCCTCCCTTCCCTCCCTCCAATATAGCTTTTTCTTTGGAAGCTGCAAGAACTTAATATTTCTGGGAGCATCTCACCTGGTTATAAATATTTAATGTGTTCAAGACTGACTGTGGGAAACATGAAACTGGTTCAAGACGGACTCAATGAAAATATACAGGAGTTGAAGATGTGGGGAACAACAGAGATAAAAAGTGATATTAAAGTGCTATTGAGTGCCAATGGGAGGTGATATCTGAGGGTCACTTGTACCTTTGAGATCTCATGCACTGCTTAAGTCCCAGCAGAAATGAGTTGGCCTCTGTAGTGAGGAGCTGGATCTGCTGATGTCGGCCCCTGTGAAGTGTGTGTGAAGAGGAGGAAGGCGCTGCGGAGAAATCTGCTTTAAGTTAACTGGAAGACACGTTAGGATGCCTTGAAGCTCTTGTCAGGTCTTGGATCCTATTAGTTCTTGTTGAGGAGTGATCTAAGGAAGCCTTAATGAGGGAGGGATCTTGATCTTGGCAGGGGGGAACACTTCATGTTAGATTTTTTTAATTTTTTTTTTTTTTTTTTTTTTAAGTGAATGTAGTGGTGCTTGTAACCCTCCATCCCTCCAGGCATCCACTGGGAATTGTCCGTGAGTGGGTTTCTGGGACCAAATCCTTCAACAGGTAGGGGGAAAACTGCTAGTATCATCCCTGTGGGTGAAAAGGGAAGGACTGGAGAGCTGAGTAGCAGATATCACAGGTGTGCGATGTGTTGATGCATCTGTGTGCAGTTTAACAAACAAACAAAAAAAAACCACACCAAACAAACCTGCAAAAATTCAGATGAGGGCCACAAACCCAGGGTTGGGGTTAGAGAGGATGCCTTCTTGTGGTGAAATCTAGGAGTTCAGCCCTGGCAAGAGGATCAGAGGAGGAGGAGAAGTCTGAGGACAGTGATGGATGGTAACTGGGGAGAAAGCAGTGAGGAAAAGGTAGAACAGGGGTCAGTACAAGGAAGCCAAATTCAGAAAACTTAAAGCGGACATCAGGCACAAAGAGATAAGAAAGCAACTGGCCACTGCGATGAGCTGCCATGGAAATTGTGGACACTTGATCTTGTTTTCAAATCATGAGTGCCTGCCTAGCCAGAAGATGAATTTTAGTTTATCTGTCTTTGGAGATCAAAATCAGCATGTCTTGTTGGTGAAGTCTGAGAATTTGTTGCAGGCTTCAGGTGAATGCCACAAGCTGATAGCACAGCTGGATTATTACAGGCAGTTATTCCTTAATAATGTCGCCTCCGTTCTGCCATTTGCGTGGGGTGGCTGCTCTTACTCCAGAGTCTGGTTCATGCTAGCAGGATATTTATGGGCCACAGAGTGGGAGGTCTTCAACAGGAGAGAACGCTGCCGTGTTTGTAAATCCAACTGCCCTTTGTTTCATTGGGATAATACAGTTTGTACTGACACCAAATGAAGCTTTAGTGAGTTCAATAGGTCATGCCAAAAATCTGTTGTTATGAATTATAAGCTTGTGGCCTTATGGTCGAATTTCCAATTAGAACAACACAGATTTTTGAGGGTGTTTTGCATCTTCAAGTCCTTGTGTCTGGAGGAAGATGTGGACCAGGACAGCCCAAGCATTCAGATCAATTCATCATGTAGTTCTTGCTTCTCTTCCCAAAAGAGAAATTGGAGAATTGAAAATGTTTTAACATTTGCAAAGTGTTTCTGTTTTTGTTTTTCTTGCTTTGAAATTAAATGTTCGCTACAATTAAAAAGAATCAACTTGTCTCCAGTAAAACTTTCATTTTGGGGTTTTGTAAACCCTTCATTTAACTGGAGATTAGGATTTCTGTTTTAATAGCTTTATCTGAGAAAAGTATTAGACTATTGGTTGGGTGGGAGGTTATATCTGTATCTTGAGAATGGAGAAATCAGGGTTTTGAACTGCTTTATTTCCAGTTGTCATTTTAACTGCTGGCAAACTCTACAAATTTTTCTCAAGGCTTTTTTTTTAAAAAAAAAATAAAACTATTACTGTGGAAAGGACCTGATAAGAAGGAAATTTGTCTTGGCATAGACTACTTCTGACTCTGTAGTGCTGAGAAGTTACTTTGCAGGACTTTGCATTTTCACAAAACTGGAATGAAGTGTGGTCAAAGCAATGATAAGTTTTGCTCTCTGAATGGGTTTACTTGAATTCTAAGTTCTTTTCTTCCCCTCATTTAATCAGAAAAGAGATGATAAAGAACAACTCAGAGTACATCAAAATCTGTCACACTGCACAGTCTGGAAAAAGCATAAACAAGATGACAATTAAAGTCTGGTAGCCCCGGCTTTTTAAGAGTAGTTTCGCAGGAAAGCTTATTTACATAGAGAACACAGGGTTTGTGGTGTTAAACTCAAATTACTTCGGTGCCACCTGTGATGATTCAGCCTCAGTAGGCTGCTCTTCTTTAAGAGTAGTAAGCTTGGGTGATGCCCTTTTAGTTATATCCCTTGGTTATGGCAGCGGCAGTTGATCAAGGTCGTACAAAGCCCATGGGTGGGTTTGAACAGTGAGCATCTCGCAGCCTTTTGGAAAGCTGGCTGCCCTTCATGCAGGACTCTGAGAAAAGACAAGGTGTGTAGGTGAGCAGTCGCCCTGGAGGAAGGGGTCTGTGTGCATCAAGCTCTGGCTTCAGATAAAATATCCTCCTCCTTTTGTTGAAGTTCCCTCACTTGGTGTGGGCTTTGTCAGCAAGGAAACTGCCCACAATAAACCTCCTGTAATCCCAATTTCAGATGGTGGCAGGTGGTGAAACAAAAGATGGTGCTAGCGGAGACAACAGTTAGAAATGGTAATGCTGTCCCCTGGCATGTCTTTGTCCGGGGGAGTTAGCCCTCGGTCAAGAGGAATCAAATTAGATTGTAAAATACTGAAGCAAATAAACTGAGTTTACAGACCCTTTCCCCAAAATGACCTTTCCTGTGCCTTACAGTGCTGTTGCCCTCCCAGATCCCCCTCCCATCTACCTGCCAAGGAGCCCCTCTCCATTGGGGTCCAACCATCAGTGCTGTGAGTGATTGACCTGGGCACCTGTCAGCAGTCCGTCGGTCCCTCACAGGCCATTAGCTTCCCAGAAATCCCCGGCCTCAGGTTGTCCTTCCTGGTACAGCGAAGAACCTGTAAGCCCAGCCTGACCTTAAATCACAACCAGAAAGTTCATCACAGCTTAAAACCAGCTATAAGGGGAAAGATTTGGGTGATGGATCTGTCCTCTGCTACCAAGTTAATGCTGGGGCTCTCTGTCCTTTGTGTTTCAATTAGTGCCGAGGCAGGCGTTGTGTAATGAGACACTAATGCACTACTAAAAATTACAAGAAGGTGGTAGCTCTGCTGGGTGGAAAAACATGTCTTTAAAAAAGGCTGACAGCAGCCAGTGACAAACCGCAGCAGGCAGTGTATTTAGCAACCTGGGCTCCCTGCTGTGCGAAGAGGTTAAGAGGAAGGAGAAAGATCATTCATAAAAGAGCAAGAAGGTCTCGCTTGCTGGTAAGTCATTTCTGTCACGCTGCTTCACACAGAGTGTGCTAGGGAGCAAACCCAAACCACAGTGGAAACAATAAATGAGCGTGTATGACTGTGCAGCCCAGGTAATAATTACTCTCTGTTCCTCTCCCCACTTAGCTGTATTTCTGAGGAACATGCACATCTAGTAAAACTTAATGCAATTAATAACTTTATTTTTACTAGTTAACTGCATTAAGTGCCAATGATATACATTGAATGAGTAAGTGTTTTCTATTACTCCATTTATTTGAGCAGGGATTGAAGTTTTTTGCAGCAAGGCCATAGTTATCAACTGTATTTGAGATTGCAGCATAAACCTGGGAGGAAACATCTTCAGTCCCATTGCTGTACCTGCTTCTTCTCTTCCCTACAAGGTTTGTCTCCTAAGTCACAGCCTGTCTCCTATTCTGAAAGCTATCTGTTTGTGGTTACGCTCATTCATACCCTGTGCTTTCAGTAAAATGAGTGTCCCAGGTGTCGAGTGGCTCGGAGGTGACAAAAGCTCCAGGCTTACTGAAGCAATTCTGTCAGTGGCTATAGCACTTGAGGCTCAAAACCATAATTGTCATGGCTGGAGCCCAGCTCTGGAGCACTCTGTGCAGTGAGGGTGGTTAGAAATGTCTCTTTCAGGATGTGCATTATGATTTTTGTCTTGAGCCACCTGTTGAATGGTGCTTCGGGGATGAGTCAGAGTCATGTACTGGGTGAGTTCCCTGTGTGGGTCTCTCTGGTGTGGGGTGAATGGGGCAGGACATTACAGGGCAAAAAATCCCTACAACGCCCACCAGAAGGCTCTTGAAAATACCTCAAAGAGCAAGTTAGGAAGTGGCATGTTGCTTAGCAAAAAGTTGAAAGTGTAGTAGGATGCTTCTGTTCAGGTGAGTAAAAAGTCGTCGCAGTTGTAAAGGAAGAGGCTTGTGTTGAACACTTGCAGTTCTGCCCTCTGCATGTGTGCAGGTTGGTTAAAGTCCCTCCTTAACGCTTGTGGAAAACATCGGGACATCGGGGAAGCAGGAGCCGGCCCCAATAGTGGGGTCCCTCCGCAGTATGGATGTATTTCTCTGGATTTGTGGTTCAGGCTTCTTTTGTGTTATCCTAATCCTCGGTTTTCATGCCACAGTTAGCATCTTTATTTCTGCTTCCAGTGCCTTTGTGGTTTTGTTTTGTTTTGTTTTTCCCCTCTGCTTACAATCCCCTTGGTCCTGCTCTGAGTTCGCCTTCCTTGAAGCAGAGATTTGTCCTTGGATGTTGCTTGACCTGCTTTGCCAAGGTGTTTATCTTCTGCAATGCAGATACCAAACTTCTCAGTTTAATGTTTCCCCAGGCAGTTTGTTGGCTGAGGCAGAGTGTGGGGAGGTTCCTTGGGGAAGTGTGTTCACCTTCCCTGACCCCTCCAGAAATTTGGAGAGAAAGTCGAGGGGTGCAGAAAATTGGACCAGGAGGTGCGTGGAGAGGGGAGAAACAAGCAAGTTCTGCACTAGCAACAGGCACTGCGGCTGCCTGCTGCTTCGTGAGACTTGACGTGAATTCAAGTGGATTTTTATTACTGATGAAAAGAAAGCCAAAAAGGACTTCATTTTTCTGCTCTCAGGCTGAAAAATTCCGCCACAGATTGAATCACTTGCATCCAGTGGTGACTTTGAACTGGAATGGAAGCCTCTTATTTCATGGGGTTTGTCTGTGAAAGCACCTTGTAGCCAGCAGTCAACTCCTTTCAGAAGCCTTTAGCTGTACACCACAGATATAACCCCCTGCTCCACAATATCGTTTCTCCTCATGGAGAAAGGTTACAGTGAAATGATAGTAAATGATATGGCATGTCTGCAAATTATTGGTTTGAGGGGCAGTTGTTTCCATTCCAGTTGCTACTCCATCACTCGGCACTCGCGTTGCATAATTCCTGTTTCATTTACTGCTGCTTACGACAGGGGAGCTCAGACCAGCAGCCAACGCCGGTGCCAAAAGCACCTAATGAAATCTAGCCATGCAGATCCCTGTCCCCTGTCTGCGGGCTGGGCAAACTGCAGAGCGTTTCAGGGCTGCAGCAAAACTGGACTCGCTGTCCTCTTCCTGGCTTTAAGAGCAGCTAGAAGAAATGCATCTGCGGGTGCATTGCCTCTGCTGTTACCATACCCCCGCTTCTTACAGGACATTAATAGTGAAGGTCCAAGCACAACATCTATGCTGTGAGACTGTTTTTCCCAGTTATTACCCCCCCAATAGTGTGTGCAGTCAGTGAAGGGCTGCTGGGGCACGACACCCGAGTGGCCTGCTGCAGGTGAGGCTTTCTTCGAGAGTCCTGTTGACCAGAGAAAGGAAAGGGGTGCTCTTTCCTGTCTGAGTCTTGAAGGGCTTTGGTGGCAGAGGCAAATTAAATACGCAGTTCTGGGTTTATCTCATTGCTTTAAAATGTGTGTTTATGTTGTCCTAAAGGCATGTTGTGAGGCAAGGAAGGGTGGCTCTGTTACTGCTTAGGAGACCCCCCTAACTCATGGACATGATAGAGGTTAACTATGAAAACATAAGTGGTGTAGGGCTTCAGGTGGGTTTTGCTTTAGCTGTTGTTTACTTCCAAGAAGTCCCTTTGCTGCACGTTTTTTCTTTCTAGATCTGTGGAAGAGCAAAGTGTCCCTGCAGTCACAGCAGACAGCCAGCATCAGGCAGAAGCCTTGCTGCATGCACCCCCCTCTCTGCTTGGCGTCCTCAAAGAAGCTCGGGAGATATGGTGGTAGAAACCTCTCCACTGGTGTTGGGATACCTCTCCTCTGAAACCGGAGAGGTATGTCAGGTCTCCAAACACTGTGACAGCGTGCCTGGTGTAGGAGGGGAGCTTCTGAGGAGGCCAAGTCGCTGCTGTGGCAGCAGAGCTGCTGTGTCGTTGGGTTATTCCTCCTCCACCCCACGGCACAATAAGTAGGAAGGAAAAGTGGCAAGGCTGTTTCTCAAATGCATTAGCCATGTGCTTAAGCAAACAAAATGCCCACAGAATACCCGTAAAAAGACAGAGGGGAGTAGCTGTCAACTTCAGAGGGGTTTTGCTCAGGTCCTACTTTGTCAGAGCTTTCTCAAGGCTATTTTGGGGGGGGGCATGGGGGACTCTGCAAAATGTGGCTGATGCAAACCAGCCAAAGGGATCGATCTCCTCTGGAGAGCTAAGGTAGCCATTTGGCAACCGGTCCCTTACTCCTCCAGGTCGCCTCTTGCCACCCGCTGACCCCCACATTTCTCTTGTAGGCACCTCCAGCTTTGAGTGCGGGCACCCCCGCCAGCGCGGCAGACTCCCTGGGGTGCCCAGAAGAACTGGCGAGCCTTTCGGAGGACAGAAGGTAAAAGGAGCTCGCTCTGGTGAAAATCAGAACTGACTCCAGTGGATCATGGCTTTCCCTATCTAATACCACTGTGGGGTGGAAAGGTTTGCAGGCTCTCCCCAGGACGAGGAGGCAAAGGCAAAGAGAAAGAGAAAAGAGGCCTGGGGAGAGGAGAGCGAAAGCCA
>VYZW01036963.1:306049-363580 GCA_013401315.1 Balaeniceps rex | reverse complement strand
GGGCTTCGTCCTGCCCCACGGGGCAGGGCTGTGCAGGCGCCCGCCTCTGCCCACGGGCTGGGGGGCAGCGGGGCCTGACGCTCTTCCTCCTCTCTTTCTGCAGCTCCCGGGCGCTGAAGGAGCTGTGGCTGGGCACACTGCTGGGGTAAGCCGGGGGGATGCTCCAGGCGCAGCCGGACGGGGGAACACAGCTCCCCGGCTGGGGAGAGGTGCCCCCGCGGCTGCGGGCAGCTCTCAGGCGGCAGAGCTGCCTGACAAGAAGAGAGAAGAGGCGGCTTGGGGCTCACCCAGCTCTCTGCCTCTGCCTTCCCGCCGCCGCACAGGACACCAGAAGGAGCCAAGAGAGCGCGAGTGACCCGTCTGCCATCCCTTAAGCTTCTGGAGAAGGAGCTGAGCTGCCGCCATGGCGTGAGTGTCTCTCTGCTCTGGGCTCTGTCCCCAAGCACTGCTCCTCCAGCCAAGCAGCTGAGGCATTCAGATAGCAGGGTTGAGACCAAGGGTTTGATGTGTGTAGGTGAAGGTGCTGGTAGAGTTTCTGATGGAGAACTGCAGGGAACTCTTTGGGGACAAGACGGCCGGTCTTTCCAGTCCATCCGCTGAGGAGTCACCAGCCCCCATGGAGAGATCCAGAAGGATCTGCAAAAGGAGCTGAGTCGCCTCCATGCCGTGAGTGTCTGACTTATCTTATATTCTTTGTTTTGCCCCTGATCCTCTGTGAGAGGGAGCGAATCTCTCTCTCAGCACATCTCTTAGCTGGTCATCTCTCTGTTTCTCTGTGGAGCGTTTTGGAAAGAGGATCTCTCTGTATATCTGAGCCACTGAAGTGCAGCAGTGAGGAGCAGCGAGCAGAAGCCTACACAAAGCCATAATCTTTCTCACTGCACACTTTGCACAACAGGTGAAAGCCAACTCCTTGGGGCTCTGTGGCGTTTGCAAGTCCCCTTCAAGTCATGGCTCTAGCTTGCAGTCTTGGAGACTTGGTGCTCCTCAAAATTTCACTTTGTATCAGTCCCCATACAAGGGAACTGATCTGTAGCAAATGCTGGGTGCCACTGAGCAGAGCAGCGTATGCGATGGACTGGAGATGAAAAGGGATGCGCCCGACTCTCGACTGTGCTTGTGACGCACATTTTGCCTAACCACAACTGCTTTGTTCTCCAGGCCACTGTTGCAATTTTAACCCAGTCTGTTCACAGCCTTTTCTGCTGACATATCCTTCTGAGCACTGTTGTCTGTGCCCTGCCCCAGCCTTAGCTGCTTTGCACCCTTCTGCTTCTCTCTGAATGCTGGCAAGAAGAATTTGGTGGCGAGAAGGGTACCAGGGCAGAACTAGGAGCTCCAGAGTTGTGTGTGACAAGGCCATGTGTGTTGGCTGCCCTAAGTGTTTTCCTGAGGAAGGTGCCAAATAGAGGATAAATTCTTGTTGGCTGGTGCTGCTCCCTGGGAAGAGCAGCTCTTGGGTCTGTCTTGGTAAGCTGGGCAAGTGGCAGGGATTTGGGAAAGGGTGTCTCTATTGCAAAAGTATGATGGCCCAGCAGTGGATCACCATAGGCACCAGCCCCTTCTGCTCCAAACTATTTCCCTGGCTGCAGAAATATTGTCCCTCTCCCCCTATCACCCATCATCATTTCCATAGATGTCTTTGAGCCCCTGTGATGAGGGCTTCTTGAGCAAACTCCTCTTTTGGCTTTTCACATCCTTCCAGCATTGCAGGTCCACAGCACCCCTGCAAACACCCACCGGGAGCACGTGGGAGTGACAAACTGCTGCTGTGCGAGGCTGGTCAGGAAGAGAATGATGTCCTCCAGGAAGGAGAAATAATAAAGGGGTTGAAAAAAAAGGCTTGCTGAGGTGGGCGAGTATGTCAGGGTTTAGGAGTTGAAACCAAATCCAACCTTCACATAGGGATCCTCTTATCTTCAAAACTATTCTGGCTTACACTGGTTTGTTTTACATGAGTGGAGGGTGCTTTGACTTCACCAAATTCATTTTG
This sequence comes from Balaeniceps rex, assembly GCA_013401315.1. Lineage (NCBI taxonomy): Eukaryota > Metazoa > Chordata > Aves > Pelecaniformes > Balaenicipitidae > Balaeniceps > Balaeniceps rex. Next base: position 361,587 of record VYZW01036963.1, on the reverse strand, counting down.
ACTTCTGTAGAAGTAGCAGAACATCCATGACCTTGGGTTGCATGGATGCAACTGCACTACAGCAGTGTTGTTGCTTGTGTTTGAGGATCACAGCTTCAGGGGGTCAGGCACTGCAGGGTAAACACCATCCCTTCTCCTCCAAGCAAAATGCTACAGGAAAAAACAGCTGTCATAGCTGGCAGCTGCAGGAGAGCTATTACAGACTACATGTGAAGGAGAAGCAACCAACCTGTCGACCTCGTTTTGTTACACAGCTTACCGGGCGTTGGAGCTGTGATGTGCGCACATGATATCTCGCCTCCAACAGAAACCACACCTGGTGCCTGGAGCAAGGCGTAAAAGGTGTAATTGCCAGACTTGCTATTCATAGAAAGTACAGTAATCCCATATATGATGACTCCCGAAAATATTTCTACACACAAAAGGCTTATGACCTTGTGCCTGCAGATACAGTTTTATGCTTTAAGGCATATTTTATGTTAAAGGTATGTACTTCTAGAGAAAGAACTTGGCATGCATTTTAAAGCCATAAACAGAAGAGCTCTCAGACAAAGTACATGAGCCTGTGCTGTCTGCCTCGGCATTCATATCTCCTTCATCTGTTTCGCGTTGCCAAATTCGTTTGTTGCCTTTTGCTGTCAGTGGAGGTAAACCAGTGCTAATTTAGTCCACAATATTTTTTTTTTTCAGTCTTGTGCTAGGGAGCCAAATGCTCTGCTGAGATAAATCAGCACCCACCTTAGTCATGGGCTGGGGCAGCCATGGAATAAGCCGGCTGCTGCCATGCCAGGGAATTACGGCTGTCCTGCACCCATGCCATGTTTGGCCTGTGAAATTAGAAAGTGAGGCATGAAATCAGCAGCTGCTACAATCGTTGCTCATTCTGCTGACAACGATGTTGTATGACATTAGTGTAGGTGTTTCCTGCAGCTCAGTGTGAGAACCTGCAGGCCAGTTTCCATTCTGGTTTAACATTTAGGGCCAGGTTTACACAGAACTGCAGAAGCAGTGCGGTGAGGTGTGACTTTGTGTCTGGGCTCCTGCACAGCCTCAAAGATAACTAAGGTGCTTTTAGACAAAACAACAAAACATTAAAGAAACCTCAGACCAGCAAAAACCAACCTTGCATATGCCTTCTTTGTGTTTCCACACAGGAGCAAGGCACAGGTTTGGTTAATTGCCAAATCCAATTGGAAAAAAAAAATTAATATGAAATTTCTTTGCTATGGAATAATATTTCACTCCAGCCATTTTTTCTTCAGCTGAGTGTGTATTGTGAAGGAAGAACCCTAAGAGGTGGAGAATAATTTCCATTCCATGGGGAGGCTGGAGCATGGAGGAGTGGGAGCCGGCTTTCTCCACAGTCACACAGCAGCCAGGGCTGCAGTTGGAAAGTAGGCCCAGACCTCTTGAATTCTGTTTTCTTGCTCTTTCTGTTTTAGCATTTTCTGTCACTTCCCGATGATTACCACCCAGTCCTGCCATTTCGACAGAGCTAATGTTTTAAAAGCTAGAATAAAAGGGAGGTGAGGAAGGTGATAAAGATGCCGGGTGGAGTCACCCATGTCCTCCTTTCAGATGCAGTTCATAGATTGTGTAGGAAGAAATGTTTCTCCTCCTTCCAGTTTCAGGCCATTGATGTATTTTGCCTGTAGGTATAATGGGCTGGCTGGGGCTGGGTGAGCCTGGGGAGGAGGCGATCACTGTCATGGCCGTGTACGGATGTGTTTAGTTGCAAGAGCAACGGGCTCCATGCCTGCTGCGGTTTCTGCTCAAAACACGCACAGTTCGTCAGCTCCACTTCCAGTGCAGTTCCAATGAAAATGGGGTAGTCAGGAATGGGCATCGACTCTGACGCATCTTGTATCTGACAGGTTTCAGCAGTGGGTGTGTGAACCAGCATGAGGTTCCCGACAGCGGGGTTTCCCCCGGTACAGAAATACACATGAAGTGACCATACGCTCGCCCTGAGCTGGCTGTTGCTGGCATCCCAGGGATGGGGACCGAAATATGGCTGGGTGGCATTTTTGTGTGACCAGTTATTTATTTAAAAAAAAACAAAAAACAAGAGGGAAGAAAAAAGGGGGGGGCTGGGGGAAATAAAAGCCCAACCCAAACAAACTCGGGGGAGTGGAAAGCAATTTCAGGTCAGCCAGATGACTTTGCTAGTCAATGTGGCCAGTTGTTTGTGTGAAGTTTCTCTTGGGAAAGTTCAAGCATTTTATTTCAGACTTTTAAGCAAAACTCTTTCATTTCTCAATGGCTTTTGTTCAGGAGTTGAACTAATTGCAATTACAAATGTTAAAAAAAAAAAAAAGAAAAAAAAAGGCTGGGGGGGATGGAGAGGAATGAAAGAAAATGCTGAACTTAAAGCCAAGTGAGTGTGAGGGGTGGGGAGGTGTTGGTGAGAGTGATGATATTTTAGGTCAGGAGTGATGTAAGTTGGGGTCTTTCCTTCAGGTTTGTTTATTTTCTGGCTCTTCCACCAAATTGAAAAAATGCCTTATTTTGCATGAGTGTAAACTGTAGCAATCTTGGTTCGGAGATGATTTGTACAAGCTAGTGTTTGTCAGAGGAATATGAGAAAAGCTGTGACATCCCTGACTTATGCTAGGGCTTCGCCTGACCTCCAGCATGGAAGATGATGGATGTTTCTTCCCGTAGTTTCTTGGAGATTAACTTTCCACCACCTGTCTCTCATATCTGATGAGGTTTCCGATGTGATATAAGAACAGGGCTTTTTCAGGCTCTTAATTAAATGTTCAGGCAGGGCAAATATTGCTGTTTATGAGCAGCTAATTTTAATTTCACATATATAAAAATGCACATAAAATTATATAGAAAATAATATATTAATATACAATTATTGATAAATTATAGTAGTATTTTAATATAGTAATAATTTATATATATGTAAAAAACCTAAAAAGTTCCCCTCCCAGGCATGGGAAACTACTACTTTTGCCTTTGGTTCATTTTGAATGTATGGCAGAGACTTCCAGGAGTTACTGAGGTGGTTAATCCTCAGATCAGTAAACAGATAAGTGGATTGTGTCGTCTTCGCTGTCGTATTTTTGAAATTGATTTGCCAAATTCCACTTTCTAATCTGCCCCCTTAATCCGAGCTCATCACTGTTTCAGGCTGGCTCCTGATTCTTTGAATGATCAAGTAGGCTTCCTCTCTTTGTTCCCCTGCTAAAAATACAAACCGTTCGACAAAGCTGCAATTAATATTTTCCTGTCATCATGTCCTTTTCTTTATCAAGCCTTCAGATCAAGCGTGGGTATTCAGATGTGAAGAAGGCGTTGCTTCATGATTTTACCCTTTTGGTTTGGTGGCAGTAGGGTAGGAAAAAAAAAAAGTCTACAAATAGGAAAAACTCAATAGTGATATAATGTTAGGAAGTATTTTAATTTGATAATGTGTTTTTTGGGTTTTGTTTTTTTGGTTTGTTTTTTTTTTTAAATGAGAAATCTGAACTTCTGGAGGCTTTTATTTCTGAGGATGATGAAAATTAGCCCTCTGGGAAACAATTCCTCCTCAGTGTACCTCTTTAATTTGCCTGTCTGAGCCCTTTAATAATGTTGCTGAATCCTAACTGGAAGTCACTTGAAGGCAGACTACATTTTGATTGTGATTGATTTAACAGATCCTCATTATAGCTGGTCTTGAGAAACCTATCTTGCCCTGGAATAAAGTTATTAGTAGGCTCTGCTGTATATTGCTGGTCCTTGGCTGTGTGGAGGTACAGTCCTTGCGCTTTAATTTAGCCCCATTGTATCTTTTGGTGATTTATTCTGCAAATTGGGTGCCATCAGGGAGGAAACAGCAATGGTTTCTTCTGTGGGACATCCCCGTAGGGCACGGGGACCATGATGCCAGGAGCCGCTGCTCCTCTGCCCACAACCTGCCACCATGGTGGGGCTCCAGGGATCTGGGGAGCCCGGGAGCTGCAGCCTCCAGTAGCCCCGTCTTTCACTGGGGGAGGATCTGCTTAACTGGGGTGAACCCAGTTATAGTCATGCTGGCACGTGGTGCAGCCAGGACCCTCTGAAGGTAGCTTTCCAGATGCATTTAGCTGATATTCCCCTTGCTCTAGGCCTTTTTGCACTTTTAGTGTGCCTGTTGATTTCCCTGGGACAGCTTCTACCAGTGGCAATGAAGTTGGTCTAAATCAATGTAGAAAGGGTCAGAATTTGGACTTCTCTCTCTATATAGGAAAAAAGTAGTAGTTACTCATATTCCCTTTCTTCACATCCTACTGCAGCACAAAACATTGCTGCTCACTGGCTCAATTAAGCTACAGTCTAACGTTGAACTGCGTTAATTTTAGTTTATAACTGGGGTCTGAATACTGGCCAGAGCCATAATGCATGCTCTCGGACAGGCTCACATTCTGAAGCTTAGGACCAAGGGATCTTTTCAGCAACCCCATGACTGATTAAAGAGCAATGCTATTAAAATGTCAATCGGTTTCTTTTAATTATGTTTGTAGTAACCTGGGAGAGCTACTGATTTCGTTTTGAGAATGCTGTCACTTTTTGGCAGGTTAGAAAGGAGCCTGGGTTGGCAGGAGGACGCCTGACCTGCAAAAGCACCAAGGTGAGGGCAGGCTTGTTGGAATAAAACTGACCCTTACCCCACTGTAGCTTATTGCTCCTGGCCCAAACCATGAGTGGCAATTACCTGAACTGACATGGTCTAATTGAAAAGACTTGTGCTAACCTTTTGTACCATGCGGTGTGACAGGTATGACCCAATTCCCCCTCTGCTTGGGGCGTCCGAATATGCTGCCCGCTTCATCCAGTGGCTGACCTCGGGGGATGCCACCCACACGGCTGCGGAGCAGCTCTGACCCTGGGCATGAGACCCAGCTACCCACGTTTTCCCTCAGCATGGGACATGCTGTTTCAGTGATGTAAAATGCTGCCTGACCTCATAAGTGTGGTGTTCATCAGCTGGCTGCTGTAACATCTTGCTGAAACTCATTGTATTTTATTTTCCAAGTAAGTGAGCTTTGGTTCCTCATGATGTAAAAGAACAAACAAGTTGTGTGAGGATCCTGGCTGTTACCTACAGAAAGCATTAAGAAACACATCCTGGTCCACAGGAACGTTACCACTGACTTCAGCAGGTGTAAGATTCAGCTTTGTGTCTGAGCTCTGACGCACGTTGTGCTGGCAGATGCAGAGAGATTTCCCTCATACACATGATGAATTTACACTGCTTGGCTACACATCACTTGGACTCATTCCTCTTCCAGCTGTCACAGGGCTCTCGTGCTTTGCCAGCGGTACCAGCTCTTCGGTGTACTTCTCCATTGTCCCTTTTGAGGGACTCGCATCTGTCTTCCCCGCTTTTGCGTTAGCTCTTGTCTCATTTGTAATGGCAGTAAATGAAAAATGCAAAGTGCGGAGTCATGGGGTAACGATAACAAAAATGTCATTTGTGCTGGACAAATTATACTGTGTTGCCTATAGCATGATGACTGACCTCCTGTTTAAAGGTCTGTCAAAGATGGTAAGTGTTCTGCACGCTGATGTTGTCTCCTTCCCCTAAAGCATGTCCTGCAGCATCGGCTTACTGCCTGTGTGCTGGTGGTCGTCATAACCAGCTAGCTCGGGAGCTGGAGCAGTGCACAGCTCCCTGGGGCTCACTGCTGTGGCGCTTCCTCAGCCCCTGTAGATGGGTCCTGGCCACTTCTGCTGCGACCGTGCTGCCGCCCTCTGCCTCTGTCCTGGGAGGCATCTCGGTGGTCTCTGCTGCCCTGGAGTTGAGTTGCAGGGTGAATTGCAAGACTTTGTGCTCATCCTTCTGGGTGGATGCTGGAAAGATGCTGCAAGATTACCAGCAGCGTTATGGTTTGTTTTCTGTGAAAAGTGTGGCTGCCTTCAGATGCTCACCACCAGCTTGGTGCAGATGCTGAGCGCCTCAAAATGTTGATCTCTGTGTCCTTGGGGGTGGTGTCACCTCCAGTCCAGCTTGTTCCCTGGTACTAGATAATCAGATGAGTCATGAGGGAGAGCTGATTTTACAGCTAGAGAGCCAGAAGAGCTCAGGCATGGACCATACTATACTTACATAGCTTCAGCAGAAGTCCAGCTGCTTGCTTGGAGCCACAGTGACTCAGTCAGTGCGTACTGATCATGCAGCAGAGCCAGCAGCCCATCACATCCGCATGAGCCCACAGACATGGGTGTCCACGGGGACACTTGGGATGTGAGGGTGTGGGGCTGTAGAGGGCAACGGCAGGGGAGCAGGGAAGGTTGGGACGTGAGTGCTGGGGGTTTGCTGTGAGCGGCCAGGGAGCAGGTGGAGATGGGTGACAGTCAAGACTAGGGTGATATGTGCCACTGCTGAGAAGAGCCCAACCTCAGGCGTGGTTAGTACATGGCGCTGGAGCTGGCAGACCTTGCCCAGGTGCAGGAAATGAAGGTCAGGCATAGCTGATGGTGAAATGGGTGGGTGAAAAACTAATGCATCTAAGGATAGGAGCTGGCTAAAGGTGCAACTGTGGTATGGCACAAGGGCCAGGTCCTGCCCTGCCTTGCATGGCCCCAGCACACCAGCTCGGGTGCAGGTACCCCAAGCTCGCAGCCGGGTGAACGCTGTGGCTGCCCACAGCACCTTCAGGGGCAGGTGGGACACGGAGAGCTCTCGGGGGCGCGTTGCAGCGGGACTGAAAGCAAAGCAGCGGCGTGTGCTGCTTGATCCTTCTGTGGCTCCTTCTCCCTTTCTGTGGGTCTCTGTTAGTTGACGGGTTTGGAAAGTCTCTTCCAGGGCTGGGATGTGGCCTGGTGAAAGAGCCATTGCTGGGGTCAATCGCTGTAGTCAGGAGCAGGCTGTCACTACTCGGTCACCTTCATCAGGTTCAGGTGCCGGAGAGCACTTGGTGGGTTTGCTCTCTCCATCTGTGCTGGGAAACCAGGCTGGTGTTTGAAGCTCAGGCAAACAGTAAACATGGAAATGCCCCATGTAGGTATTCATACAGAGGAAAAAACACTAAAAAGAAGCTTCTGCAAATGGACTGAGTGCCAAAATATTCACATGAACTAGCAGAGGTTTAAGGCAGACTGAAATGGTTCCTCTCACACTTGCCTCACTCATGAAACAATTCTCTAAATCTAACGGGAGTGCCTTTATACTGTATGTTTGTCAGCAACAAAACCAAAATCTCTAGCTTCTCCTAGTTAAGCAAGGAGTCAAAATCTTCCTGCTTTTCCAAGCTTTAACCTCCTTTGCCAGAGACACCCTTCACATGCTGGGTTACTACCACATGCTGTGCAAGCACCTGAGCTTCAGGAGCATCCTCTCTTCCCAGAAGCCTTTAAGGATGTAAAATCCCTGAAGGTATTTCGGTCAAACCTTTTTATTCTTTTTATCTTTTTTTTGTACAGGCTTACTTTACAGTTACGGGCTGTGACTTTCAGTGTGGCTGTGCCCTGGATTGCCCAGTGCTGGGGGGAAGTTTTCTACATGAATTGCTCTGTATAAATAAACCCATGACAAAAGTGATGAAAAATGCAGACTTTTGCTGTAAAAGTGCATCAGCTACTTCATATTCTTAAAGAATTTTTCCACCAAATCGTCACAAATCATCATTCCTTCCTCAGTGCTCTGTTGTCTGACAACAATATTTTTTATAGAGACAAAAAGAAGATGCGTAGAAAAAAGCAATAACTGTACAGGATTCTAAAAGTCTGTTGAGCAATTGCCCCCTGGAAACAATAGCTTTACAGCATATGCACATGAGTTTTTAACTCATGGCTGCTGTTTAAACTAAGTTAGTCTATCTGGTATCACTCTGGCTTTTTTTGCCTGGTTCCTAAGATGCTGAAGATCTGCTTTTATCTGCCCATGGTGTACATCAGTGCAAGCCACTTCATTACGCTGCGGTGCCCTAGAGCCAGAGGGGAAAGCTGAGGATGGGAGGGTGTTAGGCTGGGGCTAGAAATGAAGATTGTGTTGGCAGCACCTCTGGGCTAAGAGCGCTAGGTGTGGAGCAGAATCCTGGTGCGAAGTGAAATACCCAGCACGCAAAGAGGGTCTCCGTGACCGCAGGCTGAGTGAGGGGGAAACAGCCTCAGCCAGGCTACCTTTGTCTGACAGGTCTGGCACATCGCAAGCGGCTGGGTGAGGGTTTGGTATTACCTGCGGCTGTCCGTGCACATAGCACACAGCGGTCTTTCACTGCTGAGGGTCTGAGACTACTTTATGGGCATTTGGCAAGAGGCGTTTATGCCTTGCCTCCTGGCCTTGCCTTGATTCAGCATTTTTCATTAGCACTGTCTCAGCACCCGGAGGATGCTATCACACTGCACGGTTCCTCCGTTCAAGCTGCTGCAAGATTTACTAGCTCTCCAGCTGCTGTTAATAACGATACATTTGTCATGTGCTGTTTAATTAGCATGGAGCATGAATCACAATAAAGGAGAGGAAGAGAACCGATGTAAATGCCAGTTGATATACCAACAATGTGGCTGCGAACATAAAATACCTCCACGTACCAGCCACACAATGCCAAGGCCCCTATTAACATAACGTGTGGCTGAACAAGCTGGGGGGAGCAAGGCTGCACTGATGCTGCCCTTTCCCTGCAGGCATGAAGAGCGATGGATTACCTGACCTTGGAGGGACAGTTTTTATTCCCTCCCCCCGCTCCAGACATGACACCTGCACAGCATTTGATAAGTGTTACCACAAAAGAACAAATAATCCCCACAAGTGTCCAGGACTTGCGTGTCCATTCTGGTTTTTGAGCTCAGCTTTGATACCACTGAGCTATGGCACAGCACAGGGCAATTCCCTGCTAATTTTTTACTGGTCACAAAGGCATTTTTATGAATTCTCGTATCTGGTATGAAAAAAACCATGCTGATGCAAAACTGAACTAAACCCAGATGAAAAGGTGAGAGAGGACAGCCTCACAGAGGGAGAAACGGGGTGGAAAATCACTTCTCTAGTTACAACTTACAGTCCATGTAAGCAAACTCCAGTGAAAAGGAAACTCTGAGCTGTGTGAAGAGCCATTTAGTGGGCTGGGGCCTGTAATAATACTGGTGATTTACTAGAGCTGATTGCCAGATTGAACCTGCTCAAGAACAGGCCTCATAAAAACCAAAACAAACAAAGTTAAAAAGGAAAAAATGTGGAGGCTGTACGTGGAGGCTGTCAGTGTCCAGCTGCCCCACAGCTCTTAGGTGCTCTAAAACCTGCCAAAATCTACCCTTGAAGCCACTCCGTTAAGCACCTCCCTTCCCTCATCCACTTTGCTGCTGCGAGGCATTAATGTCTCTTCATTAAACATGACGGAGCCAAGGGTGCCATGCTTGCTGTGAGCTTTGAGCGTTGCTGGATGCGCCGATGGGGCCTCAGCTGGTGAGCCCCGGTTGGCTCTGGGAGCCCGCCTGAGCGGGGTTATTCCTCTGACGGGGCGAGGGTTTGCAGAATTTGGTGAATGCAGTTCCCAAGAGGCCTTTACAAAAGTTAATGCTTTGCTAGGTAGATGTTTATGCTGGGGATTGTACCTGGGATCTGTTGCTGTTAAAAATGAAACAACCCCAAACAACACTGGAAAAACATCAAAACCAAACAAAAATACCTCTTTTGTCATCAAAATTACACTCCCTCCTTTCGTTATTGTCTTTTGTGTGGCCGTGCCAAGAGCTGCTCCGTGACTCATGCCCGTCCCGTTGGGAACGGTGTAAGTGAATACGTGACAGCTGACAAAGCCACTGTGAAGGCACGTACGGGCGGTGTTGTGATAAGCAGTGTGGTGACCTCTCATCTCTTACATTGGTCCCAGTTTGCCATTCCGTGTCAAAGGCTAGCTCCAGATTGTCCCTGACTTCATGGGAGTCCCTCTGGAGCAAGAGTCTGGCCATGAATCCTCCCGGGGTGTTTTAGCATCTGTGGATGGATTAAAGGAAGAGTCCAACAGGGATATGCGTTACTGCGGGAAAAGTTATGAGACAAAATTAGTGCTACTGCTAGGCATCCCAGAAGAGTTTCACAAAGTCAAATGACCATCTTCCCACTCTGCAGACTCTCTTTAGCTTGTGATCACAGGCGTGGTAAGTGAGATATGCTCAATTTATAGCGGTTGTGGCCGCTCTGCAGTCTTTGATGCTACAGTTAAGGCTTGAAAGTTGCGTAACTTACTGATGTGTCTCACAAATGACACATCTGTTAAGAGATTCTTGTTCTTAAGCTGAAAACGTAAAAAGAGGTACATAGATGCTGACAGGGTTGAGCACCCGCCCTGTCTATGAGTGTAGCTTATGTCTTCACTCATTAGCTGGGGCTTTGCATCAAGCAGGCAATCTTGAGCTTAAGGACTGCTGAAGTCACTGATGTGTTCCCCATAGGCTGTCTCTTCAAGCCTATTCTCTCATCCTAGGGGCAAAATAAAGCAGATATTCAGAGGCTGAAGAAGGTGCTTTAAAAATCCCACGCTGATGGGGTTGTAGCTGCAGCAGGCGGCTTCAAAGGGAGTCTTTGGGCCACTCATGCAGGAGGTGCAGGCAACCCTGCCCAGCCAGGCAGGAGAGGGATCAAAGAGCCACCACTCTGTTTCTGGACTGATGGCCTCAGGAGGGCAGTTGGTGTCCTTGGAAAATGTCTGGGACCTCTGTAGGGGCAGCACTGTTGGGGCCAGTGGTAGCTCAGCCACCAAGACCTGGAGGCTCCTTTTGGCACAGCATACTCCTCACCCTGCCCTAGCCAGCCCTGTTGCCTGATTCACCTGTGGTCCCTGTGGCCATCATGGCCATGCTACTAGCGGGACTGCCAGCATGTCTCACCCAGGCGTGTGGGTGGCAGGGCACGGTGGTGAGGGAAACCCACACCCCTCCTCCTCCTCAAGGCGATGGTTATAAGAGAGAGCTCATCTCTTTTATCTCACTCTCTGCCACCTTACCAGAAGCATTGCCTTTTTTAAAAATAGTTTAGAACAGTTTATAGTCTGCATAAAAAAGAAACAGAAAATATTGTGAATTCAGGGGCTGTAATCTTACACGTTTCTGTGAATTTATGAACGTATCTGTGAAAGCACCCATCCTACGGTGAGTCAAAGACCGTCCTCTCCTCCTGGGCAATTTCTTACAGGATAACAGAGATTTCACTGGGAGGTGTCTTCTTGGTGGCAGCTGTGCCTCTGAAGTAAGTTCTCTTGTAAGGATTTCTTGGGCAACTCTCCTCTCAAAACAAATGAACAAAAAGACCCCCATCCTTTTCCTTCATGTTACAGGGAGGTGAGGGGAAAGGATAGGTCCGCAGCAAATTTTGGGGATGCTGGAACCATACGAAAGGGCAGCGCTCATGCTTCCTTAACAGTTACTCCAGTCCTAGCCTTACGCAAGTGTGACTGCTCTTGAAGACAGCAGATCATGTTTTTATGGTAATACCATCATATTTAAAAATAATGGTGTAAAATTGTGCGTTGAACTTCACAGCTCAGGCTTATTTTGTTTTTATGTAGCTTTTTGCTTTTTATGATTTCATGGACCATATAGCAAATTTAGTTTGACTACCTAGTAAATGTAAATAGGCCTGTAGGAATTGTACTATTTGGCTGTGTTGACTATATTTCAGAGACACTTTTGAAAATAACCTGCTTTGGCCTAATGTGGTTCCTGCTGATAACAGCAGAAGTCCCCTCTGGATTTCAGCAGCAGAGGGGAAGGGGCACTTCAGTGCTTTTGCAAATACTGTCTTTAAGACATTGATGGAGAGTAAATATCCACAAATATTCTTGAACTAATGCTTTCCCAATGTTTGTGCCATGACTACGTTGCAGCTCATTTGCAAGAAATTGCAGCAAAGTGCTCCCATTCTCCAGACTGTTCTCCTTAAGTGTTGTAGATCTTTTTTTCTTTCTTTTTTTCCCCACCTTAACCCATATCTTGTTCTTTAAGTTAAGCACAGTTTTCTTCACACCATGCAGCTGCCATACTGGTTGGGTGACTTTTTGTTTTTCATATTTGCTCCAATGATTTCACTGAGGGATTGAATAGCTGACACCTAATACATGGCTCTATCGTGCCAAGTATTGCACAATAAATGCAAATACGGCTCAGAGGTCAAAGCAAAGTGAGGTTCTAGTGGCTTAAATCAATAGACCTTGTGGCATGGGTTATAACTCTCCAGAAACCTTTATTTCTACTTCATGAATTTTTGAGCAATAATGGTAGAAATCACTTTAGAGATTTCCCCTCCCTTCCCAAATTAGGCTAATACCATTTTGGACACAACACTGCAGATCTGGGCAACAGGTTTTAAAAGGGAGCGGGTGTAGATTTGGGGGATATTTCTGAGTTAAGACAAAGGTCTTTTTTTGTTTTACCCTGCAGAAATATTTGCACCAGCCTTAAAAGGACCCTTCTTCTTGCTCACAACTTGCATGTAGAAAAGCAGCCTAACTTTTTTGCATTGGTGGTCTGGCTGGCCCAGTGTGAACAGAGTGGTCTCACTGCCCAGTGCGGCCAGCTGACTGCTCTGAGCACGTCAGAGCTATGCTGGGTGTCGGGTGGAAGCACCGCTGTGGAGGTGGCGTTATGTCAGGCTGGCCTTCTAGGGTCCAGGGTCAGCTTCCCAATGTTTGCTTGTGATGTGCATGGGATAGGGTTACCTTTTGCTCCAGGCTGTTCTCTGGGTGAAATCTGACGCTGCCTAACCTGACAGGATGCACCGCACCGTTTAGGTACCCTAAGATGGACAGTCCCATGGTGCTGTACGGTCTGCACTGTTATGTGGTCTATCCTGTTGTGCAAGCTTGGAGCTCTTGCTCGTGCCCAGGCACACATTCGCTGGAGCAGAGTGGCAGAGGAGGCCAGACTGAGGGCACTGTAGGTGGATGGGAACTGGCTCCATTTCTCCAGCTGATCTGGCTGCAGGTGAACACAGGAGCTGTCCCCTGCAGGGACCATCTAGCCCAGCATTTGGTTTCTGACAGCAGCAATAGGAGAAGCTCTTTAGAGAGAACGGGAGTTCTGGCTGCTGTTCATGTTCCCAACCCTTGTACCCTCCCAGCGTTCGCAACTGTTGGGTTAGAGCTATTGAGTCTGTTGATCCCTTTAGGACCTAATACCAGTTTCTTGGCCCTGTGAAGCAAGCCTCGGGCACCTGGGGCAATACAGACATCGCTCCGCACAGTCATGCCTTGAGCAGCTAGTCTTGAGCTCTCTGACATAGAAGCCAGAGCCATGTATTTGTGTTCAGAGCTCGCATCTTATTCATGTTAAGCGTAGCCTCACAGAAAATGTTATCGGTGGTAACGATCCACTTCTTTGTCCTGTGGTAAGTTGCTGACAAGTCCTCCTGCTGGTCTTTCAAGGGAAATAGAAGAGATTAAAGTTTAAGTATTTTAAAATAACAAAGTCTTGGAATATATGAGAGGTGGCAGTGTTATTGCAGAACGTGGATTCAACTGATGTGAAGGAGCGCGATGGGCTAGTGCTCTTACTTTCTGGCTTTGGTCTGGGAGGTGACAAGGGGTGAGACAAGTGTTTCTTGCAAGCACTTGTGAAGAGGGAACTGGCATAGCTCCTGCTGTTTCATTGCTCCTGCTGTTTCATATCTCCTGGGTGATGAATGAAACTGCTTATAAATATTTGTCTCCCTTCTGCCACATTCCCACCTTCTGCACACGTTTCTGGGGCTCTTCCCTCCTCTACAAAGAGGGTCCACAAGCTATCCCAGGGCACTGTGGTAATCCACTGCGTGTAGAGCCTGGGACAGCCTCTGGGAGCCACACTCCTTAAATGTTGGCTAAGGTATTTAGGGGAGCAGAGGGGTGCAATTTGCTTATACGTTTAGCATCCAGGACAAAGTTTTACATGAACAAACATGTACAAAGAAGCATTTGCTCAGGACTTGAGTCCTGGCTGCTCCTCATGGACCCTGGGCTTGAGCACTGGTTTGGTGTTCCCAGAGGGGCAGAGTTGAGGTGTGTAACTCAAGTTTAAAGCAGAGTAGAGACTTACCTGCAACTTGGGCTGTGTTACTCTTCAGAATTCAAACAGTAGGCTAAGCTGTGTGCACAGATACAGCCTTTCTACATATTTTTCTTGTCAAATCAACAGGGATCAGAAATGGTAATGTCCTTTTTGTAATTCATCACTTGGATATTTGTTTCTTTAATCTTCTTTATTCAGGCTGTTGTGGTTTAACCCCAGTTGGCAACGAAGCACCACACAGCTGCTCGCTCACCCTCCCTGCCCCGGTGGGATGAGGGAGAGAATCGGGGGAAGAAAAAAGTAAAACCCATGGGTTGAGATAAAGGCAGTTTAACAGGACAGCAGAGGAAGAGAAAATAATAATAATGATAATGATGAAAGAATATACAAAACAAGTGATGCACAATGCAATTGCTCACCACCCGCTGACCAATGCCCAGCCAGTCCCCGAGCAGTGATCGCTGCCCCCCGGCCAACTCCCCCCAGTTTATATACTGAGCATGACGTCATATGGTATGGAATAGCCCTTTGGCCAGTTTGGGTCAGCTGTCCTGGCTGTGCCCCCTCCCAGCTTCTTGTGCACCTGGCAGAGCATGGGAAGCTGAAAAAGTCCTTGACTAGGGTAAGCACTACTTAGCAACAACTAAAACATCAGTGTGTTATCAGCTTTATTCTCATACTAAATCCAAAACACAGCACTACGCCAGCTACTAGGAAGAAAATTAACTCCCTCCCAGCCGAAGCCAGGTCACAGGCCTGATTGGAAGGACCCTTTTAGGCTCCCTTTGGCTTTGGCTGGTTTTGGATTACCTCTGTAATGCTGCCTCTGTGCAATGGGGACCAGAGGCTGCATGGGATCCGTGAATGTGCTGGAGGACCCACTGTGCACACATGGATAAGCGTGCAGTGAATGGCCACCAGAAGCTCCAAAAGCTAATAATTGAAATGGATAACCCTGGGAGTCCTGTTACCCCTCCCTGGCTGAGAGTGAGCAGTGATGCCAGCATACATAGGAGGTCTGTGCCAAAGCTGTGGCTTAGCCATAGTTATCCTGAGCCTCATCTTCATCTGGAGAAGAAGGATCATTTTACAAATTGGCAGCCTTACTGCCTGCAGCAGCTAACTCCATGGGGTGTCTGTTTGGGCTCTCACATCCTGAACAACTACCATCTAACGAGTCCTGCTCACATTAGTCTGTCTAAAGGGAGTAGAGGAGGGTTTCTCATCAGTACTCCTTAGCAGATTGAGTTTTCTGCTCCAAGGTGAGCTGCTGTTGCTTGATCGAGTGCTAAAGAGAGGAAATACGCTAAGGAAAGAGGGAATGGAGAAAGGGAGAGGAAAAAGACTTCCAAAACAAATGACAAGACCAGTTTTTCTGTCCCACAGAGTACACTTCCACTGGAAGCAATGATGAGAGACTAGTTATTCGTGGCCTTGTCCCACCCTTATTTCATCCCCCACACGGTATGGTTATGTGTGTCAAAATACATGCCTGATTAGTGTCTGTGTTCAAACTAGGAGAACTTGGAACTGCTCTGAATAGTCTTTTATTTGAAAAGAAAAAGTTAGCTGCTGTCAGTTCTGTTTTCTTCCCTGAATCTGAAGATACTGGTAAAGTTGACACAAAGCATCACTGAAAAATAAACTGATTTATATTGGCGGAGAATATAACCCTAAGCATTATCATACTGAGTATACTGAAATACAATACAAGGCAAGCTAACTGACACCATTTTCAGGAATATTAATGAGGAGGCACAACAAGAAGGGTAAACAGAAACAAATAGTGTAGGATTTCCCACTCTGGAAACAAGAATCATCACTTGCCGATGGTCCACAGAGTTGGCTGAGCTTCTTGAGTTGGCTCAGCTCCTTTTCTCCAGCTGCTAAACGACATTCAAAACAGATTAAAGAGACATTGGAGATGTTCCTTATGTTACTCTCCATATAAACAATGGCTTTTCCAGTTTGCTAATGAGAAGCTGCAGATGACACAAAGATTGGTAGAGGGGCAAGTGATGGAGCTCTGGAGAAAGGTGATCCTTGTTCGCAGAGGACTCAGGCTTCAAAATCGGGTTTTGTTGTAGGTTGGTGGAGTTGGAACGCTCCCATTTGGAAAGAAATTCATAACTTTTTACATTTCCCATGCAGGAAGGCAGGGGTGAAGACCCCTGGAAGCCCTGTGGCTCCCATTTCTACGATATTGTGCCTAGTTTCTATTGCGACTTTGTTGAAATTGAACTGTTTTCCCAAAACATTTGGGTTAGGGAAACTCCAAGGGAAATTCCAGTTCAACACTTTTTTCCTGACTAGCACTGGTAAATTATGCTGAGGATTTTTCAGCTACACTGAGCAGTGTGAATTTCTTTCTTAGTGTGCCCCAGTCAAACAAAGTATGTTTTACAGCCATTTGCAAAGTAATGAACACAGGGAAATGCAGACAAGCCTTATAGAATGAATAACAATATTGTGGAAAGTAGCAACTCTTAAAAGGATTTAGGGGTGAGTGAACACAAGTTCCAATCTGATAACATGGCAGAAAGTTGAATGAGGCTCTTAAGGTTATAGACAGGGAGGTTAAATTGCGGAGAGTGGTGACTTATGTTACTGGTGGGTACAACAGTGACACAGTCTGTCTGGTTCTGTTAATCTCATTTAAAGAAAATGTGTGGAAAAAGATGGGCAGAAAAATGCCTAGGAAATGATTCTTGTGTTTGGAGAAAATGCTGTCCAAAGAGAGTTTGAAGAAATCATCACACTTTACTCATCAAAAAATAAGATCAAGAGGTTCCTTGGTTATGATGTATAAACCCAATACACGGGGAATATAGCAGGTACTGAATCTAAACAGATATTGAATTTAGTGGAAAAAAACATTGACTGAGAGCTGAGGCCATTTAGACTAAAAGTTAAGAAAATGTTTTTACTGGCCTGTGTTGATCAATCACTGGGAAAACTGCTAATGGCAGCAGTGGATTCTCATCTCTGGATGTCTTCATAACAAGACAGTCTGTCTTTTAGGAAACAAATACATACCAGTTGTTCATACAGATTAGTGGGCTTAGAATAAGAATAAAAATCTTAATCTGAAGGAGCTGTGATAGTTTACAAGCTAGTTTAATTGATAAGATTGTTTCATTAGTCTTAATGATCAGGGAACAATTCCCTGACTTTGGAGTCCTGTTTCCTTTGAAGGCTTGCTGAAGATGGGACCCAAGCTCTCACCTGCCCTGGGAATGGGATGCGGGCGCCCAACAGGTTGCAGCGTTGTCCCTGTGATGCAGAGCCTGATGTTGCCTGTGATTTAGCCACTGTGACATTGAGACTTGCAAATGAGCTATCACAAAGAGTCAGGAAAAGTGCTTCTGCCTCTCAGAGAAAGGACATAGATGGCATTGTTTTACGTCTCTTGATAACTTGCCAACGAGTTTTATTAACACTAGCCTCACAATGAGGTCAATCAATCAATCAATTTCCATATTTGCAGCATATTTACAAGAAATGCCTTAAAGTGTTTTCCAAAAATACAGATGTCCCTGTGAAATCTTTAAATAAACAAGAGGGCTGGAGAGCAAGGAATCAATACAATTTTTAATATATGTATTGATATTTCATATTATATATTATCTGTAAATGGATAGTCAGATTTTATATAATACCTTACATGTAACCTTATAAAAAACATACAGTTGTGATGCAGTCCTCTACTTGCCCTTTCTTTTCCATCTGCTAAAAGGTCATTGTGTAAATGCCGGACTGCACAAATCACACTTCCTTCTGGCTGGAGAAAGCAGTGGAACTCTTTCTTCTCAAACCTCCTGATAATGATGCAGCAAAACAGCTATTAAGTCTTTAAAAATGCTAGTCAAACGGACAAACTGAGGCATCAGACTAATATGCAGTAGAAACCTTTAGATTCAAATTATGTGTAGACTGGTACTGTGGTGGGTCTTTAACCGAGGCAGGAGTATTTGGGGAAATCGGCCAACTGGGATTTGCAATAATTCAGATTCTTAAAAAATGGTAAACTATTGTACAGTAGTGAAACAAGAAACCAAAGGAAGAGCGTTGGATGACTCTGTTTCTTGTGAGGTCTCAGTAGTATCTATCATTGTGCATATCCAGATTTCTGAAAGAGGCAGGAGATGGTAATTGAGCCATATGTAATAGTAGCAGGGAGTTGAATAATAAATTCTGTGCTCAGTCAAGCATTGCTTAGTTTCTGCCTGAGTTTCATTTCCAGCAATTGCTAGACAGTCAAGATTGAACTCCAGACAAGAAGAGGTAGGACCTGGATTGCATCAAGAATTATGTGCTAGTCATGAGAATTACAGCGTGATCTATTATTAGAGCATCAGAAAATAGCCCTGTGAAGTAAGGGAGAGGCTGAAAAGCATAGAAATAAGACCTGAGAGGGATCTCACCATGTAAAAATTAAAGGAAAATAGCAATCTTCCCTCGTGGCACATAAATGCTGCCTCACAAACAGGAAGGCTGCCCTAAGTCCAGATGTCTCTGGATTGCCTGCCTCCTTCTGAGGGTGTGTTGGTCCTGAGCTTCCTCCCCTTTCCAAGTTGGTTGGCTGTGGGGACACAGCTCTCCAGCCCTGGGGCGAGCTCTTTGAGGAAACCCTGCTCTAATCCAGACAGCTCTGGCTGCAGGCCTCAGCTCCCTTTGCTTGGGAGTACTTCCTTAGCCTGCTCTTGCCCTTGGTCCTGCCTGACCAGGTGCCCTGTTGATTCAGGGCCAGATCCTGACCCCTGGACTTGACTTTCTAGCTTGACCTTGGAGCTGCCTTGTCGCTATGGACTGGCTTGGTGGTCTGGACTCTCTGCAGACCCTGGTTACAACTTCTGGATAATAACTAGCAGGGCTGGAGTGCCAGGCATGTTGTTCCAGTGCTGCTGGCCTCAGAGGATGTGTGGCTCACTGCATGTGCAGGATCCTCCAGCACAGTGCCATGTGCAACAGCGGCAATGCATCAGGACGTGTTGGGCTTGCTGTGAAATCATCAGCTCTGCCAACACTTGTACTTGCACAGCTCAGCACAGACTGCCCCCAGAGCTCCCTCCCAATTTATCACGCTCATGGTCTGTACCTCTCCAAAACTCACTTCCACTTCTAATGTTAAACATTTTGGTGGGGTTTAGTTCAGGCCTGCAGCTTCACTGTTAAGTTCCTTGTCCTTGGAGGCCCGATAGAAAACCTTAACTTTGAGTTAAGCAGTCTTTGAGTGTTTAGTCACACACTGGAGTGTTACCAGGCAGGAGACTCCAAAACTGAAGGTTGACCTGGCACAGTGAACTTCTGCAGTGTACCTTTGTAATTTGGAAGAGTGCACTCAGTTGTGGAGTTGTGTGTTTGTGTTTTGGGGTGTTTGGGGTTTTTTTTTGGTTTGGTTTTGGTTTGGTTTGGTTTTTTTTAAAAGTAGAAATGGCTACAAAAATATGGTCCTTTCTTACTTACAGGGACTTGTAAATTGCTTTTTGACAACTTTTGCCTTGGAATGGGCCAGGAGTTGGTCAAGAGTTTATGGGTCAAGATTAGCAGGCAGTCCAATATGGGTGGTGTTGTAGTGGGTATCTACTATGGACCTCCTGATCAGGAAGAAGTAGTAGACGAGGCCTTCAAACAACTGAAAGAAGCCTCATGTTCATAGGCCCTTGTCCTCATGGGTGACCCACCCTGATATCTGGCGGAAGGATAATACAGCAGGGCACAAGCAATCCAGGACGTTTCTGGAGTGCACTGATGACAACCTCCTGGCACAGATAATCAAGGAGCCAACATGGAAAGGTGATTTCCTGGGCCTGATACTTACAGACAAGGAAGAACTTGCTCTGGGACATAAGGCAAAGGCAGCCTTGGCTGCAGTAACTATGAGGTGGTGGAGTTCAGGACCCTGAGAGGAAGGAGCAGGGCAAAAAGTAGCCCTGGATCTCTGGATAGCAGACTTCAACCTCTTAAGAGACCTACTTGGAAGAATCCCATGGGACACAGCCCTGGAGAGACAAGGGGTCCAGGAGAGCTGGGTGATATTCAAGGATCACCTCCTCCAAGCTCAAGGAAGGACCATCCTGAAAAGTAGGAAAATGAGCAAAGGGCAGCAGGAGGCCTGCCTGGGTGAGCAAGGAGCTCCTAACTGAACTTGGACATAAAAAGGAAGTGTACAAGAGGTAGAAACAGAGGCAGGTAACCCAGAAGGAGTATAGAGTTGCTCTCTTGATCATGCAGGAATAGGATTAGGAAAGCCAAGGCCAGCCGGCAGTTGAATCTGGGAAGGGATGTGAAGGGCAAAAAGAAAGACTTCTAAAGGTACATAAACAGCAAAAGGAAGACTTGGGAAAACATGGAGCTGCTGCTGAATGGGGCATGGGAACTGGTGATAAATGACATGGAAAAGTCTGAGGTACTAAATGTCGTCTTTGCCTCAGGCTTGACCAGTAAAATTAGCCTTCAGGAATCCCAGGTTCCTGAGACCAGAGGGAAAGTCTGGAACAAGGAGGACTTACCCTCAGTGAAGGATGATCAGACTAGGGAGCACTTAAACATACTGGACAGGTACCCGTGAGGCTTGACATGTTGCACCCATGAGTGCTGAGGGAGCTGGCTGATGTCATTGTGAGGCCACTCTTGATTATCTTTGACTATGTCGAGTGGTCTTTATGACTGGGAGAGGTTCCTGAAGACTGAAAGAGCAAATATCACTCCTACATTCAAGAAAGGTAGGAAGGAAATCTGGGGAACTGCAGGCTGGTCAGCCACACCTCAATCCCTGGGAAGGTGATGGAGAAAATCTTCCTGGAAGGTGTATCCAAACACATGAAGGACAAGAAGGTGATTGGGAGTTGTCAGCATGGATTTACAAAGACGAAATCATGCTCGAGCAACCATGTTGCCTTCTACAGTGAGATGAGTAGCTTGGTGGAAAAGGGGAAAGCAGTAAATGTTTTTTGGTTTTGTTTTTGTTTTTTTTACTGTGAGGGTAGTCAAACACTGGCACAGGTTGCTCAAAGGGGTTGTGGAGTCTCCATCCTTTCAGATACTCAAAACCCAACTGGACATGGTCTCAGGCATCCTGCTCTAGCTGGCCCTGCTTGAGCTGGGGGGTTGGACTAGATGATCTCAAGAGGTCTCTTTCAACCTAAACAATTCTGTGTAAATTTATACACCCTATGTAGATTTTGTGACTGAAGAACCTCTCAATCCATATTGCACCAGTCAGTAGCAATGATGAATTAAATAAAAAAGGTCGTTTTTCTAAAGCTATGATACAAATTGCATTGAAGTCATTAAAAAGTCCCATTGATTTCAAAGGGCTTTGGATTAGTTCCAATACTCCTTATTTAAATAACTATCTAAATGGCCTGATTTTCATGAATATAGGGAATGCAGCTGCTCCAGAGGGCTCCACTTGGCTTTGATCAGTCTCTAATTAGTTGTACTTGTTTAAAATGTTTCTAAAAAGTTTGAAAATTTGGTTTTTTTTTTTTTCTCCTCACAGTCAACAAACTCAGTAATTCCTGGAGGGGTATGGTTTAAACTTTCCCCAGAGCTCAACCTTTTATATAAAATAACTTTAGACAAAATATTATTATAAACTACAACTTATGAGTATGAAAAATCAGCAGCATGGTAGAGAGACTGTTCTGTAATCATAGAAACAGGCCAAGGGTCTTGGTGTCTCAGGCTTGTAAGGGCAAAATTTTGGGGCAAAGAGTGTTGGAGGGTGTCATCCAACGAATGTGTGTACCATGTCAGAAATCAGAGATGGGAATGACTGGAGGGAGATTGGGAAAGAAGCATTGGATCCCCCTTTCCTACAAGTGGCAGCTGTGTGGCAGACAGTAGCTCCAGTGATGGATGTTTTTGCCTTCTACTTAGTCAGTAGGTGCAGGATGTGTGAATGATGATGCTTCTGAAAAAGACTGGTAATATAATATCCTAGGCTGACTAGAGATCTGAGATTCGTTATTGAAAAACTCAGATGGGAATGCTGAAACCATTTTCTGAACACTGCAAAGCTGAGGTGCCAGAGGGAAAGTGATCGCATTGACATTCTGGTGAAATGTTCATCAGCTATTGTCATACTTTATTAAAATCAGTGAATTAAATACCCTCAACAATTATGCCAGTTATTAATAGCTTATGAATGTGTAAATCTCATTCTTAAAGAAGGTCACCTGGGCAGTGTTTCCTATTCTGCTACCAAAATGTGTGTAATTTCTGTATAAGTTATTTTGCCTTTTCTGCAACTGAAATTATCCATCGGTTAAATTATTATAATAAAAAAACAGGCCTTTAGCTCACAGGGATATATTGTTATTAGCCGTACCGTGGTTCCTACTAAGAGCTCAACATTTTTCTTACATAAGTACAAAATGTTATTACTTTTTTTTTAAAAATACTTTATAGGCCTATATGCTATTTCAAATTATTACCACATCTTAAGGTTGACATAGCCAGAACATCCTCTGTGTGTAGATTTCTTCTCTGGAAGCGGTGGTAAGCATGGCTTTGTCTATATTTCTTCCCTATCTGCTGCAAAAGCAAGAAAAAAGCTCTGATTGATGCATATGACTATGGGGAAAGACAAAGGAGAAATATCCAGCCTGGTTAAGTGCAAACTAGAAATATCAAACCAGACAGCTAGCTAAGCAGACAGTGAGATAAAAAAGATAGGGACAAGCACAGAAATACAGTGAGAATTATACTTAGCTCAACTGGGGAAAGGCACTGAAGAAGCAGTGTCCCTCCTGAAGATACCTGAATGTGTAAGAAGTAGCATGAGATAAAGGATAGAAAGGTACACCTGCCCACTGTCACCTGTTTTACTTTCCTGTTCAGGAGAGTGTTCAGGGTATAAAGATAACCTTAAAATGAATACTTGTGTTTTTCTGCTGTAATAACAGTTAAGTGGAAGTCATAGCAAGTGCCAGAAGAGGAAAAGGTTGGTGCTTTAAATGGTCGAGCCAGGCTGTAACTGTGACCACGAGGGACCAGCCAGAAGGGTTGGGAGCGACAGTGAATGCTGCTTCTTCCCCAGAGACCACTGTCACTGCAGAGCCGTGCCGTTAGCCCAGACCCAATAAGTTGCCTGCAACCCACCCTGAACCCATGCGCAGCAGCACATTGAAACTCAATGTAGTTTGCTGGCATAGTTTGAGAAATAACTTCTGAGCCTCCTCAAGTGCAAGCGTATTATTCTGTGAAACAATTCGTTCTTCTTGAATGAAAAAGACAAAATTCCAGCATTCATCATTTCCACCATTGTAAACTCCAGTGAAGCTATAGATGTTTCAAATTTACATGAATGTAAAAGAGGGAAAGATTCAGACCACGAACCTCACATTTTTGGCTCACAGACTTTAAGCTTGTTAAGAAGGCGCAGATGCAATGACTGATAAAACCAAAGCCTACGCTTTCTTGCTTTGCTATGCAGGAGAGGAAGTGGGTTTTCATCTAAAATGCGATACCACAAAGAACTAACTTTTTCCATGTCTGAGTTATACAATGTTCTTTGTAGCTAGATTCTTGGCACCCGTCAAAATATGACTAATAAAAAGACTACACTTGAAGAGATGTGTGCAGGATCCAGCTACTAAAATGAAGTCACCTTCATCTTAGTGTGGGCATTCCTTACCAGAGTGCTTCCGTGTTTCTTAATATGAAGGGTTGTTCATCCTCTCTACCTGGCTTTAACCACTGATGCGGTAGGTAGCAAGGTAGCTGTCAGTACCTTTAGCTGCAATGAAGACCTGAATCCATGGGGTACCTATCTGCTGCTGTAAACCTCCATACTTCATTGCACCTGTTCACCCCAATGGAAGTCTTGGTCATAAGTGTTGGCCTCTCTTTTTGGGAGCAATTGGGAAGTCTTGTGGGGTGAAGCTCTTGGATTTAAGGAGAAAGTGGATGCTGTGCCAGATGTTTTTGCTACGATCCTGTACCTGAAGATAGTAGCATACAGAGGAAAATTTCCCAGGGAGGATGGGCTCTGAGATGTGGGCAAAGGCTTTCTTTCTGTCCTTTGGCTTCAGGAAAGGGTTGGGGGTGCATGCAATTTGGGGAGGGAACCATACAGCAGGGATTGGTGGGGCTCTCTCATAGCACTCAGAACCAGGGTGTTTCACCTTGACTGTTTATAGCAATCCCCAGCTGCCGTATGTTCCTGCTTCTCATCCTCCTCAAGTGGTGTCCTCTTGCCACATATTGTGATGAACTGAAGAAATCATGCTCTTTCAGCTTCTGGTCCGGCATGGCAACTTATAGGGGCCATGACTAAACTGTGGGGCAGAAATGCTCTGCAGGTGCCTAGTCAACCTGGTTGGAGCATGCTGAAGCTGGCTCCTGGCCTACGCGATTGGTTTTCCTTCATATGCAAACCAGGCTGTTGAGAGGGGGAAGGAGAGAAAATCCTACATACCAGCAAGCTCCCAGGTCCCACAGTTTAGATGAAGCCAAAGGGTAGCTAATATTTAAGTCTTTCATTTAGTTTTATTTAGTTACTGAAAACCTATTAGGTCTAATTTTAATTGCATTAAGGCCTTGTTGCACTAATCTAAAGGGGTAAAGGTACCACTTAATGGTAGAAATCAGTTAGTTTCAATTTTAAAGCACTGCTTTAATTCATTCTTCAGTGTTGAAGAGTGAAGAATAATTGTATTGGCTTCTTGTTATCACTGCTTGATGTATTCAAGACCATCTATGTGCGTGCTGGTGTCTCTTGGTAATGGCTGGAGAGCATTAGTGCACGTGGCAGAGCTGTGGAGCTGACACCTGAGGTTTCCAGAGGGTACCAGAATTAGGGTTTTGTCTCTGAACATCGTTTAAATTCTCTTTTAACTGATGTTTTAAAAGAGAAAGTTTTGAAAGGTGCAAATGGAAACTTTCTAAAAGCAAAAATCCCCTGAAGCCCCACACACTGTTTCTCAGGATGCCTAGATAGTTTCTTGCTCTTACACCAGCCTGCTGAAACAAGGCATTTTAGGAGCTTTTCCCCAGTTTCTCTTGACTACTCCAGCTCTTACAGGGATCTGGTGATGTTTGGTATTTCAAAGTGCTTTAAGATCCCTGATGAAAGGTGCTGTATAAATGCACCTTTTTTACACAGAAAGAATACAGTCTGCTAGGACTCTGTGTGTGTGTCTGTCTGTCTGTGTGTATAGATCTATCTTATTCCCCTGCCCTGGCTGCCCATTTAGGGTGTAACAAAATATTATTTTCCCTCCATGCCACTGGGCAGGTCTGGGAGAGCAGGTAGAATCAGATTGCTGCAGCTGTCTGTACGACGCAAAGAGCAAAAAACTTCTTTACAAAAAGCACAAAAAAAACCTCTTCCAGGTGCAGGGTTTGTGACTTCCCATGCTAGAGCAAGGTGAAAGTGAAGGACTGCTGGTGGCTGAATTGCAGCAGTCTGGTACCTGATCTATTCCTTTACAGTGTGCTGCTGTCTGCTTCATCTTTGTCTCAATGCTGGGGTGACCCTCCCACCTTGTGTGGTGGTGTCTCTGTGTGTCACTAGCTGGTGCTGCCATATAGCCAGGGGTTTCTTCCACCTGCATGAAAAAATGTGTGGAAACAGCACATATTCAAGACATAGAGGGGTAGCTGAAAACAGCCCAGTGGAGTAACCACTACTGGCCAGACAGCCTCAGTGTGTCCATCAGACCTTCATGTGTCAGGGAATGATCATGAGGTGATGGGGAAAGGCAAAGCAGCGGGGGACAGGTTAATTGTTTGGGTGCCTTTTTCAGTCCTGAATTTCTATAATCAAGAGACCTAAGGGTTCCTAAATGTCTGCTGATTTTTGGCTTTGAGGAAGTCAGGGTAGTGGGACGCATAAGCTGAGGACTAGGTTTCTTCCCATTGCTCTAGGGTGGTGTGCCCAAACAACCATGGAAAATGCGTGCTCCAAGGGCATAAAAGGCATAAAATACAGCTGTTTACGTGCAAGAGGTTTCTCATCAGACTCTTCTCTCTGTCCCCCAGATTTCAGATGACTATGTAGTAGATGAAAGTGTAGGAAAGAAGCCATCAGGCCTGGATTATCTTCTTGCAGGGGAAGCCTGAACACAGATTTAGGAGGTAGACTACACCCTGCACTATGGTTAACCACATCAGCGAGTGAAAAGTTCTCTTGCTTATATTAACAGCAAGATCATGCTTAGCATCCTAGTTGATAAAGCACATTTCACTAAGCATGTTTTCTGTTTCAGTCTTTACAAAGGATGTCGGGCCTTGAATATGCTGCTAGAGAAGTCCCATCCTGCTGCTGCTGCTGCTGCTGCTGTAGTCCTTGGGCCCTTTCAAACCGGGGTGGGAAGCACAGCATGGGCCTGAGTCTCCCGGGAGTGGGTCAGCTGCTGGATCACGGGTTCTCCAAAGTCCGTTGGCTTTGGGTGCTCTGATAATTGTGCTGTTTGCTAACTTCTGCGTCCTTGATCCTAAACATCATAGTCTTTATAATGTCTTGCATGTGTAATGTGCTGTACATAGAATGCAGGAATCATCTGTTTTTCTGCACTGGCAAGCAGCCTTCCCTTAGGGTGGAGGGACTGTTATTTAACAGCCCATAGAAATACATACAGCAGCTGGAAAAGAAGTAAATAAGGGAACAGGAAGCAAAGCTTTTTCAAGAACTGAAGAGGCAAGACTATTATTTAACACTTAGGGATGCTCTCTATCCTTCCTCCCATGGGATCTTCTGAAACTGGGCTAGCCTTTCTGTTCATTTTAACAAAGGCTGGATGGGCTTCGGCGCAGTAAATCCCCAAGAGAGTTGACAAAGGCTACCCAGGCATGTCAAGGGGGAGAACGCAAAATAGCATTTTTAGCTGTAGCGCCTGATTTCTTTCAAGCTGGCACCACACCTGTATGGTGGAAAGAGAATCAGCCAGGCAGCTAAACTTGTACTTCCTTCTGATATATCAATACGTTTTGTTAGATACAATCAGTCACTTATAATCCTTATATGACAGCTGCAGTTTCTCCTCTCAGCCTCGCACACTGTGCCATTATAAATAGATTGTCATATTCCTTGCAGCACTAAGTTGCTTTCTGCATTCCCATTCCCTGGGCGGACTGATTGACTTGGGAATCCTGCCATTTTGGTAGCCCTCCAGAAAAAGCGCTTACTTATTTTTGCATCTGTTGCCAAACCTGTATAAGTATGTTACATTAAAAAGTCAGTATTTAACCACAATTACCATAAAGGGGTATTTGATATGACAGTTGTTTCCTGCTGTGTTATGTTTCTCTGTACACAAACAGCAAATGGATGGTTTTAATTAGAGGAGGGGCGGCCTTCCTAGCGATATCTGCACTGCTTTGAACACAAAATGCATTCTTGCTTCTTTAACCAATATAGTGATTAAGGATTTAAAAGTGCAGCCAAAAAAAACCCCAGAAGGATACCTGTTGTAGGGAGCCCACAAGCACAGAGAAATATTTGGGTGTATCGAATGACACCTCCTGCAAGTAAATGTTAACTGCCTAAGGGTGATGCTGGAAGTGGAGCAATTGTATGGCTGTGGGATACTTTACCAGAAGAATAATAATATTCATAGCATTTGCCTGTCCTGTGGCCTAATACAGAAATATATGCATGGCAGTGTGCTGGGCTCTCCGGAATCAGGGATATGTCTCTGCGTATAACAAGATCTATTGCCGTAATGACCTGATCCAACCTTGGTGAGTCAGTGAAAAACTTCCCATTGAGGTGAATGCGCTTTGGATCATACCGTAATCCTTTAAAAATCTTCCAAGACAATGTGCCTCATGTCTAGCCCTGCAAAATAGGGCACTTTGTGTGCATGGTTCTTAATGAGGCAATGTCTGTTGCATTTTAATAGCATCCTCTTAGGCATTGGCCCAGATCAGAGCTCTTTCAGTGGCTGTTTAGACACTTAACATTGAGTGCTCATTGATTAAAACCCAAACACAACCTCAGAAGCACGGACCAGTCTGTCCTGACCAGGCTCCAGACTGATGTCCCCTCCATGCTCGTTCTCTCCCTCTTTCTATCTAGTCCCATGAACAGTGAATTTTTTACTATGTGGTGACAGAGCTCCAAGGGGAGAGGTGAAGAGCTGTTCTTGTCTCTGTTTCCCTTCTTCACCAACTCTCTTCCTAATCTGGACTGAATTTGGGCAATTAAATGCCCCATGAGAAGGTAGGAGATGGGTTGAGAAAGGTGCTGAATCTCCACTTCCCAGTCAGCTGCTATAAAAATGCCGTTAATATACAAATGCTAGGGAAGGAGGTGACATGCCTAAAGTTTCATTTCTGAGAGATGATGACAGTAGGAAAGGGCAGACATGCCTGCTGGATTCATCCCTCAAGGAGAGGGGAAGATGGAGGAGACATCTAGGTTATAGCTGAGGCTTAGGGTGGATATTGTCAGGTTCTCCTAGGGTGACTCTCATCAGGCAGAGGCTTTCTGATGCATCTGAAAAGCTTGTGGTCCAACAGGGATCTCATGAACGTATGTTCCTTCAGGGCTTAGTGGCAGGTAGAGACTCCATTTTGGGTCACGGCTTTAAACTTGGATGCTTCACCTCTGCTGAAATGCTTTATTAAAATGAAACTTAAACCCAGAGACCTCAGAGTGCTTTTTGGAATGGGTAAATATAATTATTTTATAGTTTTGGATGAGGGCAGGATTTCTAAAGATAGCTGTATGTCTAGCATCAGGAAAGGAAGCCTTTGGTATTTTTTCCTCCGGTGATTAAACGGGTAGGTGCTTGAGGGTTTCAGTGAAGATTAACCTGAATCCCATTGACTGTTTATCTGTACCTTGAGGTATCCGAGTAATCTGAAAATACAGCCTTGGGGGATTTGCCCAGAGCCCAACAGAAGGCAGGTGTCGGATCTGATAACAGAATATGGCTTTCCTGATCTGCTTGCTTGCTCCAGGGGCACTGACGAACTTCTGCTCTGCTGCTTCTCTTGTCCGCTCTTTTGAGGGGTCCTGTTTGACATGTATTTTGGTATTGGATTATAAACAGGCTTATACTTTGTGGCTGAAGGTAGAAGAATAAGGGGCAGAAATCATTCATAGTAGATACTTGTAAAGAGGTATAGATATACAAAATTCTATTGCTTTGATATAAATAAGAATTTAAAGTTACTTAACAGGCTGTCTAAATACCATTTTACATCTGGCCTGTGGAGTGTTTTAGCAGGCTCAGTCTATTTAGATTGAGCAGATACTTATTGCATACTAATCAGAATACTTACTGATTTAGCACATTTAATGTTTTTCATCTAGCTAATAGGAATCTCTTTAGTTGTTCTTTCCCTCCATAAATACTTTTCTTAATGTCCAGTGCTCTTTTTTAATATGCAAGTCCTCTCTCCTGAATCTGAAGAGCAAGATTAAATAGGATGCTTATATCGCATATGAATAAATAGCTCTACACCATTAAAAGCAGCTGGATAGTAAGTACTGTAAAATCAGCATCTTTTTGTACTTTCAACCAGAGCATAAATGAGCTTCATGGCTTGGTGTACCATCAAATCCAGGTCTGGGATAATATAAGTGCAGAGATCCTAGAGTTTGTTCCAAAACCAAGAAAAATAAAGATCACAAACCATTACATATCTACTGTATTTTTCCTGCACTACCTTATTGCTGAGCTGCAGCACCTTATCAGCACTTCCCTCTGTCATTCCCTATTGCCAGACACCTACAAAATGCCTGCAAAGCCTTCGACATGAAGTAGGAAAGATGATGCCTGTCTCCAAGTTATGAAGATTGTTTACAATCCAAATATTTGAAGATGTTGCTAGTTATATGGTAACCAGAACCTGTGTAACTCAATGCTTTAATTAAAGGTTTCTGTTGACTGAAGCATGGATGATAGCTGCTTTGAAAGCTATTGCTGCAGCTAGGTTTTATCTACCTCTAGAGCTGGCACCAGAAATCATCTAATTCAGAGTAAATATAAATTTAAAAAAGCTCGTTGCTGGCTGGTTGCTGTGCAAATGCAATCAGCTATTGATAGTCTGTCATGATGGGAGGAATATCTCTGATGGAGAAAACTGCACTCTCCAAGAAAGCCTGCTGCTTGCATTTTCTTTTCTTTTGTGACTCTCAGTGGTTTTAATCTCTCCCAGGACTCTCTGTCCACAGAAAATGCCATCTGAACAACTTTCTGTGGGCTCTTCACAGCTTCTGACCTCCTCTGTGGTTTGGCCAACATTGTTGCTAGTGGTATTGGATTTGGAGACTTGATTATTTGTGTTAGTGAGAATCAACGAGGACAAGCAGGTAATGAAGGACTTGGGTTGGCAGTGCAAGGGAATGAGCTCGAACCTTACCATCTTTCTTGTTCCCAATAAATGTTAGCAGAAATCTTCCCTGAGGGGGATTTTAAGAAGGCAACAGCTGCTCTGGAGATGTATCCAAGCCTCTGGACCTTTTGAGGTTCGCCCATCACTTCTTACGATCAGGAAAGAAATGCATGACTCTGTGAGGAAGGTATTTTAAGCTTATTTTCTTTAATCTTCTGGGTTCTGTGGTTGTGACTCCCCTGAGGTCATACAGATATTTTTAAATGAATTCTCACTGCTTGAATAACAGGGAAATAATGTCTTGGGTTTCAACTTCTGTATTCTCCAGCTTCATAACTTTGGGCACTCCTCAAGTGAAGCTGAAGTCGTCAGGCTGTTTCAAGAGTCCTTTTGTATTTACATTAATAACAAACCTTCCCCCTCGAAGAACATTTGCCATACTTCAAATGTTTATTGTTCAGCTGGGCCAGCTAACAGTTGTATTGAGCAAAGCCCCATGTGACAACCAGCACATTCCTGGGTGATTATAGTATACTGCCCACGACTGTTTAATGTGTACGTTGCGGTAGTATCCGCACGGTCTGGAGCACAGCTAAGGGGGGAAAAAAAAAGAGCCCTTGCAATCCGAGTATGAAATTGTTATATAGGGATATAAAAAGCAAGGAAGAGGTTGTTGCATCCCTGGTAAAATGTCTTCTGTCCCCCACTTGCACTGAATTTGTACCTGCTTTCTGACAGGAGAGCGCTCAGCCTGTGTATGCGTGTGCTGTGGCATGGAGCCTTTGGAGCTGTTTTCCCCAGAGATGGCTCAGAGCTCTTCCCCCAGCCACATTTGCATCAGAAAATGGAGTCTGTCAAAATCGACACGTGTTGTGGGAGCACACCAGCATTCAGGGGGTGGCAGGAAGGGACGCGGGGTCGCTTCATCATCCTCGGTTTGTTCCGATTGGTGCCAGACTGCATTGATTTGACAAGACCAAGGCAATTAATTTCAACCTGCAATGCTCCTATTACTTTTCACTCTGTCTACTTACACTGAAGGGAATGTTAATATTAAAACTCTTCAAAGGCAGCAGTGCTTTATATCGTGATATCATTGTAGAAGTGAGGTATTTCCACACTTCTGAATTGATTTCTTTTAAAGGAGTTTTTAGCTAGCAGGAAAACTTAAAATTCGGACTTTTTGTGTTTATCATGACAAAAACTCGGAAACTCTGGAGGTGACTACAGCTTCCTACCTAACTTGAATGTGTTCTTGTGTCCACACCTCTTCTTGCTCTAACACGTGCCAGATGCCAACATCTGAAAAAATACATTTCCCGACCAAAAAAACTTAGGAGGTTTTTATTTACTGGATTCATTTATAACCCTTTTTAAAATTTTTGTTGTAAGTAACACAGTGGAGCTCCCACAGAAGGTGCTGGGGCTTGCAAGAGGGAGGGGAGCATTTCCCCTGCCCGGCGCAACATGAGCCTCCCACAGCCATCCTCGTGCCCTGGGTGCTACCGGCACCCCTGAGCAAGCCCTACGCAACCCACCCATGCCTGGGGGGCCCACACTAGGGTCCTGGTCCCACTTTGGGGCTTTTAAAAAAGTGCTTAGGTTTTTCCCTATTTCTGTGCACCCATTTCCCCTTCTCACTCTCCTCCCATGTGCAAGCAGAGGGGTACGACCGCTGCATATGACCCCCCAGGGAAGTACAGCTCCACCTGGGTGCTTTTCCAATAGGACTGTGCCCATGGCAGGGCAAAGCCGGACAAACCTGGGGCCTCAGCTGTGATCCCATAGTGGGCAGCAGAGGAGCATCAGCTGGGGTGGAGGAGGAAGGTACAGTTTGTCTCCTCGTTTCTTCCTCAATAACTGCGTCTGCCACGGCGAAGATAAAGGCGTTGGAGCAGACTGGTTCTCAACTTTCCTAATAATAGAAATTTTTTAAATCATCCATGGTGTTTAGATTGCTGCCCTGCCATGAGCTACTGTCTTACTAATGTCATCCAACAAGCACACAGGGAAGAATGAATTACCACAAGTTAATAAAAATAGTTTTAGTGCTTAGGATTGTTTCAAACATGTTCCGTTCAGATGGATTTTTGTGCTAAGAACAATGTTTCTTCCTTACCCCAAAATCTTCTAAATCAAAAGAAAGGGCTGCATAGCTATTGATTGTCTTTTAGCAGTTCCCGTATAAGGAAGGAAATTATATTCAGGCAGGCCTTTTAAATCGGTTCGGAAATCTCATCTGGACTTGTCTTTGCGTGAGAGCCCTCCGCTTTGCTAGTCCTCTGTGGCGTGTGAGCTGGCTGTTCTCCTCAGCTAGACAAAGAATAATCTCAAATGTGGATTAAACTGACAATTGGCTTCTTAAAAAAAGTCTTTTTTTAATGGCTGTATGAGAATGAACATTTCCAGCAAGTCCACAGAATGTTGCAGGAAAATTGGATCTGAAATTAGCTCCTTCTGACTAACTTTCATGCAGCGGGCTATCGTGGTGCCACCTAGATTCTTCCTGTTAATAAGGCTTATTTAAGGGGTGGAATAATGATGGTCTTGCAAAATGCCTGCTTTTGCAAGATTCTCAGTATAATTTTGATGACTCAAAATGATCAGATATGATTCTTTTGAATTAAGCACGGTCAGTGACTGCTACCATATCTCTGTAGGGTATTAAAGATTTTAAACATTTTCATGGTAGTATTTTTGTTAGGAAGTGAAAAATAAGGCTTTGCAGGCTGCCACACCTTGCAGAGGTTTGGTGCAGGTTTTGGTTTCCTTTTTTTCTGTTGTTACTTTCTACAAAACAAAACACTACTTAAAAGAATGTTTTAGTTCATTTAACATTAAAAAAGGTTTCCATTTGGAGAGAATGATTTCTTCAAACCCTAGATTACGCTGTGCCTAATCAACTCAAAGAACTGTTTTTGTCTAGGAGAAGTTACCTCAAGTCAGATTCTCTGGGACTCATTTTCACGAGACTGAGAAACTGGGAACTGAGCTGTTATTCTTGGTGCAGCCCAGCTCCCTGAGCCCAGGGGGAATAAAAAAATCAAACCAGCCAAACACAAAAATTACCTTTTGCATACAGCTCTTGGACTCTTGTCTGCTAGTACCTTGCCAAGAAAGGTCTCTGGACTTCTGCTCACTACCTTGATTTAAGTGGAAGTCTTTTCAATGCCTCTTTTTTTTTTTTTTGCCTTTTTTTTTGCCTGAAGTGGTGAGTTTGGAGGACATCTTCTCTGGGACAGTGGGGAACGAGATCCAATTTTCCCCTGAATTGTTTTCCTTTCCTGTTACTGTCAAGGCTTAATTAGCTCAGAAGGATCAAAGGGATGGCCGCCTGTGTTTCCCAGTCAGGCAGGATGCAGCCCATAATGGCAGGGAGGTGGTTGCCCATGTAGCTGATACTTCTGATGCAGAGCAGGGAGACAAGAGATGGAAATGGCTGTGAGCTGAAAATGAATCTATGAGCCCTTTGGAAGTTTGGGGGACAGATTTCAGGCCCTTCCCCAACTGTGAGATGGTTTTGATATAGATGAATCCATCAGGCCTTTGGCTGAGTGGGAAAACACTGCTAATTGGAGAAAATGCTCCATTGCAATGGAGCCATGAGATGCCATGGCTGTCAACCCCAGGGAAGGGAGCAGGGATGCCTCTGCCAGTGCCTGTCTGGCGGGACGCCCCGGCACCTCCTCCCCAAGGCTGCTACAGGGGAGACACAGCTGCAGCGGAGTCTGAGCTCTGCACTGGACCTTGCCCCATGGATACTGTAGCCTGTGTATGTTTTCTGTCTGTAATATTTAGGGGGAAGTGTGGCATGACGATGGGAACTGGCTGAAAACGAGGTGGCTAATCTGCTTGGACCTGCAATATATTTCAACTCTGACCTTTCATATCTCTTGCTGCCGCTATCTCGCGTATTCCTTTATCAGAGATTTCCAGTCTCATGTCAATTTTAAGACACAGGGTGTGGGCCTTGGGCAAATATTCAGTGGAGATTAGGAGGAGACTTTAATGAATGCAGCACAGCAGAAGCACTCGCATGACAGTGGCTTTTGAAAAACCTTTCCCAGGGCAGTTGCAGCAAATCTGGGGCACGCCATGATTTTGTTCACTTGAGATGCCAGCTGCAAGGCATGTTGTTCCATGTGGATTTTCTTTTGCATTTCACACGCTCAAAATGTCCGCTCTGTGGCTGCTGGGGCTTGAAATGAATTTGGGAACACGTCCAAAAAATGGTGGGTGGGTGTGTTTTGTGGGTGAAGGCTAGCAGATGAAAAGCCCTGTCAAACGAGGGGATACGAAGAAAAGATGATCCCGGTGCATACCCTGGCCAGAGCCAGGGCAGAGGGAGGGAGGATTCGTTTCCACAGGGCACGTCAAGATGCTGACCCAGATTCGTGATGCCGCAGTGGTGGGTTTTACACAGCGCTGACTGCGCATGCAGCAGCTCAGCAGGAAACAGCTTGTGCAGCACGAACGTTTCATCACATCCCTTCCAGGGTGGGGAATGGACTACCTGGAAGTCCCTGCAGCTTGACGGCTGGATTGGGAATTGCCTCCCCTCTTCCTCCCTCTTCCCCTCTATAATACTAAAACTCTGTAGAAAAGCTGAGCAGTGGGGTCTGGCTTCAAGTTTGGGTGCATCTTTGTGGGTGGGTGGTTGCACCGGGTAACTCCCAGCAATCTCACCTGAACCACCAAAATTAGTGGGGTTGTAGTGGTGTGATGGTGGTATCAGAGTCAGGCCCCCGGGGACATACACGCTGGTGCAGAGCTGGCTGCAGGTGTGTCCAACTGCCCGTGAACTGCCTCGTTGTTCAGAGTTTATCCCTTTTACCTGCATCTTAATTAGTTGCTAAATGACCAATAAATGATTGCTGCTTAATCTTAGTGTTTCCCCACCATCAGTCATGTAAAACTGTCAGTATTATTTTATGCCTGTTAAAGGAAATGGTGCTATTCAAGGACCCACATGATGCAGAACTTGGTCTGACCTAGAGCTTATTTAATAAAAGCTTTGTCTGTCGAGTGTTAGCTTCCCCTTTCTGCTCAAGTTACAGGACCACAACCTCCTTTCATTTTCGCTTACCTTCAGAGATCCACGCTCAGACCTGTAGGAAGCACCAGAGAAGAGAGGAAGGCTGGACTTGCTGCTAAGGCAAGTCTAACTCAGGCCTGCTGAGACCCATTTCCACTGTCATGGACTTATGCTTCCCATTTTTGTCCCCTTTTCTCCCTCTAGAAAGTGGGAATGATTGTACTGGCCTATCTTATCAAAGTATTAAATAGCTCAAGGAGTTGAGGCTTAGAAAGAGGTTAGAGAGTACAAAGTACAAAACATGGCAGCATTGTGTAGTCCTCGAGATTGCATTCGCTCCATCACGCAACAAGGCCACTGGGAAGGTCACGGCAATTTGGGTTCTTGCTCAGCCCTCCTCCTCAGGTTTTGGAGGGAGACTCTCAGCCTGACCTCAGCAGTTTGCAAGCCCTTGGGTCTGTCTGACTGCACGCAGCCATGGGGCAGCAATTGTTGGGATATTTCAGGTTTTTTCACTTTCCGTTTCTGATGAGGTAGCAAGAGAAGAGACGGTGGTGTGGCTCCTTGTAGTTGAGCACAGAAACATCACTGCTCCTCCAGTTTTAGCAAATGAATCATGACCGATGTTGTTCTAAGTGAAATTTTTTCTCCTTATGTCCCATTAGGAGCTGCGATGGAAAGTTTCCTGTAGATACGCTTCTGTAGCAGCTTGGCCAAGGAGGACTCCAGTCCCTTGCACGGCAGCTTCAGGCTGGCAGCAGGGACCTGGTTTTTGGTACCATGCTGGGCCCCCCCTCCATGCATGAGATCACATTGCTTTAACCCTTTGTGAGGGGAGGAGGCAGCTCTCCTCACTGCTGAAGGCCAACACATTAGTGCTGCGTGGTGCCAGCCGCGTGTCTGCCCTCAGACACGCTTGGTGTGGCTGCCAGCATTGATTTTGTTGAAGGGAAGCCCTCAGTTTATCAGGCCAAGCTCTTTTTTGTGCAAGATCTGCTTGGCACAGAGGAGAGGGGCATTTGTCAGGGACTGCAGCTATCCCTGAGGTTTGCCGGTAGTTTTTAAAGCTGCCGCGGTCTGTGAATGGCCACAGCATTCACTTGGTGGCCGCAGCTACCAGGTCACCCAGGAGGGAGTTGATCACCCCAGGCCTTGGAGGCCTGCTGGGCTGCTCCTTCCAGCCAGCCCAGTGGGATGAGGGAAGGATCCCACCAGCTCTGTGCTGGTTAAGGCCACCTCTCCATAGCGGAGCACTTAGCAGGGTCCCCGTGGTCAGGATACGTCCCCTTTGCCTGGCTGCAGAAGGGCTGGGAGCATGGGGAAGAGCTGGGTCTGATACATGTGATTCTCCAGCTTGCTGCCCCTTCAATCTGATCTTCCCCCTGCCCCTGGTAGAATAATGCATGCCAACTGAGGCATGTCTAATTCTTCTCTATCTTCCTCAGCCTGTACTTTCCTTATCTGAGTGGCCAAAAATAACCTCTGCCTCTTCTCCTTTCCAAGCGTTGTTCATGCAAGATTGGCCTCGCGGTACCTGTGTAGGAAAGTAAAGCACACAGCTTGGGTTTTGTCCATAGACAAAAGGGATTGAACTGCAATGAGCAGGGGATTCCCAGAGGTGGGCTTCATCTGCAGCTACTGGGGATTTTCCAAAGCGGAAGCCTTGTGTAGACCTCATGTCATCTATTTGGTTAGGCTGTATTGCATGGCCCATGTACCACGAAGCATTGCAGGAAAAAGTTAGTGGTTTGGATTCAGAGGTGTATAATTGCATAAAGACACGACTAGAGTATATGGGGAATGGTTTTTCTTTTTTTCTCTTCTGCGATGGATTTCTTCCTTTTATTGCCCTCTTACTTTGATGAGCTTGCTTGTGATTGCCGGATGCTGGTGTGAAGAGGGTGACTGAAGTGCCGGTGTAGAAATGCCGTGTTTGAAAACAGAGAGCTTGATATGGATAAGTAGAAAGGCGTCAAATCCTCATCAGAAGATAAATGGGTGCAGAGCCTCTGCCTACAAATGCAGCCATCCCTGTTTATGCTGCTCTAAAGAACTGCCTTGGAGAAAGTCAGCTGAGCTAGGGAGCTAACGTACTTGCTAGGGAAAGTATGATGAGAGGTGTGTCCATGTGTCCCTGCCACCTCCCACTTGCTTTCTTGACTAACTGGACTCCTTCTCTGGGGTGGATGCCTGGGAGGTTGTTCCCCTGCAAAGGTGAACTTTCCCCGAGGCGACTGTTCAGGCCAGGGCAGCTCGGGCATGGGGTGTCCAATGACTATGAGTGCATTGGGGAAGGGTTGTGGGGGTGGCAGGGGTTTTACTCTAGCTGGGGCTCTGAATAGAAGGGGGATGATGTGGCAAGAGCCTGCGTGATGCCAGCACCTCATGCACGTCTGGTACATGAGGTATGAGGAAGCATGGGGAAAATTCTTGAGCTTTGTAGACAGCTTTATTCATATCTCCCAGATAAGGATGGACTGTGGCGGTGGTTGCAGGTAAAGCTCACTCCTCCACATGACTGGGAGCCCTTGCCACACTTTCTGATTCATGTTCGCTGTAGCTGAAAGCTTAGGTGGGACAGAGGTGCCAGATGGATCTTGTGCTGGGTCTCTGCACGATGGGGAGCTCTGCGAGTCTGAAAAGTCTGTGTTGGCCAGCTGCATGCGGGAGGTGGGGGGAGATTTGGAGGAGTGTGTGAAATGAATATTTGTTCATTTTGAGCTTTAAGCACTCAAGGAAACTTTGCAATTAAAAAAAAAAGAACCAAAAACTCAGCCCTCCACCCCGTTAGTTTCTGTGCATTCGTGCGTGTGTATCTATATATAAAGAGTTATTTTAGAAGGCTGTTCAGTCGGCTCCCATCCTCCATGTCTCATTCATTCAGTAGGGCACTGCTTCTCCTGGCATACCGGTAAGCAGAATGGTAATGCAGGCCACACCTTAGGGTTAAAAAAAGTGTCCCTTGAAAGTCAGGATTATAGTCGGGCTTTTGACATAGCAATCTCCCAGCATGACACTTGGTAAAATTTTCTTTTTGCCTTGCTCCTGCATGATGTTCAATTCTTCCATTCAGCTGGAGGCCAGTGACAAATCTGTGGTATCTTTCAGTAGGGCCAGGATGTTTATTTCACTGCCAGACCTGGAATACAGATTCTTGAATGCTGTGCACCACTAATGCACCACTGAATAATCCTTGTAATTATTTCCCAGTCTTTTCTTCTCAGGATACGCATATCCTGAGCATATATATTAACGGCACATGTAAGCTGGAGGCAATGGCTCTGCTGTCAGCTTCTGCAGGCAAGCCTGGATCAGCAGCTGGATAGACCGGTGCTGTTGTGCCCATCACTGCTGGCTGCAGATCTGGCCCATCCATGGCAGTGAACATAGCTGGGGAGGGGCAAACTCTTCCCTGGGGTCAGGGTCACCCAGCAAGTATCAGTGCCCTGAGAGTAACAGGAGAGTTGAGCAATATCAGAGCTGGTCACTTGTTTCTCTGAGGCAACAAAATGTTAAACATTTGGTCCATCAGAAATGCTCGAGGCTTGTGCTTATGTGGAGCAAAGCCTTCAATCAGTAGGTTGCTACTACTGGGTCTGGTAGTAACAGCAAAGGATCTGCCCCTCTTTGGGATTAGTAAAGGGATTTCTTGATAGCTTCCACCATCCCCTTGTAATTAACGGCATAAGCCTCAAGTGGTATAAAAAGGCAAAACTTCCTTGGAGCCATTCTGACCAATGTGACAGGGGACATTGGCCTCATTGTTACTGTTGGCCTTGGTTACTCATTTTTTCAGGTTTCCACTCAGAATTACTCATACCAGTTTTACAAATGGGATATGTGCGGTGACTAAACTGGGTTGGATGATTCTAACATAGTTCATTATATCTTATGCTAACATGAGTTGTTATTTTTTATGTACTTATTTATGAAAAGTATATATATTGGGGGAGGATAAGTATTTTACTATATATGGAGATCTCTTGTAATATCACATCAACGTTCAGGCAGCCAATGAGGCTTACTGTTTTGCATGCAGCTATATAGAATTGGATTTAATGCTCCACGGGGCTATGCAAAATGATGTGCCAAGGGAACTGGGAGGCGAAAAGGCTTTTAAATGCACCATAATATTTAGCTCCCAATGTGTGTGCAGAAAGGAGCAGTCTGAGACATTCGGCAACACTTGCCCACAGCTGTCCCAATAAATAACGTCCCTAGTCTTCCTACTGTACGGTGGGTGTGCAGTACTGCATTACTGATGGGTTATCATGCTCCTCTGACTCTGCAGGACCTGGAATACCTGGAATACCAGTTACACCCTCGGTGGTAACTGCTCTTTGGTATCCGTTCGACCAACTCTGAGCGCCTGCAAGCCTGGAAAAAAGTCAATAGGCACAGAAAAAGTGTATGAATCCTTTGTTTTTCTGCCAACAAAGAGGTATCTTCAGAGGGAAACAAAAATAAACTGGCTGATTTGGTCAAGTAGATCTGAGCTGAAAAGTTGAAAGACCCATATCCTGCCTGTGAATTTATATTTATGCATAGGGTGCGCTCAGATCCTTTCTCTAAGCAGCGGGCTCAAGGGGTTATGGAGCTGCGGTACTGTACCACCAGGAAGGTGTTTTGCAGCCCGAGGAGTCTTATTCTTGAAATCTCTTGAGTCCCAGGTAGGACTGCAGTATCTGTAGGGTAGGGCCATGTTTTATAGCACATCCACCTGACTGCTGCTGAACTGTGGCACTGTGAAACCCTTGGGTACATGTTATACCCTCTCTTGGTAGTGGCATTTCAGCAAAACCTCTCTTCCCCCACCCTGCAAGGGTTACATATAATTCTCTTGGAAAAGAAAATCCTCTCTGTGTGTGACCTGGCAGGGTGTGAGTTGCATGCAGGTTGGAGGGTAGTCGCTGGAAGTATTCACTTCTTTTCTTATATGCTGTGTCACCTTTCCAGTGTAATTACCACCTCTGTGTCAGTTTTGATTTCTAAATGGTTAAAGCTCATGAATCACCTTTTGTTTCCCTTTTCCACAGCTTGATAATGAATGCTTTTCCCTTAAAGTGTTTCCTGTACTGTGAACGTTTGACCATGACTGATCAACTCCAGTCATCACCGTAGTGAATGATTGCAAATTGTGCAACATTGTCCCTTGATGAAGACAAGTGAGCTCATCGTTGGGACGAGAAGGTGACTCTTCTCCCAGGCATCTTTTACATTAGCAGGGGAATAAAGTCACAGAGGAGCAGGAAGACTCCTGTAATGGGAAAGATCAAACCAAAAGATTAGGGAATGGCTCACTGAAACAGCCTGAGATTATCACGGCCCTTTCCACTCAGCTAACTAGCACGTGAATTGGGGAAGTTAGGTCACCAAATTTTTATGGTGCTTCTCACAGTGTAGGAGTATTCCAGAAAAATTAGGAGGCAGCAAATGTGTGAGGAGTAAAAACACTCTGTTTTACACAAGGTGTAATTAACACGTGGAAATTCCTTTCAGAGTCTCAAGGTCAAGAGGCAAGTGGGATTAAGAGAGTGAATGAAACACTTGGAGGGCTATGAGACTGCTTCTAACAACTCTGTTAGAAGGAATCAAAAGCACTAACGAGTCTCGCCTTCAGAAGCATTTGCCAAGGCTTGGATATTGTAGCTGTTCCTTGGTTGTCCACTGAGGGGTTCATTCAATCTTTTGCTGAATCTCTTTGCTCTCAGAGGCTCAGTATCAGAGTAGGTGGGTCATTGGGATTGCCCACAATGCCAATGTGTTTGTATAGCATGGAGGGAATCACCAAAAGCATTTTGTGTGTGTGTATAACTATACTGATGCCATGAAAAGCTGAAAATCAGGACATGTCTGTATTCACAGGTATGCACACACCTATGCACACTATGTAAATTGAAACTATTTATACGCATAGTTGTTCAGACCTCGCTAAGTTTTATGGCTGAAAAGTCTGAAGGCATGACGTTGTCAAGGAGAAAACTTGCGTTTATCACCTTTTTGCTTGCAGGCTCTGTTTTATATACCGACCTCAGCAAATGTAGCAATGAAGACAGCAGTATCAAGGAAAAAATCAAAACAAAGCCTCCCAGCTGCTTACCCATGCATGTTCCCAAATCCTACACTGAGCTCGGTTTAAATTTTGCAAATCCTTTCCTTTATAATGGGCTGAACAAGCAATAAGGTTAAAACAACCTCCTTTTCCCTTCCTCTCCCTGCTCCCTCTCCAAATCTGCACTGTGTAAGATCCTCACACCAAAGTTTGCAGTTTAAGCTAAAATTTCCAAGCTCTTCCCGATATCCAGATTTCTTTGGAATGCCTTAGTGGAATGTGTACGTCTCAGGTCTCTGAGCGGTGGCTCCTGGTCCCTGCTGTTCCCCGGCAGGCCAGGCTGCAGGACATCAATCCAGCTGGGATGACAGAATGCTTGGAAGGCCCGATCACTCTCCTGAGCCCAAGCTGGAGTTTTATTTATGCAAAGGTTTCCAGAAAAACATTAGTCATGAATGAAATATCCATAAGATCACACAACTCTCCTCCTAAGCTTTTATTTCATCTATTTTGAAAGGATGTATAATTTTATAATACAATGCAGTCTTTTAAGAAATGCTGTGGATGAGAGATGACTTATATTTGCAGTGACGAATGGAACAGATGAAGAGACCTGTTGTTTATTGTCCATCATGGCAGTTGCATACATCCTTTGCCTGATGAAGCAATTCCTTATTTGTGTATTGAGCACTAATTGTTTGTGTGTGCTGTGTTTAACACAGAGGACATTGCTCACTCCCATGGCATTTACAATCAGTGCTAATCACAGGCAGTGTAGCCAGACTTAGGTGGTATCTACATCAAAAGCCAAAGGGGTGCTGATTTTGTTAAACGTATAGGCAGGAATGTCACTATTCCCTTCACCAGGAGCAGTTTATCCCTGCCACAGGCGCCCTGCGCTATCCCAGCCCCTCCTGGGAATGAAGGTGTGATTCGAGAGTCTGGAGGGGGCCAGTCAGTGGACAGAACAAAAACCAGGATGGTTGGGAACTGCAGGACCCCTCTTCTCTTCTGGTCTTGACGCCCTGACGAGAGAGTGGTGGGAAGACGAGGGCAGAGGAGAAACAGTGCTCGGGCTGTGCTTGGGATTAGAAATGTGTTCCCTGGCAGAGAAAGCTTTGGTGATTCATTATCAGAGCCTCCATGGGTCTGAAACAATTTTGCTGCACATTTCTCAATCCCTGTTCTGCTCGTCCTGCAGATAACTAGGCGACAGGCAAAGACTCTTTTGAGAAAAAAAAATGTTAGAAGTGAGCAACAGCATCACAGCAGCAGCTGGCAGAGCTGCTGCAGATAAGGACTTGTGATGATTTCCATTACCCTGTTGTTTGAGTGCTTATGGTTCAGCCATTAAAATTAGTTTGGAGCTAAAAACTGACATTGAGTTGCTCTAATCTCTAACACTGAACACACACGAGGTACGTTTTATATAGCGTAGGTTCCCTATTCTTGGCAAAATTTATAGTAAATAGATTTGCCCCCATCCGTTAGCTGCAGGCACAGACTTACACACGCCATTTGCAGGTATGGGGCACAGAGCTACAAGGGAAATTATCCAGGTGTGGACCCAGAGCTTGTTTTCTGTCCTCAAAATGGGCAGGTTAACATATGGCTGAGCGTATAACATACCCCAGAGCTTCTCCATGTATGCCAGTGAGAACAGCACACAAGCACACAGCGCTGGAGTACTCAGCTGTGCTTAATGGTGGTTCTGGACACATGGCTGGGCTGAGTTGTGACATTTGCTGACCCCTGTTTGGCCATGATGCCAGAAAGAATTTTTTTTTTTTTTAAAGATAATGCAAACCATAAGGTTCAGTCCTTTACATTTTTGGTTTTGGAACCTGTTTAGTTGATGATTTGTGCCCTTAAAAAGGTAATAAAACTCTGGTTCCCATCCCTTTCTATCCTCCAACTGCCCCAGGCAGTGCTGCTACTGCTAATAGTTGCTGAATCGTGATGTAAGGCTGGCCATGTGGGCAGGGAAGTACATCTTCAGTAATATAACGGGAAAAGTCCCTTTGGAGTGCTTATTTCTGAAGAGGTCATTCTGCACTGTAGGAAGTAAAGAAATAGAGAAGATAAATCTTCCTGAACATGTGTTGTGCCTGTAGAGACACGCGGGGATCTGGTAGCCGCTATTGTCAACGCGTATGTCTACTGCAATGCCTCTGGAAATACCTCTTGGAAAAATTGTTTTTCCTTAGTGATTTTCTGTGGTGTTTCCGAAACACCACGTGTGCCTGACCGCTGCTTATTGGGTGGATTTTCCCTAGCCAAGCAGTGAAGCAGAATGGGGCCAGGATGTGGAGGGGAACCGGGATATCTTACACCAGATGAAGGGTTTAATCCCCTCTTTGGGAAGGGGAAGAGCCAAAAGGGATCTGGGAGATGGTGAGAGTTTTGTCTTGCAGGATGAGTGCAGGGATGGTAATTGCCCTTGCTGAACATTAATCCCATAATGGCCATAGGGCTCAGCAGACCCATGTCTGTTGCCCCACCTGAAGACCATAATCTACTCACAGCTCCCACAGGGGCTGTGTTGTGACCATGACTTAATTAACGCTCATCAAGAAAGAATCTTTCACTTCATTATATCATCACTTTTTATTTTTACACTCCTTCAATTAAAACCATGAGTAATTACTCGCACTGTTGACTTTGGCATCTCCTCTGAGATCTCCTGTGATAAGCAGTGGACAGCGGGGTGACTCAGAGCACTGGAGTGATCCAGGGGCCGTGTCTAATTTAGGCAGTGAAGGTCGGGTGCCTCATCTGGGTGGTTTGGGTGCCTCATTCGGATGGCATGGCTGC
The DNA here is from genome assembly GCA_013401315.1 of Balaeniceps rex. Lineage (NCBI taxonomy): Eukaryota > Metazoa > Chordata > Aves > Pelecaniformes > Balaenicipitidae > Balaeniceps > Balaeniceps rex. The sequence goes on along the minus strand of VYZW01036963.1, from coordinate 317,434 downwards.
CTAGAAAGGAAGGGGACTAAAATCCTGAATGGAAGTCCCTTGACGGGACTCAGAGCAGACCCATGTGATACCTGGAGTGACAGCGTTTGCCATAGTACTTCTGCGTCTGATGGGAAAAAAAAAGCTGTTATTTACTTTCTTGCTGGCCAGATGGGATTAGTCATATTTGAAAACTGCTTTAATCAGACTAATAGTAAATTCGCTCACTGGGCTAGGAAAAATCCTTTTCCTTTTTGAGGAAATCCGCTTGATTTACCCGATGCAGCATGAATGATTGGCACAGCTCGGAAATACTTGCACAATGCTCTGTCCTGGTGTACAGGTGGTTGTTTTACTTGGCTTTGCTATCAAAACCTTTCTCTTCTGCTGGGTTACAGCCATTTACACTGGCTTCCACAGCATTTTAAGGCTGAGTCACCACCTCATAAATAACATACAGAGTCCTACAAGTTTACTGTATCTTTATTATTAGATCTCTGTAATTAATGGCCTTATTTTGGAGAAGAAGGAGGGGAAGCAGTGTTCTTTGAGCATGTTTATAAAAGCAAAATTGAGCAGGGCTTTAGGAAAAAGAGCAGCATTTGGAAACAATGGTGAAAAACACCGAGGCGTTGTTTATACCATCAGCCCATCTCAGTGTGTTGCTGCTGATGTGGGATTCACATAGAACTAAAATTCTGATGCGTGTCCTGGCATGCTCTTACTGGTTTGATCTTAGGGCTGAGAGACATCGGCCCTGGATTCTTCCTCCTGTGTCTGCTCCTCACCCTTTTATGTCCTAAACAGTCTGTTTTTAAGTCACCTGGTATTTCTAAGCCACCATGCCCCACCACCCCTTGGACAGGATCTTATCACTCAGATGATCACTTTGGAGCTTGTAGGGCCACTTCTGGGTATGGCACCATCTGAGTGGCTTGCAAAGTGCCAGGTCCTCTTTTCCTCATCTCATGCAGGTGGCATGGAGGACTGGTCAACGTGCTGACAATGCTCTGAGGATGCACAAGGTCCATGACTATGATGTCGCTCTAAACTGTTCTTCAGTGGTGAGGAAGGAGGCCAACCTGGGGGTTGGTGCTGTTGTTGCCATGTGGGTGGCGTGGGCAACACTGACTCAGCTGTGGAGGACTGGCACTACCACTGTTTTCATCTGTAGTGACTCTTTCCAGACAGAGCTCAAAGAATGACCCATGAGTTACAGAGATCACCTGCAAAATGCCACTGTGGTGAAGTGATGGAGCAATGTGGTGTTGCATACTAATGATCCTTATAGTAGTGACAGCCTGTCCCACACCGCCCTGAATACCATATGCACTATTTCAGGTGCTGCTTTGATAAAACAAAGGGGGCTGTGATTAAAGCTTGCCCATCCAGTTCCTAATATCTGCAGTTTTCTGCTGAACAGAGAAACAAGTGCTGAGCTGACCAAACCCACCAGCAGACGCTGAAGTGAAGCTGCAGCTGTGCTCCTTGAGAGACTACCATAGGCAGACCAGAGCCACGTAACCCAAAACTGTGGCATGAACATCTCACTAAGAGATGTCTTTCCAATATGTTGCACCTGCTGCAGGGCAGAGTGCTGTTGGGGATCTGGAGCCAGGGCCACTGCTTGCTGGTAGGGACTTTATAGCCAGCTCAGGAGCAGCCATGTGGCTGCCTAGTGAGAACGGGGTACTTACAAAGACTGAAGGAGCGCATTAGAGGTCAGAACTACAGGAACTGGACTGGAGTAAGTAAAAGGACTGGTCAGCTGTTGGCTGCATGCCAAATTGCTTTCAACGGGTAGCAGGGGGGAAAAACGATTATTGGTCCAACCAACAAATTAATCTCTCAAGGAGGTATCTAAGTAGATGGTAGGTGTGGTGATAATCCTCAGTGGGCTGAGGATTATTGATTACACACTAAGGGGAAGCAAGCCCTTAGTGTGTAATCTCCTCTGCTGACATCTGTTGTGTGAGTCCCTGCACTGTGGTTTCACAACCCATCAGCTGCAGGATCATCAGCGTGGGAAAACAGAAGTTATAAGAAATGCCTGGGACATTAATATTAACCCTAAATAAACTTGGTTTTATTTTTTGTGCCTTGCTATATAAGAGAAGGGCACTGCAACTTCCTATTAGGAGCAGCCAGCATGCGTAATCTGCCTTCTAAGCAAGAATAAGCATTTTGCACAAGATCTATATTTATGGCCAGATACTGCTTGCTGTACTCTCACAAGTGGGCACGAGGGAGCCAGCTTCCTCTTCTCCCTTGATTACATCATGTTGTTTTCCTTCTACCAAGGTAGAAGTCACTTAGGATATCCCTCAATCCCATGAGTCAACTAAGCAGGATTTGCCTTGAAATTTTTATCAGTTGCAACCATTGATTATACCGATTAACTGATTATACTGTCCCACTGCTCTGTTACCTGAATGACCCACACTGATTTATGTAGTGAGAGCATAGTCTGCCTGCTTAAAGTTTGGTCGCAAGCAGGAACCACAGAGACAGGCTCACCCGGTAAGAGCAAAATCAATCTGTATTTTTCTCCTACCATCTTTAACCCTCAATGTCCTTCCCTCATCTCCCACTGGCTTTAATATTCACCTCACAAAGGAAGAGGGGACACCTGAACCATGGCAAGAGAACGTGCTGTTCCCCTTCAAGCAACATCCTTTTTAGAGGCTCGGCAAGGCCAGTGCATCACACTAAGCTAGAAGTGGCAGTGACCTCTCGAGGAAAGAACGTGGTACCAGCCACCTGCGAGCTGGTGTCCCCCATTGCCTTGCCTCACCTGCACGGATTAGTGGGGGCTTGGCCTCCTGCACCCCCTCCGGGAAGTCCCGGCAGCCCCCTGCATTGCGGTCGATGGGCCGAAATTAAGGGGGATTACAGGCATGTTGTGGGACCCAGCTGGCAGCTATGAGAGCACAAGGAAGCAAGGAGTGGTTTTCTGGTGGGAGGGAGGCTCTGTGGAGGCAGGAGATGCTTTTGATTAAACTGTCATCCCTTTCAAAGGGAAAATCTCTTCAATGAAAGCTGCATAAACCCGCATGGGGCTCATTGGCCTTTGGTACAATAGACTGGCAAGGGAAGCACCCTCTGTAGTTAAACTGGTTTGTCATATTAGCTTAAGGAAGATGGTGAGCATAATTATTGCTCACCGCCTCAGGGAAGTGGAGGAGGAGGGAAACAAGCTTGTCCTGTGACCCAGAGCACTTTGCTTGTTGACTAGCGAGACGAAAATTTGGAGCCCATTAATACGAATTCCACTTTCCCCATTGCCTGACTTTGGCTGCATGGGGGTGACTGATGGTTGCTCGACCGTGGTGGGAAGCATGGGTTTTGTGAAGCAGGGTGAGAACCCTGGGCGGAGGGTGCTGAGGAGCATCTGTTGTACCTGCTCGCCCCGCACTGGTGATAAAGCAAGCTGTGGCTTGTGCTGTGGTAGTCATAAGTAGAACAAGGTCAACTGCCTATTTCAGTCAACATGACAGAAATAGAGTTGATCTCAATAAGATCCCAGCTCTTTCTTCCTGTTAACTTCTCAGTTCCAATTTTAGGATTGCTGTAATCAAGCCGAGGAAGAGGCCATTTATCCCATGGAGGGGAAGTTGTTTGAAGGCCAGGCAGGAGGAGAGGAGTCGCTTGAAAAATGTACTTTAAGAAATGAGTCTCTGGCCCACAGAGAGGGTCTGTGTGGTTCAGGATTTGTTCCCGTGCAGTCATTGGTGTGGTCATTGCAGAAGGTACACGGGTCAGAAGAGGACGTGTTCTCCTTCCCTTCTGGTGGCAGCCGCACCAAAGGAGGGAGGTGGTTGGGCTGAACCATCTAGTCTGACCGAGCAAAAGGTTCTCAAGTCTGCATATCCACTAAACTGTTAAAACTGTGGCTTTGCGCAGAGCCTCCCCTGCCTGCTGCCGAGGAATATTGATGCTCTTTTTGTTGGAGGCGAGATGCTGACAGTTCTGTCTAATACAGAAGGAAATGGGGTGGAGTGGAAACTGGCACTGAATGCTAATCTAAATGAGCAGCAACTTATAATACAAAGCCTCTGCCATAAACAAATTAGTTAGGATGTTCTCTTAGGACAAACATTCGGAGGGGTTTTATGATAGTTCAATTAGTTTCCTCCAAAACACCTGCGAATGCCAGAGTGCAGTGCTGCTGATGGCTGACTTTACCTTGCAGCCTGCCTGTACATGTCCTCCATCCCCTCATCTCCCCTGGGTTGGAGGGAGGGCTGGGAGCCCGTGGTCCTTCTCCCTGGTTAAGTGGGCGAGGGAGCCACATCGTTGACGCCCCTGGTGCAGGCTCAGGTGGTCTTCGAGCAAAGGAGCAAAGCAGGTGGTTTCCCCGCATGGGTGGTGCTTTGCCAGTGAAGCTCTTCTGCTCTGTGCCCCTGGGCCAGGGCAGAGCTGCCCACCCCAGTGGTTGCTCGCTGCTGCCCCACTGCTGTTTTGGCACAAGTGATAGTGCAAATTCAAGAACTGACCTGGTGTGAGAAGAGGTAGAGGAAGGGGGATCCATGCCTTTTCTGCTGGTTCCTGTCTCTGTGGGATGATCTCCCCACGCCACGTGGGGAGCGTGGCTGCAGGCGCAGCAGCTGGACGTGATGCAGGCAAAAAATACTGGGTTTAACAGTTGCTTGTGAACCAGGACTGCTAGCGCTGGTTATCTGGGCTGCAGTTTGCCCCCTGGTAGGCAGGTTGTTCACGGCAGTGAGTGGGGCTGGTAGGATCTCAGCTGTGTTATAAAGGCACATCGGGGCTTCATCCGGCAGTGCAGCGTTGTGCTTTTTCACACCCCTGACCTTCAGAGCCTGGCCAGTGTTTGCAGCTGAGCAGGACCAAAACTGCGGTCAGGGTGGAAGGTCTGATGTGGAACCTTGTTCTGGAAGATGAGAACCTTCTCATGTAAGACAGGAGCTGCCCTTCCCAAAGAGGGGCCATACAGGGTCCGCTGCTGAAGCAGCTACAGTGGCAGTTGAAACAAGTATCTCCGAAGATCTTTTCTGGTACGCTTCCAAGTGCAGATAAGCCATAAAGGTCATATTCCTGTCCTGCTTCCCCTTTTGTTTATGGGGGTGGAGGGAGAAATATGCAAGACAAAGTATTCTCACTCGTGTGGCTCAGGAGGGAGGAGCCACATTGGCCCATGAAAGAAAAACCAGGAGGGAGACCACACAAAAGGCAAGAGCTGTTACTTCTGGCAGGCAGGCAGCCATCCTCCCCAGCACGAGGAGGAAAGGGCTTGGCCTTACCTGGCTTTGCAAAGGGGCACTAGGGCTCGGGTTTTCCTGGGAGCACACCTATAGCATCTCTCAGCCAGGGGCCTGGAATGACCCTCGGAAGCACCCTGTCCCGCGGTGTCAGCTGCGGTGTGCCCTCACCTACCCCGTGCACGTCCGTCTGCAGTTCCCAGGCTGCCGGGACAGGACAATCGGATATTTGCCTCTGGGAAGGAGACCTTGTGCCAGTGCACCAAAAGGCAGCGTTTGCTCTCACTGAATCGATGGGGTGGTTTGGGGGCGATGGAGAGTGGGATTTGGCCCAGCTGGCTGTCAATAGCGCTTCAACTTTCTCAGCTCACAGTTATTGTCAGGGCAGCATGCACTTATTTTCCGATAGAGCTGATCTGCATAATTCACCTTCCCTGATCTCTTTTTGAAGCCAGGAGGGACTAGCCTTTATGACCCCAAACTGCTGAACAGAGCTGTAGGAGTGACTCCAGCTGGAGTTTCTCCAGTCCTCTTGCTTCCTAGCTCTGCTCCCTATCTCCGCTGTCTTGCCCTTTGGCTCTCCTAAGGAGAGACAGACCAAGGGATCTCACCCAATCTCTGAGAAAAGGAAGTAAGACCATGTCTGGCTTGAACATGATTTATAAATAAAGACCTTCAGAAAGCAGTTCCCTTTTTCTTTTCACGCTCTCTTACTCCTTCCCTCCCTGGCCCTCATGTCCCCTCCCGCACGGCACAGATGTGCCGCCTGTCCCTTCCTGTTGACGTTCTCCTGGCATTGCTTCGTGCTAGTGGTGTGGGGGCTCCAGGAGCACACCTGAAGACTTCTTGTAACCGGAGTCTGTTCTGCTCCCTATGGTACAGGTACCCTGGGGAGGTCAGGCACTGCGTGCTCACCCAAACAACCACCGCTTAAACAGGGAAGTCATAACGATAAAAGGACTGTAAAAAAAACCCTGTGTCTGTCCTGCTGAGGTTCCTGGCCAGACTGCAGCCAGAGATGGTTGGAGAAGCTTAAATACAAACGAGCAAGCTGGACCCAGGCGGGTTTGAAAAACTAGCCGACTTTACTGAATCAATCTCCTATTTAATCATTCCTCTGTTGCTTTAAAGGTGGCATATACTGCCAGGTAAGTGGAAATATGTTTGTTTTGAAGCCCTGGGTAAATGTCCTGTAGGGGAATTAAAATGTCAATCTGTAGCTGCATTTGTTTAATGAAATTGTATAAACAAGGCTGTGAGCACAGATCATCTTCTCACTCGAGCGCTGCGTCTTAAAGGTGTCAAACCACTTCCCACTCTTCTCAGCACGCAGCCGTCCCCAAGCTCTGCTGGCAGAAGGGTCACGGGGGTGCTCACGGGGCTGCTGGAGGCAAATTCCCCCAGGTTAGCTTGTCCCCTACTTCAGCTGCTGTTCAACCTAACCCGTCCCACCTGCAGCAGCTCAGGGCTGTAGTTACTGCCAGAGGGGATAACTTTAGTGGTCTAAACCTGACATCTGACCAGACATTCTGGAACCATAAGGTTTGAATATTGGCAGAGCAGAGCAAGTTCTTCATCGTTCTGTGGTAGCTGTGTTTCACTACTAGGCAGTTTATTGAACCAGGGTCTTTAAGCTGTGCCCTTAAAAACCCAGAGCTCATGTGAAAATTAAAACTCCCATGCTGCTTTCCATGAGCCTGTCAAGCTGAGATCTGCCACCAAGCACCAGGAAGGCAAGGATGTCTGCAAGGGCTGCAGGGTGAGTGTCCGACCACAGCCCCATGGCAGCGGCCGAGAGCTAAACTGGAGCAGGCATGGAGGTCAGCAGATACGGGTTGACTTCACCTGTCTGACTGCCTGTGTTGTTGCATTGTTTAAGTGATGCTGCTCACAGCCGTGACCTCCTTGCCCAAATAGTCCCATGGCGTGCCCCAGGGCATGGCTTACCAAACCCACACAGGCTGCTTACTGTGCAGCAAAAGCATCCACGTGGAGTTACAGTGCCATAGCTATTGCATTTTAATTTATCACCTAGGTCATTTTATAGTGGCTTCCCCATTGGGGATAAGCCATAAAAAGTAAGCAGGAGTACTTTATGCTTTATCTTTATGCTTACTACTGGATCTCATTTTCCTTATAAACTCATTTTGTGCACAGTTTTAAACCCACCCCCTTCCTTAGAAGATGAACTGTTTGTCTAAAAGGGGTTATATTTCCTCTCATACTAGAGGATCAGTTAAGAGGGAAGTTTGTATTTTACTGAGGAGGGTGCATTGAAAACAGACTTTAAAAAAAAAAAAAAAAGAAAAAGGCAGTATCCTTTTCTTGCAAAAGGCTAGCAGAAACTAAATTGAGTGGTTTCTCAGCTTTGCCTGTGTAGTGAACTGACATTCCTAATGAGGACAAAGGAAGGTGCGATGCGGTGCATTAACACACATCAAGAATCAAAGAGTGCTTAAAAAACCAAGTGGGCAAACTTAAGTAGTGAACACATACAAGTTCAGTCTGGCCCCAGGGATACTTGCTTTTAGCCATTTCATGCGATACCTGCTGAAGTGCAAGATACTGGTTTGCAATTTAACTACGGTGCTGGTTAGCACCTTTGGTTTCCCCAGGTTTCCCTATTTTCTGCTCCACGGTGGAAGCTGTTGTGTAGCTTTGGGCAAGTCATTCAACCTCTTCCTTCCCATTTCTGCCAGTAAAATCGGGAACTTTCTTTGCTCTGTTCAAATCCCAGTCTCAGGAGGGACAGGCGACTGTCCTTGTCTTCACCCAGTCTGTTACAGCGAACACCTCACTTTGGTTGTTACTCTGCTCCTAAAACCAAAATAACGCTACCACTGAGAGGGCAGTGCTGACAGCAGCAGACACCAGAGTGCCTGGTCCTGCCATCATACAGAGCACAGAGCGTGCGGTTGTTGCGGCGGAGGGACGTACCGTCTCGTAGATCAGGTCAAATCCTTTCCTCACACATGATTTCAGAGGAGATCTGAATGTTAAGGGGAGGACAGGACAGCCAACCTTCCCCTCCACTTGAAAGCAGTGGGGGTGCTGTACGTGGCTGTGTTGGTGAAGGTAGGGGTTTTTTTTAATCCCAAACAAGAGAAAAGGTCCCTGATTGTAGAGCAGAAGATAAGAATGGTTTGACGTGGAAAAAATCTTTCAATAACAAGGGACTCTTTAGTTTGAGAGCACTTAAGGGATGTCTGTGTTATTGGCGAGAATTTTGATGGCTTCTTTTACATCTGTTCAATATTCAGCATGTGTTTTTAGCAATCCTTACCCTTTTTGTGAGGTTGAACGGGTTTGATTGGATTTTATGCAATTAGTATACTGCGAGAGTTTGTGAGGATTTGCTTCAATTCTGAGATGATTTCTCTTTGTCTGCTTGTGGTTTTCTACAAATATGTGAGCAAGTGCACCCAAAATCCCGTGTGTTGCTACCGCTGGAAGTAGGAATTTAACTAAGATCTGCCAGCTTTCATAGTAAGAATTCTTGTATGCTTTTCAGAATATAGAAGTTTAGTTGTTAGGGGATAGATAAGTCGTGTCTCTTACGGGTGTGGAATTACAGAAGGCAAAAGCATTTAGAAAGCTGTTCATTGAATATGCTCAGAAAAAAAATCACAGCGGGTTGTGGTTTCTGAGAGCAGGAAAAAGGCCAATCTTATGTCATAGGCTAATAAAATATATTAAGGATGAAGTCAGTAAAAGTTCTGTAGGAAATCCTCTGAAACCAGGGACGAATTGCAACTTATAGTCAACATTCTTAGAAAAATATAAAGTTAAGTCAAATATGAGACAAAATTACATTTGGCCTTCCTTTGTATTGTAAGAAAACTTGGCAAAGGCTGAGTATCCTTCAGAAGGGAGCAGTGCTTGCTGCGGGTAAGCTCCGCATGGCTCTTCTGCGAGGAGAGCTCCTCCATAAACAAGTCACGAAACATTTCCTCGGTTCACACTGTTAGTACTGAGAAATTTGCTCAGAAAGTAAAAGATAGCTAAATCAATGATTCCGAGTGTTTTCTAGCAAATGTTTGCTTTAGGACATGTCTACCCAAACACAGAAACATCATTTCCAGCTCCCCTGGTTGGAAAGACCATTTTGGGTGGTGAATCGAGCACAAGCCCATGGAGAGCTCCTTCCCCAAGCCCAAGCATGGCTTGAAAGGACAGTTTTGAGGGAAGCATGAGCTAACCCTCCTCTCTGCAGTGAGCCCGGTGCCAAGCGCAGAGAGCCACAGACAAATAGGAATAGAGAGCATAAAAAAGATACAGTGGTGTCTCATGCTGGCACCTCCGAGGAACTGAACCATGTTTGTGGAGAGAGTCTGAGACCAGTGCATTTCTCCATTGATCTGTTCGCTGTCTCGTTGGGGAGGGCAACTGCTAATGCAGTAATTACATGCCAGTATTAGAAGTCCAACTTGCCTTTAACGCTGGGTATCATGGTGACACACATTTTATAAGCCTTCAGAAGGTAATACCTCCAGACTGCAGTCTTTGCCAGTGTGAGGATGAAGCCACCCCATGACTTACTTGCTCAAAGTCTGTGCCCACGTGTTTGCTCTCAGTGGGAGCAGATTGCTGGAGGAGAAAGCTCTTGCATGCAAGGGCCTCGCCCTGACTCCCCTGTTCTCTCCAGCATGCAGGAGAACTGGTGCCCTACTGTGGCATCGCAAGACTGGAAACCAAAAGCCTGAGTTTGTGCTGGATGAGTTGCTGTCCTCCGAGGAACGTTTAGGGGAAAGCAACTGATTGTGTAAGGGATGGCTGTGAGGAGAATGACTTGTCTTGCTGTTTAAGTTAGAACTATTAATCAAAAAAATCAAGTATTCAGTGCTTCTGAAATCTTGTTATCTGTTTTCATGAGATTTTTTTTACTTTGAATTGCCCAATGCTAGTATTACTGCCTTTTATACTCTTTTGGTAATATTCCTGGTTGGATTGGTAGTCACAGCTTGAAAATCCCACTTGAAAAATGAATTCTCCATGTTCACCCCAGAACCAAAATCTCTGGGGGCTAATTTAGGTTCAATATTATCATATTGACAGCATCTTCTCTGCTCTAGCTTCACCCTTCCTCCTCTAGCTCAAAGGATTTGCATTCCTGGTTGTAGGTGAAACTCTCGAGCACTCCCCCCATCAGGGAGGATATGGTAGGATGCACCGTTCTGGCGACGTCACTTTCCCTGTTTGTGATGTGACGGATTGTTACGTGACGGGTTGGTAAGTGATGAGATGTGGTCGCTGAACCAGGAAATGCTAAAATGGATGGCACAGTGGGGAAGGAAGGGGTGCAAAAATCTCATGCTGCTGCCAGGTACCCTCCTAGTGTTTGATGAGTTGATCCATACGGCTCGAAAACCAATTTTCACCTTTTGCCTGGTAGTGCACCTGTCGCGAGGGTGAGAGCTCATTATTTCACCCATATCAAGGTCTGAGAGAAAGGATGAAAGGGATTTATATTTGTCCTCATAACTGGTCCCTAAAATCTCGTCTCCAAGCCTGTATCGCTTTCCTTTTTACATTGGGAGAGTCCAGTCTAATCTGAACGCTCACGATCTTTGCCGGACCAGGATGAACTGGCAGTATGCCAGAAGCTGGATTTGATCTGAATTTGCATAACACAGAGCAACTGGATCCATCTTTAACCTGGAGGTCAGGCAGGCGGAGACCTACAGGCCTAGCCGGCTCCGAGCTGCGTGCGGGGGACATCTTCTGCCCTCCCCGTGATTTATAGCTGCCGTTCAGGGAAGCCGTTGTTTTTCTACTCGAAGCATCTTCTGCGGGCTTATTTTTGTTAGAAGAGGATTGTTTGGAAAAGCATCTAAAAAAGAAGCTGGCTTGATTTGACACGGCTTAGACATCATCGAACGGCTTGTTGCAGGGGCTGGGGAGGACACGCAGTACTGCCCCACTACCCCAAAACTCCAGGAGCGGGGGGCTTTGCTCTCCCTGCCCTGCTTCGAAGATGGTTGGTGCTCTCGCTGGCCCTTTCCCATAGGTTGTGTAAATAAGAGCCTATGGAAATGGTGCGTTGGGGCTGCAGGCGCCTGCAATCGCTCTGTGTCAGCTTGCTGTCTTCGCAAGGTGGTTTTGGGGGGTGGAGGCGATGGGGAGGTGGCACACCCCTCGGAGGTGCAGCTCCCTGAGGCGGCGGCGTGGCCCGGGGGGGCAGCAG